>OU015492.1:175508656-175823656 GCA_907164885.2 Dolomedes plantarius
TCGCCCCTCGCCAAAGAAGCGTCGCCAAAGTGTGGGAAAATCGTACTTCCCTAACAGTAACGGTCGATTTTCGTTTATTTTGTCTGAGAGAGAATGGGAATTTTTCAATTTATGTTAGGCTTGATATATCTTGTTAATCTGGTTTTTTTTATGGAATCAGGGGTTTTTAAATATATTTTTGTAACAAATGAACGTAGCGATTGCATTTGTATTGAAGCTATAAATTTATTAATTTCAATTTTTCAACTTTAGGACTTTTAAACAGCAGCTCCATTTTAAAATAAGGCTTTTCTGTATAAAGTTAGTTAATTTAAAGCAATTCCGTTCAAACGTTTCCATTTAAATAAACCTTAAATTAGTCAGATGATGTAAGAATCATGTGTTTCAATCGAACACCTTCAACGCCTGCAGTGAGTTTTTTGAATACAGTTTATCAAGATATAACGAACAGTTTAATAATTTCAGTGGGCAAAAGTGAAATGTAACCATCATTCTCTATAATTCGTGTCTTAGTGAATGACTCAGAGGAGAATTTTTATATAGAAATCTCCCTGAAATCGCTCTCTGAATTTTGTTTTCATATTTTTTTATTTTAATGAGTTTTGTTAACTTTGTGATATTGTATTTTAAAATATATCGGTATTTTGAAAAAATTTTATAATTGGGTTATTTAACGATGATTCTGAACTTTGAACGTTATGACTTTGTAAAATTTATATTCCAGTTTGACTTCATTCATAAAAGAGTTGACACTTGTAAGAAAATTTGATTTGTAAGAAAACTAGATGCTTCTGCAATATGTAAATACAAAAAAAAATCTTTAAACGAACCTTCTTAAGGTTGAAGTTAATGTTTGATTTTATGGATGTAAATCTTATGAATTCTGTTGTATCATTTTCTAGTGCTTGTCTCATTTATCACTCTTTAGGGAAAATTTTTTATAATCTTTACCTCTATATCTAAACCTAACGGTCTTTTCCCACTGAAGCCGGAGCGTTACGTTCAAAATGTTAACCAACCACAGAGCTCAATTCATTGACCACGTGATATGCCAAACCAATCACAGGTCGTATCAAGAATCTCGCACCCAATGTAGTAACACAATAAATACAACGCTCCGGAGGCAATGAGAACAGATCTTAATTCAGAAAAAAAATTACATATACTTCAAGGGGTTGCCCAAATTGGTCGGCAGATCCGTACTGTCCGTCCGTCGCCCAGGCCCATACCAATTAACCGAACAGGTGCATAAACATCGGCTGAGTATGCAGGAATTGCTACGCGGTTACTGTCTTCAGGTTCTACAAGGCGTATAAGCGAAAGCTGTGGCCACCGTAATATTGTCGAATTACCCATACGTCAAATTTTTATTTTTGTTTTCAGCTGTCAAGCGGCGCTGTAACAACCAGCTGGGAATTGAACCCAGGTCCGCTAACTCGGAGGTGGGTGCTCTCTTGACGCTTCTCTCTAAGTGAATCGTATGTGTACATAACATGCTCCAAATCTTCAGAAAACCTCACACAAAAACCTAACCACATGAGCCGATATTTGTGATCCCGACCTGAAAAGTGACAGTTCGCAATGTTTTATGGTGATGGCTGTTCTTCGCATTTTAGAAAGTTCCAATATTTTAGATACTTTCTAAGTGGTAAGAAAAAATGTTCTCTGTTAGGCAAATGGACCTTAAAAGGGCTATCTAAACTTCAGTTTATTAGATTATTTACTTGTATTACTTTCCGACATTCGTGCTGTCGTTTTAGACTGACGTAGCACTTATTACCTAACAACTAATGACGTCACGGCAACTTTATGAGAAATGGCGTTTTTCATTTATTTTCCCCATGGTTTGTTATTTTCCCTTTCCAGTGATTTTATGCAAATATATGGCAAAGTTATGTTACTGGCTTATATAAATACAGCTCGAGTTAGAGCAAAGGTGCCGCATTTAGGTGGAACTTTCGATCTCCTTTGCCAATCTCATGAAATATCTGTGTTAGACGGCGATGGCCTAGGTAACACAGTTAATCACACGTTCCTATGGTCCTATGGCAAAGGTGCCGCTAGCAGCACACACAGTTGAACTCACGAGCTAGTGAGATTCGTGTGTTAGAAGTCTCTGTGTGAGATTATTTTGATTATACAATTGTTTTAAGTTATTGCTTTTAATATTTTTAAATGTTTTTGGAGTTTGGAATAAACTTAATTTTTTTAACTTAAGTCTGTGTTGATTCATAAATACACCCCATGTCAGACCAGTGCGTACTCTTATATTGTCAATCTCCGTGACATTCTCGATATACTTTAATTTTACGCCATCTTTCAAAGTGCCTGTTAGGGCCTGAACGCTGACACTGACGGATTCTATGTGAACAGGCCTTTGCAATCTCTGAAGAATGTAAACAAAAAAAAAAAAAAAAAAGTAATTTTTACAACATTTGCCACATCATTGAGACTGCTATCTTCCAAAGATTTCCCTACCTCTATGGAATCTCATATTCGCACTTAGCTTATAAACTTGTCTTATAAGCCAGCTGCACGCAACATGTCACATTTCAATTGGTCCAAGAGCGAAAGGCAAAACGTTTTTTGTTAACGCATCGATAACCGAAACTCATACAGAAGAGCATAAACAGAAGGTCGTTTGCACTTTATGTAAACGATTTTGTAATTTATTTTTGGCGTTTGCATTTTGAGATAAAAATTTGGCAACTTCAGAATAATCATCCGCTGCAGATTTTTTTTGATTGGAATGTAAGATTTATTTAGAAAATGACTCCTAAAATTGATAGATAGCTGGAAGGTTACGTAACTGTGCTTTCCGAGAAAAAAAATATTGGTATCATCAAATTATAAAGCGATGTAAAAATCGCTCTTATGGCTTTTCAAAAAAAGGTATTCATAATATATTAAATTTGAAAGGAAAAAATGTCTAACTGAAAGTAGAAATGAAAACATGACCGTGAAACCTCGTCCTAAGACTGTTTGAACACAGGTAAATATCAAGAAAGTGAAGTCTCTGATCCTAAAAGAAAATCCGCCGATTCAAAGATCCATTGCTTCGAAACTAGGAATGTCTTCTGGCACTGTAAGTAAAATCATTCCTAAAGATTTGAAGTTAAAAAAGATGTTTAAACTTAAAGTTCATCTGCTTTTGCCAAAGTCTATTTCTGAAAGAAAAACAAATAGTAGAAAATAATATGAAATTGATAGATAAACAGGAGCTAGGAAATTTTTTTCCGCACGTCTAGCTGCTGAAAAATTTAAAATTGTGGTAACACTCGATGAGACATGGATATGTTTAAAAACTTAAACTCACGGCGCAACAGTCCGATGTGGACCAGGGCCGGCGGTACCCATCGCCACTTTCGTAACCGTGGGCCTGGGGTGCCATACAGCATATGTCTCAGTCAGGTGGTCAACCTGACGTGGGACCCCCAGAGTTTAGTTCCCAAGCATGCTTGGTCCTCATTTTATCGACCCACTGAAGGGATGAAAGGCTGAGTCGACCTTGCCCAGTCACAGGGTTGAACCCTGGATCTGTGGGATGTCAGCTTGACGCTTTTAACCACTACGCCACCGGGCTTCTGGGTGTGTTTAAGTGACTGTAATAAAAAAATAAAAAATAAATTAAAAATTAAAAAAAATTCTGTTGCTCAACTGATGGGAATGACCTACAAAATGGCCTCGTAAGTGTACAGAAAAGTTCCCAAAGGGATTCATGATAGTTGCAGGATTTTGTTGCAACGGCAAATTAAAAATCGAAAAAGTCTCAAGTAAAGCCAAAATTATTTCACTCTACTATCAGCAGAATATTTTAGAACCAATTTATGAAAAAGAAATTCCAGTCTTATATGGAAAGGACATTGATAAAGTTGAGCTTCATTTGGACAAAGCCTCTGGTCACACGTTTAAATCAACTGCCGCTTATTTAGCAAAGAAAGAATCAGAAATAGGAATAAAGTGTATCCCATTTAATGAAATACCTGTAAAATACCCTGATGCTTCTCCAATGGAGTTTTGCGCTCTCGGTTTTTTAAAACGAGCCTTAGGAAAACAACATCCAAGAACACTGAACGGACTTTGCAAAACAGTCCAAGAGGAATGGAATAAAATTGACATGACAGTACTAAGAAAAAGTTTACTTTAATGGAAAATTCAAGCTAGAGCTATTGTCAAGAACCATGGCTATCAGATAGAACGAAATCGCCCAAAAAAAATACGGCATTTCTACATAAAACTTAACTTTCAAAATCATTTCCAAAAAATGCGAACGACCGTCCTGTAAAAGTACTCGTATAGAAGTACCACAACTATACGTGTAAAATGCGTCACATCCATATTCTGGCCCTCGGTTTCCATGAGGATGTTTCAGTGACGTGGCATGAAACTACCTTTTTGAATGCATATTTTTGCGTTATTATGGAATATTGTTGCCATTTTTCGCAAGTGATAAAATATATTTTAAAAATGCCCTACTAAAAATTCCATGCTATCATTATTATTTAATGAGTACTTTTTTAACTGTAAACAGAAATGGTTTTGCGAGAAACGCGTAATCCACGTGGGTTAAAATCGATTTAAGGATCTTCATTATGAATCTTTCCTCTCGTGGTTCCATGTTAATTTTGAATTTCACATGCAAAAATTCAAATCTACTTTTGAAGAATAATTATATTTGAAATTTCGTAGCTCAGTTTAAAAACTTCTTATAATATGGATGAAGGGGAAACAGGTAAGAATCTCGAAATTTTAATTTTTAATGATTTATACTGATATATTTCTCACAGGTTGAATTAATGAATTACATTTTTGTAATAAAATAAGTTCTAACCAGTACGTAAGTAAAAATTAAGTTATACTTTTAACTTGATATAAAATATTTAATTAAACCTTAAATAAAAATAGCATTTATATTTAATCAACCATAATTGATTTTCGTTCTTTCATTTAATTTACATTTGTTTACGATGACTTGTTCGCGTAGTATTTTAGTAATACCTTTGGGGATATCTTAAAAAAAAAGCTAAGTCAGCGATAATATTCAGTTCAAAGGAAAACATAATATTTAGTCCCGATTTTAGTAATATTTATAGGACATTACAAGATAAATAATCAGTATGAAAGATATTCTTTGCACCTTTGCAGCAAATGAATCTAAACAAGATACTTCTTTTGCTGTTTCAATTCATAAATTAATAAGACATGTTGCGCGACAATTAGTCCAACTTAATAGTCCTGCTACACATTTGGCGAGATTACTAGTTTATGTTAAGCAAAATGAGTTAATTAAGGAATAATATAAGCATATTTCATCGGTGTAACGGCTCCTTTTTGGAATAATAAGAGTCACATCGGAAGTATATTAAAGCTGGGTTAATACTTGCTAAGACACTTATTTTATTCTGTATCGTTCAAACAAAAGAAAAGTAGAACCTCAAATAACGTTTTGGGTCGAATTCAAGCAAGCCAAATCTTCCCGAAACTAAATTTTTGTATCTATATCGTGTAATAGTAATATCATTTATTCATGCAATAAAAATTAAGATTACTATTAGTAATTTTTAAATATGAGCTTTGATACGATATTGTTGTTAGGGGAAGATGAATCGTTTGAAAAGGTTCCGTACGAAAGTTGAGCTGTACATCAGCGTTTTATTCATATTCTTTTTCTTTTGTACACGCTTGTAAAGAATGCGATTTATTCATAAATCATCTACAAAGGACAAAACATGTAACAGCCCTTGTTCTTTTGGCGACATTTCGGCAACCATATTCAAAAGGTGACTGAATGGCCGTCAACATGTGCATCAGCGAAGGGAGATTTTGCAAGTTTTCACCTGTATAACCTTTGTCAGAAAAGTTCCAGGACTGGTTTTTTTTTAACTATTTACCTGTGATATTCAAACACAAGAAATGAGTGCTATTCAGTCACCTGATATGTGTTATCAATTTACATGGCCTTCGAAGTGTTTCCATGTAAACTCTGCTAGGTGGAAGGGCTGTTCTTAACAACCCACTATTCGGCTTGTTGGCACATTTAGTTGGAAGTTACACGAGTGACGTGGTGGACACATATTCCAAGCAGAGAGTTAACATTCATTTCCTCGTTAAGCTAGAGAAAAACCCCTAGTGTATCCCTACTCAATCCCATTCCCCATATTCACCAGACCTGTTGCCGTGTGAAAGGGAAGCGTCATGAAGATATTGCAGCAATCCAAACGGCTATGACAGATGTGCTGGGAAGCATCCTGCATGAATCTTTCTCTACTTGCTATCATGATCTCCAGAAATGGTGGCAGATGTGCATAGATAGCCGGGGAGCTACTTTGACAAGACCTAAGACCATTAGTTGCTAAATAAATTATTTTTCTCAGGGGGCGTGATGGCCCAGTTGGAAAGAGCAGCGGGCCAGTGATCTGAAGGTCTCAGGTTCGATGCTCGTCGCTGACAAAATCCACCGCCGTGTACGCTAATGGTGGCTGGTGCACGTAAAATCTGTCATGGCTGCAATGTACTCCAAGTTCTCAAAATTTACCTCTGGAGGTGTGGGGTCAAGTGTACCGGTCTCGTAACTTGAGTCGGTTAAAAATTACGGGACTGGTCCGTTAGCCAAGTCGGACTCCGACCCTTGTGGTGCTAACTTAAAAACGGAGCCGCTTCACTCAGCCCAATAGCCTATAATGGCTTTGATCGGATGTTGCTGTCGGTCAAGGGGCAAAAGCACATGTGCAGCCACACATGTGCAGCCTAACATTCTAATTATTTAGAAGTCTCATTTTTCAGGCCCATTCAAAACTAACACATTTTGTTCTATTTTAAATAATGCAAGCAGTACAGATAAGAAATTCATATTCCTGTAAAGTATCGTTAAAAATTAATACACGGAATTCTTCATAAAACACATTACAGTTAGTTACTCGGGAAATTTTTGAAAATTCAGATGTGATTATTCACTGAAACAAATCTGGCTTCAAATAATTATGTTGGTGATAAAAACCTTGAAATGGAAAACAACATTTATTGAAAATGAAAATTCAAAACTCGGTATAAATTTTATAAAGTATCACAAGTTTTCATCCTATATATATGTAATATCATTTTTATTACAGCCTACAATATGCTGCCTGAACTCAACACCCATACATACACACACACAGACAGATATATATATATATATATATATATATATATATATATATATATATATATATATATATATACGCTTGCACTGTTAGGTCTTATAGGAAGAGCAATTTAAGTTAACTTTTCAGAGCTACAACATGTCCAAGTTTCCATAAATTCCTCAATGAGAGGTAAGCTCAAAGTCAAAACAGAATTTATTCGTTTTTAAATAAAGAGGTCCCATTTTTAGAAGTAGACCTTTACATAGAATATCTCAAATTTAGTACAGCATGAAAGTTCAAAGTGATAATTTAACTCTCTACCATTTTTATGAATGAGTACTTTGAATGATTTTAAATAAAATTCTTTTCATGGAGATAAAATTTCGAGCGTCAACTGCTCCCAGCAATAAATTTCCTTTTCCAATAAAAAATTTTTAAGTTGATTTATTTCATTCTGTGGTTACTTTAAATCATATTTTTTATGAAAAATAAAGTCTTTTTTTTATTCAGAGGTTCAGACTTTTAACATCTAGTCGGAAAACTCTAACCTTAAATTTTTCTGCTCTGCTTAAATTATTTTCATAAGGTAAAAAAAAAGGATTAAAATACGACATCATAAAATTTTTTGTTGTACTCATTACAGCATAGAAATAACTAACTCTGGATAATTAACACTGACTAGTTTTAATTATCCAGAGACAGCTATTTCTGTGCTCTAATGAGTACAACAAAAAATTTAAAACCCCTATTTGTGTTTTTTAAAGTCATAATTCTGTTTTTTTTTTAAATTTGTTTTCGACTGTAACGCATTTTTCCATAACTGAATATCATCATATAATTACTTATCATTTTGTAACTAAAGTTTTGCTTTATACGAATTTGTCATTAATAAATTGCTGGGAGAGATACATTGAAAACTCACAGATATTTCTGCCCGAGGATTATTTCTGCCGTCGCCAAAAAAATTGTTATGTAAAACAGAGATTCTCTCTTTAGGAGCATCAGCACTGCTCGCAGAGCAAATGACTATTACAGACTTTTTACAGATTAAAAAACTTTGTTAGTATTTTGATTGAACTATATTAATAACAGTATTTTTTGTTCATTTAAAATCCCCGAATCGTTGCAATATAACATTTTTAGATTTATAATGGCCTGGGTTTTTCGGTTTCCCGTAAAGACCAGTTTATAATCGGTAATTCAGTCTGAAATAAATAAAAAATCATTAGTTTATCGCACATGTATAAATTACAAATATTTTTTATTATGAAAAATATTCGTCTAATGTAATGAATTATGAAAAATGACTTAAAAAGGAAATTAGTTATTACCCGGTCAACCTTAGCATGCATAGCAGAGGTATACCTCGAAGCATAAAATGGCTTCTTTTCGGATAGCAAAGCTGCAAGTAGAAGCCATATGGAAGTCGGCCGGTGGTGTTTTATCTTGAATCCAAATTAGTTCTTCAAACAGGTGTTCTGGAGGATTTAAATCACTATTTTAAGCAGGCTAATCTGTAAAATCTGCCTTATTATTAAGAAAGTAGACATGCATCGATGTAGGGAGCTCAAGCATGTTAGAAGAGATATTCGTCTTTCCATAATGTTGCCTCATTGTTGGCAGGCCAAAATTGTCCTGAAAGCCATAGGTTGACATGATGGGATAGACATGTTGAAATGGGATAGCCACCGGGCCGATTCTCAGTTACAAGAAAAAATCCCATACAAAAAATTTCAGGTAACCTTTTCTAACGAAACTACCGCGGGTTATTAACGTAGGATTACTTATCGTTGCTTACCTCTTTTGTATGTATATATGTATCTATATATATGTACGTATGTATATACATATATATATGTCAAAATTTTGACGCATCTTGGTACTTTTCTGTTTAACTTGTCCAAGCGATAGACTGGGTTTGGCTCGCTGCCAAAATTATAACTTGCAAGGACAGGCGGACGGACAGCGTCTGAAATTTTCCTTTCCGCAGGACCGTTATGGAGGAACGTAATCCTGCGTTAATAGTGAAGACTTAGCTAAAATTTACATTTGGTTAAACGATAAAACCTATTTACCGGGCTCTCGCCAAATCCAAACATAACCATAAATTTGAAAGGGGAATCCCTCGTCCGAACAAACTTTTCATCCTTTACAATAGAAGATGGGAGGCACATTTCACAGAACAGATTTTTGCAGTAGCTCAGCCATGGAAGATAATATTTTGCAACTGAACATTTCTTACTGTTAACATTTTTTACCAACGTTTCTCCTACCAGTGGGTATTAAATTCATAGTCAACACATAAAAATCCTGAATATGCTCAAACTAGGATATGTTCATTCTCTTCAACTCAGCAATCCTTTACCCACTGTTTGAGTCTATAGAGTTCCTTTCTACGAATCTGACAAATGACGTATTCTGACGTGGAAATTTGACACTTAAATAGCATACTCAGCTTCACCATATGAAACTCAGCATTTTAAATTACCATAAGATAATAACATGTGACAAGAAAATCGAGTATTTCAAGATATATTTTGAAATTTAGTCACAATGATCTTAGGAGAGAGAACTAAATGCTCTCGTAACTGCCAACAAAATGTGTCGCTCTGACAAAGTATGAAGAATATTTAATAGCAAGCGCCAACACAAATGTACTCACCTTAAATTTTGTCAAATACTTCTGGTAAGTTCTTACGCGATATGTTGTATATGTCAACCTTTCGCTCCAAAACTAAAAATTGGCCTTGAATAACAAAAAAATACTGTAGTGTTCAAAAGTCCAACCAGTGAATTTTTTTCATTGGATGACGTTATATTTTTATATTTTTTAAGGGGATCTGGGATACAAAATTTTTGTTCTTTTTTATTACCACTTATTTTTCCCTACAAATATGTCTTTATGTAAAGATTACTATACATATTATTGAACACATTGAAATTTTGTTTTAAAAATGTGTTAAATTGAAAAATTAAAACCCATTTAGTTTTTGATATATCTTCTGAACCAAAACCTCTGTTAGCACTTTTTTTTCCTTTTATGCCTGTGAAAGGTTTCTTAATAATTTTTCTTCAAGATTTATAAAATTTTAATTAGTATAAAGGAAAAAATGTCATTTCTTAAAGTAACTTTTGTTTCAGAAAATATATTATAGAACTTTTACTTTAGATTAAAAATCATGAAAACAATTTAATGAAAACAGAACAACAGATAATCACTGTACAAAATTGCATAGAGACACCTACCAAGGATTTTCAGGTACATTCTTTTAAAGAGGGCATATATCGTGAAATTTCCACTTCAGAGATAGACAGGGTACGCATAGACATTAGAAAATAACAATGCTGTCCGTGTCGCAGCTATCATCTTAGAAACATGCTTTCCGTGTCATTTGATTCTAAAAGCTTTATATATACTAGTTGATACCCGTCAAAACATGACGGCTAAATAGTAAATAAATGTACTAATACACAAATTATACTCAACACATCATTGCCAATTGTTGAAAAAAATAATAATTCACAGAAACAAATTAATGTGTTTAAGTGGCCTCGTGCTTAGTGAGAATCTAAAGGCAGATTTTAAAATGTCACTGAGCATGCGCGGAAAGCAATTTTTTTAAAAGTAAATTATCGCTAATTAAACAGCACGAAATAAACAATTTCCATGAGGTTTAATCTTATATTTCACAAACATAATTATCATAAAAATAAAAATGGCAGAGAGAGATCTAGAGATACTATCATTAAAACATGTCACTGACCATGCGCAGAAACAGTGAGTTTCTAAAGACAGATTTAAACATACCACTCAGCATGCGCAGAAATCAATTTTTAATTCTAAATTATCGCTAATTAATAGAAATTGCGATTACAAAAACCAAATTTGACAAATCTACAGATTACAATTTTTCGTTTAAGACCAAAATGAAATAAATTGATGCAGTAGTTTTCTCTCACGGACTGCCCAAAAAGTCGGCTTAGCAACTTAAATACATAGATTTTAAGCCGAGAAAATAAAAATGGAGGTTTGGAGAAAATTTTGTCTCTCGGGTGGCCTTTACCAACTTAGCCGTTACATTTTGATTTTAGCTCCTACTTATGGCAAGAGCGTCCGTTGAAATACTTGGTAATCCTTATCTGGAAGGCCCTGTGACATTCTTTATTTTACGTTTTGCCCAACTAGTTTCATAGTTAATTAGCTACGGAATGAATTTGATTTCATTTCACTTCATAAGTAACTCTACCAAGCCATTTCTCTCACTAGCAGTCGATTTCGACGACAATTCTGACGTTGAGAACGAGATGCCGTCCGAAGAAAAAAAGGTCGGTAGGAAAAGGAACTACCACAACATTCTGGAACGTAAACGCCGCAACCACATCAAAGACGGCTACTTGAGGCTAAGGGATACTGTGCCGAGCATCTGCGGGAAGAAAGTGTCGCGAATCCAGATCCTGAAGAGAGCCATCGAGTACATACGGGCACAGAAGGAAGAGATCAGGAAACGCGAGACTCACTACCGGGAGATGAAGGAAAGGTCAGAATTCCTGAAGAGGATCGTTGATTTCATGAAGACGAAAGATTTCGGGTTTCGCAACAGTCCTCCTTATTGAATGCTTTAATTCCTGTTGTTGAGCACGGGAGGAGCTGTTTGTCTCTGAAACCTAGACCCTGTATACATGCTCAGAAACTAACTGATATCCCGTTGTTTCACTCTCGTGCTACAAATTGTATTGACCTGCGAAATTAACAACCTCTAAAGTCACTTTAGGTGTGTGTTCTGAAACCGTAGATTTTATGGTTCTTTATTCCCAACAACTTGAAAGAAACTTCATCAAAATTCTGTCAAATTAAATAGACCTAAATGGCTATGAATAATGTTGCTTCAAAATATCCATATTCTGAAAACAGTTTTCAATCTGGATATGGATGTTGACCTTTTAGGAGGTAATGATCAAAACTTAGCCGAAGTAAAACTAAGCATAATTCGTTCAAATAAAGCTTTTTTTATTTCAAATGACTCACAATAACAGCATAGAAACTATATGCAATACAAAATCGATGACATTATTTTCACTTAATGCTAAGCGGATTTCTGAAAAAGGGTATTCAAGTATTGAAATCAACCTATACGCAGAACTTCCTCAAATATATCACTTTTACATAACATCTGACAATACAGTATTAATGTAAATGTAGCATAAAAGCTATTCCCAATATGAACGTTGATCTTAAAGATTTTGAAGGATTTAGAAACTTATCTAGATAAACCTAGCCAGGGCTCATACAAATAAAGGAAGCTCATTGTCATTGATAATGTTAGCAAATGCGAAAATGCAGATGATTAGACCAGGAAAGAGAACGCCAAAAAACTAATTAGAAACTGAAAAATTTGACAATACTTAAAAACTTCAAATGCTGTTTGTTCTAGCTTATGATGTTAAATAACTTATTAAAAATATTTTCACCAAATTGGGGATTAAGGCATGCATATTTTGCACTTAGAAACGAATTTCGAATAAATAGTCATAGATATTTACTGAACTGTCGTGAATCAAATATTGTTTTGTTTCATTGTGTCCACGACGAGTCTTACGATAAACTTTATTACTCTATATATAGAGAAGACAAAATATTGTGATTCATGTAATTCAATTCATACAACTTAGCCAAATGTATATCACAGTGAAGTTTCTCACTGTTCTAAAAAAATGGGGAAAAAATGCCCAAAGTTAATAGTGCAGCTCTTATGTCTGCATAAGCACATAAAAAAAGAAAGATAAAATTATCACAAAAGCAACAAGAAATACATTTCAATTAAACACGTTTTAAATTAAGGACACCCCCATTACATATATATTATATTAATTGCCAGATATAATCTGTTACTTTTAGAATTGTAAAGTTTTACTAAACTACATCAGTAACTGCAGAACAAATCAGAAACTACCCAAAACTATAGAACTGTGAAAAATAATGTTGAACTCATTTATTAAATATCTTATTAATAAAAAGCTTTAACGTGTGCTAAGATTTCCTTTTGATTGATTCACTTTTTGAGGATAATAAGAATCTCTGACCGGCAAAAAGATAGAATGCACAAACATTTTTCAACTATTACTGAAAAGAACTTTTTTTTTAAGTGTTAAAGAATCTCTGAAAAACTGGTCATAAATTTTCCTTCCGAGGTCCGTAATGGGCAGGTAGAGACTTGGGAAGAAATTTTTGATGATCTCAATTCTTTAGTAAAAGAAGTCACAAAATATAAAATTGGAGGTAAATCTCAGTTTTCCTTTTAAGACTTTGAATAGGAAAGTAATAGGAAAAATACTAAACTTTCCTAGTTTCTTAGTCTGTCGATCTTAAAACTTTTGTGAATATTTAAAACTTAGAGATAAATCTAGTGAGAAATATCGATAGCATCAACTGTAATGGGCTAGTTATAATTTTTATAGTTTCATAGTATAAGTAATTTTAAACGTCTTGTAGTTTTAATAGTTATCTTGACTTCTGAGAACGTATAGAGTATATAGCTCACTTCTACCCAGACTTGGGTGTATATAATTTGAAGTGGCACTCTATTTGAATTTTATACGAACACAGTTTATACATGAAACAATGTTTATTGAGTTCGTTGCACATATAGAATTTGCTTTTACAGCAATAAGCATACGTACTACTTGTACGGAATATATAAATACAGCTTTCAAGAACAATATATTTTCAATACTCACAACCCAGCAGAGAGTCAAACCAGCAGTACTGCCACGTAAACTTTGGGCCTGCTAAGCACTAGCGCAGGATAACACCTTTTCAACCTTAACAACTACTTTTTTTCTTAATGACGCTGCATGGTATTTATACTAAGCGCGTATGCCGAAATTAGCATATCTCAAGTAGCTTCTTTAATTCGTTCACTCAAAAGTTCGATTCTTGTGAATCGAATCTTGTGTATACCTTACAAACTGTTTATCCGAATTATATAGGATGTTGGCAGTAATATTTTTCCCTGGGATTCTCAGTTTTTATCTTCAAATTATTGCATATATATGTAGCAGTCCATCGTATTTTACCACTAGTGGTATGTTTCACTATGACATATCTCTAACATAATTGATTTTCAGACTGGATATTTACATCTCTAAATAGGGGTTCTCCGAGTTGGGCTATCCTTGGTTCTTTCTCACAAATTTTTAAATTGGGCATTTCTTAATCAAAAATTTTTATTTAAAGTAAGTGAAATAGTGGCTCTTACTTCAACAGAGATACTTATCTTTTTCCTCTTCCTAAATCATGAGTATACAAATTCGTTGACATACTCTTCGCGTCATAATAATTTTACAAACATTGTGCATAGGGTTTTAAAGTTTATTAAGATTTAAAATTTTTACCTATTTCTTACACTGAGTTAAATAGGGTGCAGTAGAAAATTAAAATTATAAGGTTCATATTTCTGGCAGTAGAGGGAGAGTATATTTAATTGTTCCTCTTTAACTTAAGTCCTAATTTAATATTTTGTAGTGTATCAGATACAGAGAAAATATTAAAACGTAGACCCAAAAGAAAAGAAAAAAAATTACTCAGTTCTAGACTTGGATTTACAGCTAAAAATCTCTATATACAGTTAATGACTCATAATAATACATAAAAATTTCGTGGTTGACGCTATTATCTACGAGGAGAGCACACATACGACGACACAAAACATCAATTTTAGTTTCTTGTTCAGACTTAGCTGTTTAGCTTCTTTAACCCAGGTCATCTGGGCTACATCGTCATCGAGTAGTCTGCTTTTGACTTTCTGTTTCTTGTCTTGTCGTTTCTGGTACTTACTGCCACTTTAAAATTGCCAAGTTACAAAGAAACTGTTTCTTATTTGAATTCTAGGGTGGGAGTTGCGTGGCATTGCGGAAAGAGTTTTCAAAAAATTATACCAGGAAAATGAACTTAATTAAAACGAGTTAAGAACTGAAAAGAAAACTAATAAAATATCTAATAAGAGATGGTGAAATTTTTCACTAGATTGCCCTGTTTTTGTATATATACATGTATTCATTACACATTCATACACACACACGCATATATAAATTTATATATATATATATATATATATATATATATATATATATATATATATATATACAGTGGAATCTCGATCTATCTTTTTCAAGGGACCGATTGAAATGAACGATAAATGCGGGAAAACGATAGATGCGGAAACATAACAAAGCAATATGATCGTTGGGACTGGATAAAATGAACGACACATACGGAAAAACGATGGATCCGAAAACGATCGATCGAGATTCCACTGTATATATATATATATATATATATATATATATATATATATATATATATATATATATATATATATATATCAACGGATTAAAAATATACCTCAAGATGGGCATGTATTTAGTGTGCTAGCCAACTTAGATTTCTAATCGTATGAGTTTGTCACGTAAATAGTATTGAATTTATTTTATACTGGTATATTGTTGATATAATAACATTTAATTAAAAATAGCTAAAAATTAGGTCTATCATTCTACCCAAAAACATTAGATCTTCTCCCCAATAATAATAATGTAATAGTCTACATAATGTAAATTTCTTAGGTCTTAATACGTACCTAAATAGGGTTCAAAAGTTGAAATTTGAATTATAAGATAAAAGGTCTGATTGCAGTTTTGAAATTGTTCAATTTCAAGACTTCAGCACCTGATATCATAAATATGCATTCAAAAATAATATTGTTAGTCAACTCATGGGAATAAATAAATAGACTAGGCTCAATCGATAATAGGAACAAACATATTCAATGTCTAAGGGGGCAGGGAACGTTAAAATCCACGATTTTTTTAATTTTCAATTTTTAACTTTATATACAAAATGGGAATAATTTGTGTTCTTTTTTAGTACAATTAAAGACCCTTAGAATTCAAAATCAGAATTTTTTGGCAGAATGCCTATTTTTCAAAAGAAAATCTAAATGATAGCATTTTTCAAAATGCTCCATGTGAATTCCAAATCATTTAAAAACCTTAATTTTTTTAATATCAGTTAACCGTATATGTATAAACATAATTAGGCATTTATTTTAGTTTCGTATGAATCTAAAGCCATAAATATAAATTTTTTTTAATCAGCCTAATATTTTTTATGTTTTTGCTTTATTTCATGGTCTTTAAATTTGAAAAATATCTGTGGTTTCAAAGCATTGTGCACAGTTTTAAGGCAAACACCTCAATAAACAATCTTAAGAAATTTGGGAGAGATCAGAAGAAAATAAATGCAAATGGAGCAATTTGAAAAATTCTGGAATTTTTGAAGAACTTTTTGAGAAACAGGCCTAATTCTTATAAAATACTTATTTGTTAATTCTAAGTATCCTCAATGCACTAGAAAAGAATATTAATCATTCTTATTTTGTATGTAGGGTAAAATAATGAAAATTTAAAAATAGAGTCTAAAGGTCTCTTGTCCCCTTAAAAACTGTACTTATTAAAGCAACTATCCTGGTAGTTTTATTAGTAATGTAATGAGTAGCTTTAGATTTTCAGATTAATATTGCTCTAATATTGTTATAAGTTTAATGTATCCCATGCAAAAATTAATGTTATGAATAGTTTTGAACGTCGAATTAATTTAATAAATGATTTGTAACTAAATAAACATTAAATAAGGAAAGATAAACATAATAATAAAAGTAAGATAATTAAATAGTTACAAACAACCTGCTGACATAAACACACATATATATATACAGGGTGTTTCATATTGAATGGGACAAAAATAATAGCATAGTACAAATTCTGTAATTGATTTATTTAGCCGAAACAAATTAGTTCTGAAACTACAACTATGCAAGTTTTATCTGGCAACAGCAAAAAACCTTCCGGTTATGAAATCAGAGGCACTGTTAATCAAAATGGCTCTATCCATGCAGAAGAAAGCACACTGCGTTTTGGAATATGCCAAAACATCCTCGTTTATTGACATTCAAAGACATTTTCGCATGAAATTTAGCAAAGAACCACCGCATTGTCACAACCTCGAACGGTTGGTGAAGCAGTTTCAGGACACGGGCTGCTTCTGTAAGAAATCCAGTCCAGGACAACCAACAGCCAAAACCGAAGTGGTTGAAAAAATTCGTGAAACGTTTTTACGAAGTCCCACAAAATCAACGCATTGTGCGAGTTCTGGATCAAACAATAAGCCATTGCTTTGTTGGCCACCGAGATCCCCAGACCTAACCCTTTGTGATTCTTTTGTATGGGGTTTTGTAAAAGTGTTCGTGCCTCCATTTCCTCAGACTTTCAGAAACTGAAGCAGCGGATAATTGAAGTGCTTGAATCATTAACACAGGATATTCTATCACGAGCGGGGCAAGAACTGTAATACCACATAGATATTTGCCATGCCATCGGAGGGGCACACATAGAACATCTATAGAAACTTGGATAGCTAGAGTTTCACTGTAAATTTGATTTATCAAAATAAAGTAATTACAACATTCACAGGTATGCTTTCTTTTTGTCCCATTCAATATGAAACACCCTGTATATATATATATATATATATATATATATATATATATATATATATATATACATGTATGTATGTATGTATGTGTGTGTGTGTGTGTGGTCGAAGGTTTGGGAGAATTTCGCTCCTTCATTTTTATTCTTGAGTTAACATATTTTGTTTATTTACTTGCTTTTTATTTAACCTTAACGATAGCTTTTTTCCCCCAACGGGGCAGGCACTCTCTGCTGAGGACATTGACCCATCCACACCACAAATTCATTGGTTACTTTATTGTGGGATCACCTTATCCATAATGATAGTTAGGTTTATTCCAGTTGATTTTTGAATATGCTTCCCACATAGATAACTTATTACCAGTTTTTTAAAAAATTAATCACACTTTTTGGCTTTTAGTTGTGTTAAGAGACATCGTTTTGCTGAACTTCAAGAACCAATTGTTCAGAAATTTGATCACTTTACTAACTTTACGAGTTATGCACAACGTAACTGGCTTTAATAACTAACCTTTTTAGATAAAACAATTCAAAAAATTTCAGCTTTTTGTCTAATAGTATAGTTGGCACAACTCATAAATAAATTATATGTCTCATAATAGTTACTTAAGTTTTATCATTATTCCTTTCACACGTAAATGTGTGGTGTGTGATATTTGGGTGTGCGTAAGGCTTAATTTCCGGTTTTAAAGTTTCGTATTCACATAAAATACCATAAGATGACGAAAGTAGTACTAAAATAATTTTAAACTTTATATGAAGAACTTTCCACTCATCTGAATAGCTGTCAAGAATATCCTCTTCTCTGTAAAGCATTGAACAGTTATAAAAGTCCATTAATATCAGGAAAGTTTCCAAATCGACATTCATGGCTGTTTAAATTATATTAAGGGAACGTTATTGATAGATAATTCAAGGCAGAATAATATAACGAAATTAATAATGTTCTAAACTAATACAGTAATGTTAGAAAAATTTGATAAATTTTCGGTATTTAAGCATTCGTGACCTATATTCTTATTTCAAAATAAAGTCATCAATTCTGTTCAAAATTTATGTTGTTTACACTATCAAGTCACGTATTTAGCCTTTTATTATGTTTTAAAACTCTAGAAGGGATTTGGGGTTTGGGTTGTTGTATTCAACAGATCAATTTCAGTGAATAATACGACTATTTATTTTAAGATCGACTGCAAATTTCATGAAAGACTTTTTTGAAAAAATATTATGGAGAATGAAATAATTCTATTTTTCCACAGTTTGTGTAGCAACCAAATAACTCCAAACTATTTCTTCGTAACGTTAGAATATTTTCTATCAATTTTTTTTTATTGAGTTGAGACGGTTTCGACAAATTTTGTGCATTAAGGCGAAATATTGTATCAAATACATATTATAAAGCTCATAGAGAAAAATTTATTCAACAAATACTTTCTCACACGATAGATTCCTGTGTTTATAAGAACTCATATCATAATTATAGTTATTACTTACATGCGTTTTGCATTGTATCGTATGCATATAATAACGCCTACACAGAAGAAATTATTAAACAAACATGTCCTCACACGACTGAGTCCGGTGTTTATAAGAACTCGTAATTATAACTATTACTCACATGTGTTTCGCATGTATGTCAAAGTTGCATGTATGTTTTGCATGTATACCCAAATATTTTTGCTTATATTCAGATAATTTTTGCATGAAATCAAGTCACATCTGACATATCATAAACAAAATGGCGTCTGTAAAAAAATTCAATAAAAATTGAATTTAATGTTTGATTACTGACTGTAAAAAAAATATGCATCGCAGACCAATAACCTTGAGACGCTGAACTACCGATTACCCATGTATCGGGGAAAAAAGAAACAGGTAAGAAATGAAATACATTTCATCTGAAAGAATATATTTAGGACACGCAAACAAAGGAACATAAAGGAGTTTTCCTTTGAAATTATGTAAGTGATATTATTTTGACTAAACTTTATTTAAACAACTATTTATATTCATTTTGAAAATCTCTGAATATTTCATATTTTATAGTATACAGGCCTTTTTTTCTATGAATGTGATATCACAGTAGAAACAGTTTTTCTTCATTTGCCTTATTTTTGTTTTTGTAAATATTGTTTCATTTTATCTAGAGAGAACTGTTTGTGCTTTCTTTTAGCTTCAATAAATATTTTTGAACGTGTCCCATAGCTTTATGCAGTAGGAATTAGTTAATGATGGGAATCTATATATTCACATGAAATCTATATAATGTTAAAATTCTTCATGAAACTCTTTGTTATAAATTTTGTTGTTTCCCCTATTTATACCAAGAGATCAATGCTCTTCCCCAAGAGACAATCTTCCAAGCCTGGTGAATAGTCAGATTTATTTGTTCGATACTAGGTCCCATTCAAATGTTAGTTGTAGATTTAAAGAAGCTGTGTGCTTCAGTTTTTACCATGTTTTTATTAACTTGCTTTCTTGTTTGTGTGTGTATTTGTGTGTTTGTGTGTTTGTCCAGTACAAATCTTGCAATCGATTTTTAACTAACTTCCCGACTAGCTAGACATTTGAAACTTTTAGAATAGTTCAGAACACGATGACAATGCATTTTTTTAATACTTTTAGCCATCTTTAAGGAGATTTTTACCACGTTTTTATTATTTTCAGTTAATTTTGTTTTGTAGACTGGTATAGCCATCTGTTGGACGGGAACGAAAAGTTAAACGCAAGTAAACTTCCAATTCATTTTCTTTCAAGTTGATGGGATAATTCATTAAAAAAAATTTTTTAAGTATTCATTAATACATAGAATTGTCAAGTTTATAAGATTCAACAGAAAATTTAAAAACATGGTATATAAAAAGTTTTTTTTTATCTTGTAATTATTAATAGTCAGATGTTTTAGGAGTTGACTTTCATCTGATAAATTATTTGGCCGAGAACAGTCTAACCACTAAGCGATCCAATTCCTTTGGCAACTTCTCTCATCGCTGTGCGAGCGATGAGAGCATTTGACTTCGCCTGTCAAAAATTACAAGATAAAAAGACTTTTTATATACCATGTTTTTGAATTTTCTGTTGAATCTAGCATGTGGGCATAAATAAAAATTATCCCATTGTAATGAAAATGTAATATGCTTGGTTCACTATTCCGTTAATAGATGGCGCCTGTAGCCCAGTTACTTTTGGCTCCAGACGCTTCTCGTATTTTTACGTAATGGATTTTAAAATATGGAATAAAGATGGCTAAAAGTATTAAAATAATGTATTGTCATCGTGTTCTGAGCTATTCTAAAAGTTTCAAATGTCTAGCTAGTCGGGAAGTTAGTTAAAAATTGATTGCAAGATTTGTACCAGACAAACACACACAAACACACACACAAACACATACACAAACAAGAAAGCAAGTTAATAAAAACATGGTAAAAATGGTCCTGGTAGCAAGGTCTTGGTTTCGATTTCCGAGTGTTACAGCCCTTCAAAAATCCTCTTCATGTGCAGGGATACCGAGTACGTTTTCGTCTGAAAAATCTCCAGAGAATCGTTATGGTGGTTATAAGAAGGTGGTATGGACTTACGGGCAGCTATCCATGTAGGAGATTCGCCATACCCCCCGTTGTTCTACTCTCCAAACCAAATTAAACTGAGACAAACAACGTTGAAATGACTAGACAATCACAGCTAGTGTATTAAAGCATAGCGTCCAAACTATTTATTCCAAACTATTTCCCGGGAACATGCAGTGGCCCCATTTAAACGAGACAAACAAGCGGGGGTTATGCCTCGAACAGCGATAAATCCTCTCGCCTGCCAACCCTGCCCAGTAACGGTAAACGGAACGCTCTGAGGATCCCGTCATCAAATGATTTTCGCGTCTCTCGCGGTGGGAGAAATATTCGTGGTGCTTGCCGTTAATAGAAAAAGGGGGCGCAAAGAAGGAAAACCCGCGAATGTTGTTCCCTGGCCAATGGACTACAAAAAAAAATAAATAAATCCTATCTTTCTCTCTCTGGGAAGCAAAAAAAAGAGAGACGAGCTAGTGTGGCCATAAATATTGTGCTTCACGGTGCACTGCCCTGTCAATATTTACATACGGAGGCCGTTCCAAAAGTTGGAGGCCGCAGACGGATCAGGAAGATGCCAAATAAAACACTTGTTTATCACCGGGCTCGGATGATGTGATCGTGCATATTTATTCCACAGCTGTGTTCTATTTGTGATAATGCATATGTAACTGAACTAAGCTCGATGAGTGCAATAAATTATGCCGAATCAAATCATTTTATTGAATATTCGTGTCCTAACTCATGTTTAGACGTAACTGAAATTACACTTTAATAAATTTTCTTTTGCATGCACTTTTTATTCAACCATTGTATTCTTTCTATGTGGTCACTCCCAGTGGACTTTGGTGATCCAGTGGTCTTTTTATTCAACCATTGGATGTGGTCAAATTTGAGTAAACATAATGCGTTGCCACTAACAAATTAGTAAAATTTTAAAATTAAAATTGTAAATCATTCTTAATATGCAATTACTACCTGAATACCCGTGCTTCGCTACGGAGTACATTTAAATTAAATTCAATGGTCCATGTATGCAATTAATGTCAAAAAAACAAAAAAATATATTTATAAAAGAATCGTAACGGATATTTTTATAGACAAAGTAATGAAGAAAAATATATTCAAATTAAATCTAATAGAACATACTAAAGAATGCAGTACAGTTAATATAGTACAGTTTGAAGAACATTTCTTTTACTGCATTTTAATATTTTTTGGACAATGTCCAATCGTCTGCAGCATTAGCAAGAAAAAAAAAGATTTTGTGAATTTATTTCGTTATTATGCACTTGACGCAAAATTAATTTAAAGTATCACAAAATGAAAAGAAACCCCGTGATCAGCATTTATTAAATTAAATTCTAAAAATTAATCTTTAAAAGTTCAAAAAAAATCAGAAAATGGAAGTAAATAATCGAAAATATTTCATTTTAAAGGAATTTTAATGATCTTTCTCGTGATAAAAATTTTATAACCCTCAGATTATTATTTTAAATGCAAACTTTAAAGAATGTTACAAAAACAACTTAAAAATATAATTTTAAAAAATCTAAGAATTTTTCAAAAATCTTTCTTAGTACACCCCTACCCTATAAGAAGAAACGCCATGCAAAATTTCAACTCTTTAGGTCCGGCGGTTTGGTCTGTGCGTTATCTGTCAGTCAGTTAATCAGTCAGTCAATCAGTCAGTCAGTTACGGAACTGTTTTATATATATATATATAGATTAAACTGCGTCTTCCTTGTTTAACGGTTTTAATGCTTTTTTGAAAACTAATGGACTTATTGCTTTTTATATATTATCAATTAGGGATACTTGTAACTGGGGGAAATTTGAAACATAAGTAATACGTCGTTTCTAAATTTTCTTCTGTCCAAAATATGTCTATTCTTTATACAAAAGTGGGATTATTTTGAATAATACATTTTCAGATTACACAAATAATCTCAGTTTAATTAATTCAACTAAATCTAAGATTAGTCCAACCTTTTTTGTCCTTAAAATATTTATTTATTTGAGCTATTATTTAAGCTATTTTTTATATATTTAAATATTTAAGCTATTTAAAGTCTAAGTTTAATTAATTCTACTTTATATAAGATTAATCCAACCTTTTTCATCCTTCAAATACTAAACTATTTAGAGTCTGATATTTATTTTCCATTCTAATTAAGTCATTCAGTTTCGCTAGGGAATTAAATTCTTAAATGATTGTTCACTTTGTTATTCTACTGAAATTTGAAGTCGGTTTATGTACGTTCACCTAAATTTCTTAGAAACTTTTTGAAAGCAATCCTCTTATTGGAGAACTCTCCAATGATTGTTAGATGATTTTAATAACTGCTAGAGATAAATTAATAAATGAGAGATAAGTTAAGAGTACTTAGTTTTGAGAAAACTTAATTAATTATGTCAGTCTACGTGCTATTGATTATTAAAGAATATGAATTAATAATTCCTTACTTTGTTTATAAGCAATTTGTCTGAATGCATCAAAGAGCATTTCTGAAGACATTCCTTGTTCACTGTCACCTTTTAAACATGCTGGAGCATTTTTCTCTCTTTGTGCCTGGGCTTACTTACATTATCATTTTGGCTCTATTTTTCTCGAAATAAAAGAGTTGCAAATAAAAGATTCTTCATACAACCTATAGATGACAGAGACGGGAAATTTGAAATGAACCCATATTTCGTCTACACTTAATGATGAGTTATTAAACTCTGCCGAATAGGATTTAAAAAGAGATTGTAGTTCTAGTTAGCTCTTGTTTATGTGTTTATAACTTTTGGGGGTTGTTCTTCACCAAATCTGGCAATCTTTAAATTTAATTTTTATTTTAATGGGTTCCGGGACATAAAATCTCCAATAAAACATTTTTTCTTGGGTTAAAACATACTACAGAGCTATTAGAAACAAATAACGCAGAGAACATGTTTCTACGATAATTGCATTTCTATTTATAAAATTTTTGCACCTTACTGTCAATGTGCAACAGTTTTTAAAGTCCGTTTTTATATCGGAATAGAATTTTTCACTACTTGGCCATCTTTAAAAGGTTATATCTAAAATTCCTCGGAAAGTATCACAATGAAATTTCGTACAACATTTCTTTGTTCCACTCTCCTTAAACGGTCTTTAAAATTTTTGAGCTTAGAGTAAAAATTCCGATAAAAAAATCTTTGAAGCAAAAATTACTCTAAAAATGGTATTTTTTCCCTTTACATTTTCAATACAGTTTAATATTCTTTAGGGAAAAAAAATTATAAATTTTAAGACAATTTATTTTCAAACCTTTCCGATGTACTAAAATGAGAAAATATACTATTTATTCGTCAAATATATTCAAATCTGGCAATTCTTTAAATTTTGAATTTTAATGTTTGTAAAATAAAATTCAAGTATTTTTGGTTGGTTGGTTTGAGAGCGCCACGGTCATTCTTTGCTACAAGAGGGCTCAATAGAGAGGGATCTACTGCTTAAAGCCGATTCCGAACGCTTTAAGCAATTATCCATTACAACAGTGGGACTCTAACCCACAGACTCTAAGCCCAAATGCCAGCGCCTTAGCCATTCGGCCATCATCAGACCAAAATTTATTTGTATGCATGATGATCTATAAATAAAGACGAATTTAAAGGGAAAAATTTTATCGAAATGTGTATAAAAAAATATTTTAGGTAGTCTCTTCCAACGAAACTACCGCGGGTTATTAACGTAGGATTACCTATCATTGCTTACCTCTTTTTTTTCTATTTTTTTGTACTTTTGGTACTTTTCTATCTAACTGTTTACTGCTACTGGGCTGTCAAAAATTATAACTCGCGACGACGCCAAAATTTTGCTTTCCGGAGGACCGTTATTGAGGGACATAATCCTACGTTAAAAATTTGTGTGTCGCCCAGTCGCTAAGTGGTTAAGGCATCAGCATGCTACACCGGGGGCACGGGTTCGATTCCCGCATAAGACTTGGTTGTATTCTGGGGAACCGGTCAGTCTTCCGCCTGCAAAGGGGAGCTGCAACCCATCGTCCATCGCCGGTGTCATCGTTGGTTAATAAAATTCTTCTGTGATTGTGGGATTTGTGTGTTTCTATTTCCTTGTATTCATTCATATGTACACCGGACTTGGGTGTAATATCGTCAGTCCCCAGGGACATAAGCCAAAAAAAATTTGTGTCCCAGACCCCATAAGGGGCTTAAGGCAAAAATACACGCATATACGGCGTGAAGTTTGGACCTAGGTTTGGTCCTCGTTTTGGGTTTCTTACCAAGGCATAACCGATGAGTAGGCTGTAGGTAAAGGAATTCCAAATTCGGAATTTCAATAAATTTTTACTAAGTGATCGAGAAAGTGCCAGCCCACTTCGAAAAGAACCCTCGTCTATCCCGAATTGTGGTACAAAATTTAGGAGTGGTACAAAATTAGTCGGTTGGTTTACTTGGTATTTAACATGGTAAAAGATTTTGTCGCAAGAATATGAAAAAATGTCATAAGTGTCGCCCATTTGGTAGGCTTTATGCATTTTGTTACCCTAGAGAGTTGTGTTAAATTTTACCATCAATAAATCAATAGATGGTATTACTAATCATTAGATGGTATCATTATCATCATTAGATGGTGTCAATAGATGGTACCAGTTAACTGAGGAATTCCTCAAAAATGAGATCAAACCTAAAAAAAGTCACCATTAGATGTTGACAGATTTGCATCCTTAAAAATACTTACAGTTCCGTAACTCATGGTCCAAGTTGAATGCAACTTTTTTATGTGTTCTCATTTCAAGGGTAGTTTTGTATCTATTGTATTACTCATTTCAGGAATACCTACTAATGTGAAGAATATTGTGTAAAATTCCTACAATATTATACATTGTTTATGTTGTTCTGATATACTAAAAAACTTACAGATTCAGTATCATATAGTTGGACTGGGACATATTATATACGTGATGTTGTATAATTGGCGATACAAAAATATAGTGTCTTATATGGCGCTCCTTTCAATACATAATTTTACTTTCCGCATCACAGACAAACTGAGATCAATTAAATGTATTTGAATTAATAAAATCTTTCGCACGCAATAGGTGTTTCATGAGAAACTTTTTTCCCACCTCAAAACTTTCATCGGAAAGTGCTTGTATGTTTCATTTTACCAAAAGTTGTGTTAACTTGGTTTACTTTTTTAATTTTATAATGGAACTTTTATAAAATAATATTTACAAATTATTGACGTCTCGTTGGACTGAAATACATTTTTCTTCTATGATTATAGAAAAACAGCTATAGAATATGTTCAAAAACATAATTAGGAAAATTTTTTGATTAAAAATACTGTATTTAGCGTGACCTCTAAAAACAGATAACTGTAAAAATTAACTATTATGGTCAGCTATCTTTATTTTTAAACCATTTTAAAAAGAGAAAAAAATTGAAATCGAATTTGAATATAGAGGTTTTGTTTAAATATGTTTAAAAAATATTTTATGCATTCATTTGCTGTAAATTGTTTAAAATTATTGTAAGGGAAATATTTAACTTAAATCAAAGAACAATGAATTAACAAATGAATAGTCTAATGGTATATCTAGATCCTGCTTTAGAGAGATTTCTTCAAATCAAATAAATCTTTTTGTTCTTAGTACACATACTAATATTTAACATACTAATTGCATTTATTTTACAAACACAGAGAATCTCTTAACCTCGTGGGTACATATTTAGCTTTTAAGTAATAAATATATTCATATACTTCATTACACCAATGAGAATATCCATTTATTCAAATGTCAATTCATGGCAAAGTAATTTAATTCTGAATAAAATCTCAATTTATTAATACTATGTTGTCTATTTGATTTGGTTCATTTCTCTTTGGTCATAAAATGCAGGAACTTTACTTTTTCATAGCATTTTCTATGCATATTTGTATGCAGAAACAGTGTTGTAAGAAATAAAAATGTTATAAATGGGATTTTTTTAGCTATTCAAATTATACAAAAAAAAATTTTAAAGGATATTTTAGCTACACAAAATACTGAATTTCCCATGATTCAGTGATTTTTCCTGCTTCATACCACGTAAATATAAAAGACATTTCCCTAGATATTCAACCATGAGATATCTACTGGATACCACTTGTGTTGCCTTCCTCAGATATCCCAATTCTTTAATGATACACTACTTTTAAGGTCCAAAATCGGTATCGGAATTCTATAACATTGATCTCATTTATGAATCTCAAGGATTGTATAAGTATTGCAGGGTTTGTAAGTTTATGTACTATACTGCGCTGTAATCTTGTAAGTCATTATTAACATCGCACACAGTACTTTAAATCTGTTTAACTTTTCTTTCAGTGGATACACTGGCTCTTGATTGTTGAGAGCTAGTTTTTACTACATTTGCAGCAAAATATTGCTATTCTGTTGACTTACCTTTAGGCCAGCTACACCAGTTAGTAAATTTTTTAACTGGTGATGTTCTCACGCCAAATTTTACTCTTTTACTGTTTAACTTTTGCTCTTTCACGAGTTCCCTTTTGTTAACTAAATTGATCTGAATTGCACTAGTTTTAAGTTTATTACCAAGGCTTTTTGTCGGCTTTAATTTCTGTATATTGATACTTACTTTTGCATAGCAAATTCTATGCACATTTGCATGTATAAACAGTTAATACAAACAGCTAAAGGTTGAGTACAATGCCCAAAAAACAGCTAAAAGTAAAAATTTAATTCAAGTTTGGCTGTTTTGGGGGCATTGCACCCACCCTTAGTGGTTTGTTGGTATGACAGTGTGGTGGCTACTTCTCTGCTTTTTCAGACTTTTGACCTGTGTTTGGTGATGGTGTATTGGTGACCTCTCTGTGAATGCCTTTTGTTAGGCCGGGACGGGGCCATCCTCAATCTCTCTATCTATCTATTAATCTTATGCCAAAAAAAGCAATTCATCAGTTATTATCTCTAACAACATTTATATCAATAAGCAGAGCTCGAAACTAAAGCAATAAAAAAATTTTAATCAGTGAGTAATACAAATGATCGAACACGTTGTGCTCATTATGGATAGTTATTACACTGTTACAAAAAAAATTATACGAATTGCCTCCCGAATATATCCTCTCACCATTTGTACCTTCATTAATTTCTCATTTGATGGAAGAAAAAATTCTTGCACTTCATGTAGAAAGTTGTCATTGAAACAAAACAAAAAATTGATGGAAATTAGCACCTTTTTACCAAACTAATAAAATAGGTCATAAATGTCATTATTTTGTACTATATGAATTATTTTACTTTTGAACTCGTCCTGTAATAAAGTCTGTATTTAATGATAGTACATTTTCACAACTGAGGTAAACTTTTAACGACTGTAGATTATTTATGGTACGTACTATAAACAAAATAGAAACAAAACCTATATCAAACTTTAAAATGGTAAATGTCTAAGGAAAGTTTCAAAAACCTTGAAAATGTCTCTTTAAAAATCTAGTGACTTCTTTTATTTTTTTTAATGTCTTTTAAGTATAGTAATAATGAGAGACAGTTACAAGTGTATACTGGCCTGAGTGTCACTGAAAGGTTATTGAGATTTTAATAATAACAGTTTACAATAATACATAAATAATATATTAGTTGAAGGTTTATCTTTCCTTGAGATTATACTATAACATCTACCTATAATTTGGTACTTATATATCATAATAGTATTACATTAAAAGAATCCAGGAAGTGTTTATGTTATATATGTATATAATAAGATTGTTTTGTCTATTCCTTAAATATTGCTAAACCTTTTCACCGACCTGGGTGAAATTTTGCGGAAAATGCAGGCTGCAGAAAACCACAGTCACTCCCCCCCCCCCCTCTCACATACAACATACACATAGCTTCTGGTTTTATACTCTTCACAATTTTATGGTCTCCTTTAAAGTGTTTTCGCACCATTACTCTGTCAGATGGCTTAATTTCAGTATTTCTGCAGATTATTTTGGTTTCTGAAGGCCAACTATGATTCTAGCTCAAGAGGGGGACAAATATTTTTCTCTCTAGAACGGATAGCTGAATATATTGTGTATCGCAAAGCATACACAAATAAAATGCACACACTGCAATAAAATGTATAATAAAATGTCAGTGTTTCAATAACAAATATAAGTATTATTATTTTTTTGGATGTACCAAGGGATAAACAGTACAAATTTGTAAATTTTTATCTACAATAGCTGATGTTGTTGATATAAGAATCCCAGGAAACACCGAATAGTTAAATCTAGTATTTCTGCATTATTTATAATACAAAAAAATAACAATCAGTGGAAAATATACAGTATTTAATACAGTTTGCAATGTCTAGAAAATATTTAAGTGACCCCTCTAGTGAACTTCTGAATTTGAGATAAGTATATTATCACTGTGTCATAATGCTTTTGTTTATACTTTCTGTCAATAGATGTATGCATTCTCTTATTTGAGTCTTTCATTCAAATGCATAAGTTCAAATAGAATCATATGTAATAAACATGATTTTTAATCTAATTTACTTTACATTAAACAAGTAGAGTGGAGTGCATAAAAATTACTTCACGTCTAAAGCAATAAACAAATCTGCTAATGAAGTAGCAACTTTATGTTACATCGATTAGTTTCTCTGAAATAGTGTTTTTGATTTCGTAAGTAAAATGTTTCGAAAAAAATGTTGAATTTTACTTCACGCGTTGACAATATCCTTCAGCAACATATTATTAAAATTCGTAATCAAATTTTTAGCACACAAAATCATAAGATTGCAGAGAAGGACATTTCAATAAAACAATCAAATTGAACAAGAATAAGATCTAGAGAATTAAAACTGCCGTCATCAGGACCCGTTCTTTTAGAAAAGGAATTTCTAACTTTTTTTTTTTTTTTTTTAAGATAAACAATATACTTGTTTACATCTGTATAAGTGTCACAGACAGATGATGTTTTCTTACTTGGTAAGTATATTAACAGTGAAAATACATTTACAGGCAAACTTACATTTGGTTTAAAATACAAGATTGTAAACGTTTTTTAAAATGCCACATCAGTTGACATCGCATATTTCCAATCCCCATGTTAATCTATAGAAATTTCTTTGATTATGATACACTTGATAATATTTTATTAATTGTGTTATCATTTTCACAGAGTTGCGTTTCCGCCTTTTTCAAGTTTGCAAAATTTTAATAACAGACGTGATAAAGCAATGCCTTGACGACGTTTAAGAGAGAAAGGAAAATAATCAATTTAATCGATAATACCTTGGTGCGTATTTAAAGTCTCTAAGCGAGTTTTTATCTCATTTGTATTCAATTAACTTGATAAATTCTTCCTTTTCCCTGAAAGTATTAAGGTGCTAAAATATCTTCAAAGTGAAATTAAAGATGACAAACAAAATGTTCAACACCATTTATAGTTACATAAATACTACTATAATTACATATTATTAAGTTCAAAGGAACTACAATTTTTGGAGAAATATATCTTTCATCTTTTGCATTTAACGCAATTATCTTGGATGATCATCCATAGATAAAAATCATTAGAATAGAAATAGAAATCATTAGAATAGATCTCATCTTTTGCAGTAAATACAGGGATTTCGGACTGTCCCATAAATAGCTATAATGGGTGTGGTCAATTTACAGCGGCTTCTATTTCTGGAATGCCTAAAATTGTTTAAGAATGTAACTTTAACCGGGGAAAACACACAGCTCTTTTAACGTAGGATTACATTCCTCCATAACGGTCCTCCGAAAAGCAAAATTTCAGACTCTAAAACCGTCAGTCCGTACATCGCGAGTTATAATTTTGGCAGCGCGCCAAACTCAGTCTGTATTGCTTGGACAAGCAGCAAACAGTTAAACAGAAAAGTACCAAAATGCGTCAAATTTTTTACATATATATATATATATATATATATATATATATATATATATATATATATATATATATATATATATATATATATATATATATATATATATATATATATATATATATATATATATATATATATATATATATATTTATATATATATATATATACATACAAAAGAGGTAAGCAACGATGAGTAATCCTATGTTAATAACCAGCGGTAGTTTCGTTAGAAGGGACTACGTAATTTTTTTTTTCATAAAAAGTTTATTACCCTTATTGTGAATATATGCTAGCCAAAGCTTTTAAAACTGTGTTTGAATATTTTCTTCCTATATCTGAAAATAACATTAGATTTTTTTTTTGACAAAACTTTAATTTACAGAATTAAATTAATTATATATATATTTTTTTGTATGTGTGTTCAAAAGTATTAAAGAACAAACTAAATAAATTGTCCAATACAATACACTTAATTTATCAATAAATATTTCAATGTCATAAATAATGGATTTATTATGGTTCAAAATCCAAGGATCATTGTGTGGGGAAAAGGATGACCCAAACTTTTACCCCTTAACTTTCATTTCATTTCGTTTAGAAATGTCGAAGAATTTTAAAACTTTATCAATGAAGCTCTGTTTGGAGCATTTCAACACCAATGTTGGTTTCCTTTTCTTTTATATAAAACAAAAAAAAATGGAAAACCTTTACACTTGACAAAAATCAACATAAATTGATGGATGTATTCAACTTCTAATTGAACCCATTCCTTACCAATCCATTCTTCAGTAAGTGTTATTTTCAGGCCATATGTGCCGGAAATGGTACGTTGGTAAAGTTCGATGAAATGATTTAAAAATTATGTAATCCTTCCTCTTTTGTGAACTAGGAATTTATTACCCAGTAGAGTAAATCTTGAAACCTTAGAATACATAATACAACAAACTAATAATTCGCACAAAAGTAGTACGCCTATTCAAGTAGTATATTCAATTAGTATACATATATAAAGTAGTATAATACAAATAATAGTTAACGGTTCATTCTGCCAAGAATCGCTTTATCGTCGATTTTTATAAGAGTGCACAATTTAGAAGTTATATTTCTTGACCTGTAATTAGAGTGTATTGCAACAATGGGAAATGTGCAAAAGGGGAAATGTACTCTATGTTATCATTAACCTTTAAAAATTTTGAAATAAAATAATTTTGAAAATTATTATACTTTAAAATATTTCTTCTGAATGAAACGCGCAGTTTATTTTTATAATTCCGAAATCTATTACTGGCACCATTTATACCATTACTGGCACACGACTTTAAAATGTGCTGCAAACATCCTCATAGAGCATGTTATTGAAACACGATTGTTTTCTTGCATTTACCTATCAATGAAGAAATGTCACGCGGTCTGAAAATGAATTTCAGTGCGTACCGAAACACGTTAGGGAACATGTTAAACACAAATATTTTAACCTCGTTGTCTGTTGTTTCGGCCTTTTTTCTTTTCATTATAATAAAAATCTAACCAGCCAAATGCAAAGTAAATGCGATGCGTTGCCGAGCGAAACGTGGTGGGGAACATGTTTAAAAATAATTACAAGATAAAAAGAACTTTTTATATACCACGTTTTTAAATTTTCTGTTGAATCATATAAACTTGAAAATTCTATGTATTAATAAATGCTTTTTTTTAATTTTTTTGATGAATTTTCCCATCAACTTGGAAGAAAATGAAGTTAATTGGAAGTTAAGTTGCGTTTAACTTTTCGTTCCCGTCCCGGCCAATAGATGGCTGCACCAGTCTATAAAACAAAATTAACTGAAAATGAATTCAATGCTGCTTAAATATGGCTAAAAGTATTAAAATAATGCATTGTCATCGTGTTCTGAGCTATTCTAAAAGTTTCAAATGTCTAGCTAGTCGGGAAGTTAGTTAAAAATCGATTTCAAGATTTGTACTGGACAAACACACAAGAAAGCGAGTTAATAAAAACATGGTAATAAAGTTGTTTAGTCTGGTGACGCAATCTGCCTCATGCGGACTTTGCCCCCATAAAAATTAACCAAACAACTATAATAAACTGCAATATCAAAATTTTACACCATTCTGACTGTTTAAAATTTCTTTTAAACATTTGCAGTTTTTTAACCCTCAAATGGTACAGTGGTTTGAGATGAAAATGATGATACGGTCGGATCGCATCTGACCCGATCTCTTTTTTGATGAGGTTTTTGGTGAAAATAAGTACACAATAAGCATTTTTGTTGTATAATAACATTTATTGATAATATTTTACGTGAAATAAAAACCTATTTGTAGAAAAAATGACCAACGAATTGTAATTTTGCTAAACAAAGAAAATCTCTCTGGCATTTACATAGAATCAATGGCGCACCCAGGATTTTTTCTTGGGGGGAGGGGGGAGAGATGAACGGATAAAAATATTTATAATGCAAAATCAATATTTATAATGCAATTTATATTTCTTTGGGGTGGCCAGGGTCCCTTGGGCCCCCCTTGGGTGCGCCACTGTACATATATATATATATATATATATATATATATATATATATATATATATATATATATATATATGTATATATATATTGTATATATATATATATATATATATATATATATATGAAAAAGTGTGTAAAAAAAGAAAAAGTGTAGGTAAGTTTCTACAAGTATATATATATATATATATATATATATATATATATATATATATATACTTGTAGAAAAAGTGTAGGTAACAGTATATATATATATACAATGACGCACCAAGGATTTTTTCTTGGGAGGGAGGGGCCGAGATGAACGGATAAAATATTTATAATGCAAAATCAATATTCATAATGCAATTTCTATTTCTTTGGGGGGGCCAGGGCCCCTTCCCCCCCCCTGGTTGCGCCACTGCATAGAATGTTGTATATATTAGGTCTAATATATATATATATATATATATATATATTGTAGAAAAAGTGTAAGTAACCGGGACGGACTAAGTCGGGAACATCTTAACACTGCGACGCCATTTTCTGAAATTTTTCTTGAAAAATAATACCACAAAAGTTACATATTTTGAAAGCCCTTTAAAAAATATGAAAATTTCAAGTGAACACCCTTGCTCAAAACCGTTTAGTTTTTGAAATATCTTCAAATGAAAATATCCATTGAAAAGAATCATTTATTCAATTGAGTCATTCACTTGAATTTCGAATTCATTCTATTCCATGGTTTTTCATATTCCCTTTAAATACATTTTTAATGTTTAATTTTTATGTTAATTAAATTGTGTTTCACGTTTTATTTTTACTTTATTTTATTGTTGTTTACTGCTGTTTAAGTATCGTTTTCAGCAATTCCTGCTGTGTGGTGAGTCATTCACTTTTGAAACAGCTTGGTTTAGTTTTGATTTATTTTAGTTTTGTTTTGTTGCTTACTGCTGTGTAAGTACAGTTTTCAGCAATGCCCGATTAAAATGATGAATCACCTTTTGAAACGCTGATCAACATTCCGTCATTTTTGACGGGGGTTATATACTAGTATATATATACAATGACGCACCAAGGATTTTTTCTTGGGGGGGAGGGGCCGAGATGAACGGATAAAATATTTATAATGCAAAATCAATATTCATAATGCAATTTCTATTTCTTTGGGGGGCCAGGGCCCCTTCCCCCCCCCCTGTTTGCTCCACTGCATAGAATGTTGTATATATTAGGTCTAATATGTAATTTAGTCTTGTACCTAATTTTAGAAGTTAGTGAAACCAAATTTCTGAGCACAAAAATGTAAAAAATAATATGTGCTGACATTTTTGCCTTCAAAATCGAAATAAAAAATTTAAAAATCTAGAAAAGAAAATGATTAGTGATCATGAAAAACGTTTTTCAACAAAGACACTCATATTTACTGCAAACATATAATTGCAAACGCTCCAACACCTGTTGCAAGACTGGCTGGTAGGGTTCCTTGTCAACTGGATCACAGAGGAACTACTTGCAATGAGAGGGGAGAGTATGGAAGGGGGAAAAGACACCCTTGTGTCGGATCCGACCCCCATCGTACCGTTTGAGGGTTAAGTTTTGTCACGAAAACAGGTACCTGTATATAGGAAAATTTATTAGCTTCCTTGTCTCATATATATATTAGTAGTGAAACCACATTTACAGTTAGAATTTTTTTTGGGGGGGAAACAAACTACTGATACAAGGGAATACTCGACTTAATTCCGAATCTGATCAATTAATAAAATGCATCTGGTAGAAGAAAATCTAATTTATAATTTTAATAAATTTTAATCTTTTGTTTTGAGTCTAGGGAGTTTCTATGAAAATATAAATTAACTAACCACTAAATGAAAAAAAAATGAAAATTTAATCATCTACCGAAATCACATAACTGGACTTAGAGATAACAAAACATGAACACGCAACTAATTAAAATCCCCAATATAATTAAAGGGATGGCTACATGCTTTGAACTAATTAATAGGTCATAGTTAGGCCCAGGATTATTAAGTGTGATTACCACTATGACTATTTCACAAATGCATTTGTTAATTGTTCATAGTGACAATACCCGTCACACGACGATGATCTATTAGTTAGTTTGAAACATGTAGACATCCCCTTAATTATATTGTGGATTTTAAGAAGTTGCGTGTTCCTGTTTGCGTTTTCCTTAAGTTTCCTGTGAGTTACTTACGGATAATTAGTTACCTAGATTTTTTCCCTCAACAAATCCAACTTGTGACGGCTTAAACAGACCTCAAACGTAATTTATGTAATTCTAAAACTGTCTAAGTTTGCCTACATGTATTTCAACAAAAACCACATACCATAGAACGACCTTTGTAAGAATGTGGTATTACTGAAGTTTGTAGAAACAATAAAAAAAAGTTTTCTCGTGCTCTGAGTTACAAAATATAGGTAGTTTTAACTTAAACTTTATTATGTAATTATAAACCATATTATTTATAATTATATTATTAATTAATTTATAATAAAGTATCTACGACAGATGGTCATTCATTTCAACTTTCACAGTTGTTATCTGGAGAAAGGACTAGACTTTTGTGTACAGCAAAATTATTCTATATATAGAGAAATGATGCTAATTCAGGAGCTCTAAGCAAAGAAAATAAAAGGAATCGAGTTCGAGCACTTTTTGAGAAATTACTAATCAATCAATAATGTTGCCGTAAAAAGCATTTCGTATTGAATCCGGTGAAATAACTTTCAGAATTGTTAATTCCGATCTACGCATCATTAAATAATTGATTGAATTATCTCAAGCCTTCATTTCGGTGAAATGTCGAAATTAGCCTGAATTCTCCATAACAAATGAATAAGGGATGACCTAAAGGATAATGGATGTTATGATCCTTCATAATTCTCTCACTATTGTAATTCAAGGAAAAGACTTGAAGTGACAAGCTGTATCGGGTAACATATAACTAACTGTACAGATTACGAAAGATGAGTTCCAATACTTATTAGCCCTTTTAATAAAACAATCCGTCTTTTATCGCTTTTAGCTTCAATACCGAGACCACTTATGGCATTTAATGCGAATGTATGAATGTATCTTAAGTCCTGGAAGCTGTAGATTGCTAAACTTTACGCATTTTCCAATCAAACAATTCCAAAAAAAAATTATTTGCATATTTTAAGTTCTGGAAACTGTAAATTGCTAAACTTTACGCATTTTCCAATCAAGCAATTCCAAAAAAAATTATTTGCATATTTTAAGTTCTGGAAACTGTAAATTGCTAAACTTTAAACATTTTCCAATCGGTGAATATAAAAAAAAATATTTACATATTTTATTGATGTTTTTTTTAACTGTTTTTATGTTAGAAAAGAGCTACCTTTAAGTAGTGACAGCCATTTTCCCATATTGTTACTCGTTATAATTATAAGTAACCCAATTTAACACACATTTGTGCTGCAGTAGTTATAGTAAAGTAACATACTCGTTTTACTTCTTAAAAATTATTATTACGTTTAAAACACCGTGTTCTTAATATTCACGTAGATATTTCTTCGTTAAGTAAACCGAGCGAAAAATTATCCATTAGTCACCCCTTTTATCGTATGTATATGACAACACGTTCGTGTTTTAAAATAAAGTCAAATATTTACCGTTGATGCAAATGGTCATTTTTCTCATTTAAAGGCATCCAGGATACAAGATCATGTTATTTTTAAAGTTTACATGCATATCCTAATGTGTTTCTTTCCGTACAATGTGTCTAAAAAGATCATTTTCTGTATAAAAAAAATAAATGATCATTTTCTGTATTTAAAAAAAATACATTAAAACGGAATTTTTCTTTAAGAGATATATCTTAAAAATATTTTTAGTTTTTGATAAATCTGTCGAACCTCCAGCTGCATCTGCAATTTTTTATTACTTTTTTATACGGTTTCAAAATAATTTTCCGTCTGGATTTATTCAAAAAAAATTTCAAAAAATGTTTAATCTCTTTAAAGGATTAAAAAAAATAGTCTTTTGTTTTCATAGTAATTTTTGCTTCAGAGAAAATATTTTCATAACTTTAACTCCAGATCGAAAATCCTGAAAACGGTGCAATGAAAAAAGGACAAAGGAATGATGCACATAATTTCTACGAGCCAACTTGCAAGGAATTTTAGGTATATATCCTTTTTAAAGGTGACAAACCTGGAAAAATTCCATTCGAGATAGAGTGCAATATAAAGCAAAGTACTCATTAAAAAGGGCTACATAAAAATATTGTATCTGGCGACAATGTAATCATCGAAGAAAACTGGGATTTGTGCTCTTTTATTCTATAGTCCTTATTACCGTGGAAATAAAAACATTCTCTTTTTGAGAATTTTCTGTTCCACATTACTTGCACCATAAATATCCAATGCACATTTATTCTTCAGTTTAAGGGGGTATTTTTATTGCAATAATGAAATTGTGACAGATTCAAAGTTTTTACGATTTCCCTTTTTATATTACCATCAAAAGAGATAATTTTTTATAGTTTTAACACCCCGCATCCATAAAATTTAATAAGCTTTTTTTTATTTTAAATTAATTTTTAATAGAATTATGCTCTCCTCGGATCCAACCACGAAAATATCCACCTCTGAACCACCATCAGAAAGTTAAAAAATTTAAAATAAAACTATTTTACCAAAATTTAAATAGATCGGGAATCTTTTGAATTCCATGGGGATTTAATTCAACAAATTTTTTTCACATTTTTCATTTTTCATATTCAGGATGAAAAAAACAATTATTAAATGATTTTAACAAGCATAGCATAGAGTTCCTTAATGAACACATATCTTTTTTAAAATACGATTTTTCATTAATTGTACATTTAGTTGAAGCAGCTAAAAAGCTGAGAGAACAGTTACGTTTGCACATGAAAATTCTAGTCTAACAAAAGGTTAAATTTTGGTTCAAATGTCGGGAACAGTCAAGAGGGAGTTTTAAATTATATTTCTAAAATAAAATAATGAAGTCCAATTAGTAAAAAGTGTTTTTTTTTCCTTGGCGTAATCATCAATAAGCTAAAAATAAATGCTGTGGTTTAATTTAATTTATGAGAAAAACTTCCGTTGAATAATTACCATCGACAATATTTAGGATGTCAATAAGCGCAAAAAGTAAACACATTTTGAATAGAACTGAACATTTTTTTTTAACTTTCATTCGAACTATTCATAATTATTTTCTTTTAATCGCTTCAAATATCTAACGTTCAAAAATCATAAATATTAATTCTTTTAATTTAAAACTTTTTCCCCTAAAACGTTTTTAAATATTCAACTTTACATTATATTCTTGAAGCACGAAAAGCAAATTTGAAAAGTAATTTAAAAGTAATTACAGAAAATGGACTGGAAATGGATTATAAGGATTGATGGATTATACGGAAATGAATTTTTATTAAATTAGACTTGCGTTAAAATTAGCAATATGAATAGTTTTAGTAATAGTTAACTACACTATCCCAAACAGACATTTTCTGAAACTCCTAATTCTTATCAGTTAGGAATGTAACACAATGTGCATCTTTTAAAGAAATTATGCACATGCTGAACCTATCAGTGCAATAGTTCTGTGGCTATAATCATCTATAACTCATAATGAAACCAGTTAGGTTGTCCCGGGGTATTTCCAAACATTTTTTACATGTTTTTATTAACTCGCTTTCTTGTTTGTTTGTGTGTTTGACCAGTCCAAATCTTGCAATCGATTTTTAACTAACTTCCCGACTAGCTAGACATTTGAAACTTTTAGAATACATCAGAAACGATGGCAATGCATTCTTTTGATACTTTTAGCTATCTTAAGCAGAATTGAATGCATTTCAGTTAATTTGTTTTGTAGACTGCTGCAGCCATCTATCGGACGAGACGGGAACAAAGAGTTAAAAGCAAGTTAACTTCCCATTAACTTCATTTTCTTTCAAGTTGATGGGATGATTCATCAAAAAAAATTCTTTTAAGTGTTTATTAATACATAGAATCGTCTAGTTTATATGATTCAACAGAAAATTTAAAAACACGGTATATAAAAAGTTCTTTTTATCTTGTAATTATTATTTATTCCACAAATACCGTAAAATCTTGACTGTAATCCGCACACGTGTATCTTGCGAAACAAGCCCAGTTTTCCATCTGGATAACTGCGTAATTTTAAGAAACTTTATTAACCCAAGACGCAAAGACATAATTCAAAAATATGCTCTTGATAGTGTATAATTTGATAAATGCCAACAGTAAAATACCGTTTAGCTTTGCGAAAAAAGGTCAGTTGATACTCCGCGTAGAGAATTATACGCCGTGCTTGTATATCCACATTCATTTTAATGCTCAATCCTGATCTCAGTTAAATTTATTAGCTATTAACTTCAACTGGGGCTCGAGGTAGCCAAGTGGTAGAGCGTAGGCTTTCGGCATTGAGATTTCGGCTTCGAATCGAGGGTGCTTGTATCGAATCTCGGCAAGCGCCATTAAATACCTCCATGTCTAGGCCGTATATGGGCTCGTTAAATCCGTCGACCGGAAAGTCCCTCTATGAGATCAGAGAAGGTGGGAGAGGATACGATCCCTCCCTGATCAAAACTGAGGTGGCAACTGGCTAAATCGGACTCCGACCCTTGTGTGCCATTATAAACCGGTGCCGCACCCGTCAGTCAGCTAGCCTATATTGTCCTGGTCTGGAATCCTTCTGGTCATGGATCATAAGAAACAACCACAACAACAGTTTCAAGTCGGTTACAATATGTAATGAAATTTTTAATAATTACAAGATAAAAAGAACTTTTTATATACCATGTTTTTAAATTTTCTGTTGAATCATATAAACTTGACAATTCTATGTATTAATAAATACTTTTTAAATTATTTTTGATGAATTATCCCATCAACTTGAAAGTAATTTAAGTTAATTGGAAGTTAACTTGCATTTAACTTTTCGTTCCCGTTCCGGCCAATAGATGGCTGCACCAGTCTACAAAACAAAATTAACTGAAAATTAATTTAATTCTGCTTAAAGATGGCTAAAAGTATTAAAAAATGCACTGTCATCGTGTTCTGAGCTATTCAAAAAGTTTCAAATGTCTAGCTAGTTGGGAAGTTAGTTAAAAATCGATTGCAAGATTTGTACTGGACAAACACACACACAAACAAACACACAAACAAGAAAGCAAGTTAATAAAAACATGGTAAAAAGGCGCAGTACTTTTTCTTAACATTGATAATTTTATACCCTTCTTGATACCATTTGCTGCATATAGTCCTATCAAAATAAGACACAATTTAGAATTCCATCTGTAAAAGTTGCAAACATTCGAAACTTTTGAATATCTCAAGCTGATTTTAACTAATAAGGGAACATACATATCATATACACATGCACTTATTAGTCAAATCTAAGTCATTCAATAATAATAATTCCAAAGAGAAAACTTAAAATGATATCTTCAACAAACCATTTAATGTTTATTCCATACATAATGCTTTTTACAAACATTCAACATATCGTACTTTATTATATCCTTTACTTTTATGAAAACAAGTAAGAGGCGACAACAAATTCTTCGACATACTTCACATAGCACCAGAAGAAAAATACTTTTAATAACCTTAAACTCTATAAAATTATTTTTTTATTCACAAAAAATTATACATTTTACAATTATAACAATAGAGAATTTTTCACATTTAATCAGTAATTACAATTAATACATTAGTTTTATTACTCCCACTAAATTAGTAATTATCTCTAATTCATTAATAATCTTATATAATAATTAATTTCTATCAACATGAGTTCATACATAAACTTCAATAATCATTGCATTCAAACATCCTGATCTCTCAAGTAGTTTATAAAATGTACGTTGATTTTTTTTTTCACATTCTCTGTCTCACTCTTTTGTGATAATCAGTTTTAAGGCACTCATAAACATTGATTTAAAAAAACTTTGATTAGAATAAAATAGAGAAAGGGGTTTTATTTCCAAAAAGAAATTAAAATAATATTACTGACAAGAAAATTAATTTCTAACAATTAAATAAAAAATAGACAATGTAGTAACATCAAATACAGTGAAAGACAAAGACTAAATTCAGTAACTAGGGAAAATTATGGATACAAACACATATGTCATGCTGAAAGTAGTTTAAAAAATATTTTCACAAAAGAAAGATAATACTCCTTTCTATTTTACATTTACAAAATACAGTTACATCCTATAGTTACTTAATTACCCTACCATCACTCAATCCACAATTAAGAAATTTTAGAATAGAAACTCTTTGTAGAATTGAACAAATGAAACAAAAGTATAATATATGTATAGCTTTTGGCAAAAGTAAATTCTTCTAGATATGAGCAAAAATGATGCCATCCTTTAATTATTCCTTATTTATTAGCAACAGAGACCTGCACATGTCCAAGCCTGGTTTAATATCTAGTAACGTGGGCTTGACCCATTCTTTTGCATATTCAAGAGCTATCCATCTGAACAACTTCAAAGATTATAAAAATAAAAGGTACAAAAATCTTTTTGGCATTTAACTACATGTTTGATATAGTTAAGACAAATGATACATTTACTTTTATAATTTGTTTGAACAAATTTTTAAGGAAGTTCACACTTTTTTAGTTGTGAAGCTGTTTAGGATCAGTCTGAGTTCCCCTGATATTCATAATAACTCATAATAATAATAGTAATATACTAAAGAAATAATAATGTTTTATGCCAGAGGTGGGCAAATAGCGGCCCACTACAGATTTTTTTGAGGCTCGCCAAGACACCTAAAAAAATCCGGACAGCCAGAAAAACTACCAAAGACAGCCAAAAAATCCAAGACAGACAGCAAAATTGTCAATATTTAATTTAATTTATATTTATTGATTTTTAAAGCTACAGGTTATACCTTTTCTGAAATGCAAAGTTAACTAATAAATGCAATAATTTTAAAAGGTGCAGCCCTCCTCTAACCTCTGCTTATACAAAGCAGCCCCTAAGCCAAAACAATTTCCCACCCCTGTTTTATACAATATTGAGAAAGATTAATTTCTGAGAATTTGTCTCATTTTCTTTACCAGTAAATCAAAATTCTGGAATCAATTTTGGAATTTTGACCTCCTGAATATATCTATTAATATTCATTATAAATAATATTACACAAATATTGCAATGAAGTCAATCATATACTGTAAATCTTCAGAGGCAGATTTTAAACAAAAATAATTAAACACTAATCAACAACTTTCTAGATAAAATACTATTTAAGTACATAAATTTTCTGTACAAGTAATCACCTGATTGTCTTAACATATAATAGTTTTTTGTATATTTCTGTACAAATAATAGTCAATTTTGAATAACTAATAACAGCCGCCAGAATATTTTACAGGCAGACTCATAAATAGCAACACCAATCATCTTAACATTTAAAAAAAAAACATGAGATTTAAATTGCAAATATTCATTTTCATATATTTCATACACATATTGAATCTAAGAAAATTTGTTTTGATATGCTTCCTACTTCACAGTGATAGTCATTTAGCAAATAAAGTAAAGGCTAACTACTACTATCAATGTTTAAGAATTTTAAAATACCAAGTCAAAGTTAATTTTTCATAAAACAAAATTAACTTTCATTCATGAATATTTATTAGAAAACTTTCACTCAGGATAAGTGCACTAATAAAGAAAATTCTGCTAAAATATTTTTGATGCATGTAGTTAAATTAACTATCAAACGAGTTTATAAATTTAATGAATAGCTGCAAACAAAATTCTGAAAATATTTATTTTCTGCATATAACACACAAAAATAAATAAATAAATAAATATAAAAAACATGTAATGCCTTCAAGGCCAAATATATAATTGCTCATCGATTTTCTCCTTACCTATGAAAACACTTTCACCTTAAAATCCAACTTAATCACATATTTGAAATACACTGTCAGACATATTTACAATAAAAATGCAACAAGAAATATTCATGAAAACCAATTTCAGAAAAAGAAAAGATTAAATATTAAATGCATGTGAAGTAAATATATGTAATTAGTTAAAAGAGTTTCTTAAAGGTTTATTAATATTTAAAGTTTTAATTTTATATAGTTTTCTACTAGAACTGCTATCCTGAAACAGTTTGATAAGTTTTTCAATGCCATTATCATTGAGATCCCTACAAAGTATACATGAATATAACAAATCTCTTAACATTCAAATCTTACAACTTTTCTTAATATACATTTTAACATTATATAGCAAAAGACAGATATTTCCTATCAATCTAATTGATAAATACACTACAAAAATACATTTTCATCAGTGAATAGTAAAGCTGTTAGTTATTCCAAAAGTACTTTTAATTTTATATCTCAGAGAAACATGAAACATTTTGATTTGCAGGTAGGATACAGGATAAATACAATGTATTTAGCATTGAAATACATGAGGAATATTTCTCTAGAATACTAAAAATATTACCTAGAATGCTAGCCTTAATTTATATATAAAGAGAAACTATGAAAAATCTTATTACAATCATTTACAAGGTCCATTATTCAATCCCACATCTCCTAACATCAAAGCCAGCATTTACAAACTGAACTATCCTAATGATGAAAGGAGCTTCCATGCTTTATATCCTATTAACCTTTAGCTTACGGGGCCCATTTTTCTGATTCCCTCTTTAGAACGGCCACTAAGGGGGGTTATATATATATATATATATATTCATTCTTGGGATACATGCTATCCCACCCCGTATATGGAAAACGTTAAATTCACATAATCTTCCCTTTCTTTTTGATGCCAAAAACAAAAAATATTGGCCAGCACATATTTTTAAGTTCCTCTATTTCATTTAATCTTCCGAAGATTCTGATTATCTTTTACCAAGGTAGAACTAACATAACAGATCTTAGATTTAACTAACAATCTAAAATCCTGCTTTTCATTAGTTAGCTCTCCCTAGAATTACCTTTGACTAGCACTGGGAATAAAAACTAGGTCTCTGAACCTTGAGACTAATATTCTTTCAAACTTAACTAACCTGGCAGTGTGAAGAACTCCTTTTTCAAATTCCATTTCTCACTTACTCTAAAAACACCTTTTGACCTTTAATGTTTATAAAATGACTTGTTCTTGTACTCTATGAAAATTGATTTATTATTTTTGCTAGTACATATTCATCAGTAAAATAAATAGACAATACTACCAGAAAATAATGTTAGATAAATGGGATTTTTCTCTACATTTCTACTAGGAGCTAAATTTTCATTGACTCTGGTTTTGTATAGCTCATTTTTATTCAGAAGGTATTCCTGACAACAGCATAAGTATTAAAATCTAAGAATATAGATTAAAGTACTAAGGACATTCAGGCTTTTAGGTAAGTAAGAAACTCAGACTTACTTACCTAAAAGTTAGGTAGGTTACCTAAAAGTTAGGTAGTATACAATTAGTACTAAGTTTTACATCATTGTCACAGTGACAAAATAAAAAATTTGGTTAACAAATAAGTAATGTACCACACAGTATATAATATTAAATGCAGCATGTCATTTGAAAATTTACCATAAAATTAACCAAACAATATAGCAGTTAAAGTATCTTACCAAATGGAAGCAATTCATTTTCAATAAATTTAATGCATTAACAATTACAGATTATAGTATTGTGAATGAAAAAGAGTGTAAAGACACTATTCAGTTTCAACAAAATGACACAAAAATTTATTTACTGTCACAACATGATTTATTGATGCAATTCATTTTATAATTATAGCATTACTAACCACATACTTGTGACTATCCACAATACTATAGTTATTAAATTATTAAAAATTATCTCCAAACACTGAGCTTGTTAAGATATACAACATATAGCACCTAAAATGATGCAATATCAAATCTGGTTGGCATGCTCTGAAATTGCACCACCTTAAAATGATACATTTAATTAAATAAGAGGCAAAATGATAGCAAATTAGTCAAACTTGGTCACATTTTTTTCCTTCCTCTGTAAATTTAATGTTCATTGTCAGGCATGATGATATTTAGTCTAATTTCCCAATCATTACAGAAACATCATATAATATTCTATGCATAAAGTATAAACTAATTGGGCTTAATTGTGAAAATTATTTAGATTTGATCTTAAAATTTACAAAAGGAAAGGACACATATTGGTGTAATTTGGCATAATAATGAAGGTGGTAGCATTACATATAATTACTTTCTTTAATTATCAAAACTCACATAAGTTGAAATACATTGAAAATTTCAAAATTGTGTGAACATTGAAAAGTGCATTCATAAATATTTTCAATGGTCAATAATTATTTTGGCATAATTTATTGATATGATGGATTCTATTTTTCACAAGCTCTCATAACACCTTTTATGAAAAAATAATTTATTAATAACCAAAGAGCCCAAATATTGTGTAAAGGGTAACTAACAACTTCAGTTCACTACTCAAATAAAATTCCACCATTTAAATAATACTTTTCTTCTAATAAGAAGAAACAATTATTAAAACCCTAATCAGCAGCTTTTTCTACAAAAAAATTTTGTTTCATTAAATTTGGTCACTTAGACTTTGTAACATCACAACTTTGTGACTTTACCAACAAAAAAAAATTGTAAATTGAGCAACATAAAATACTCCTCCTTTTCTTTTTTTTTTTTTTTTTTTGAAAGCTCAGAAAAAAAAATTTAAATAAATAACATCAAAAACACGTAAACAATACCCACATATCTCAGTTGCTGGCCTTTAATATCATTATAATAAAGTCTTCACATACTTAATTTAATAACTAAAAGAAATAAGTGTAGGTACAAATAGTCTTCATCAAAAAATAGTGGCAATATATCTATACTTAAATTAAATGGATGCCTTTGCCTATCACAGAAGAATAAATATAGATATCACAATTTAATTTAAAAGCATATATTAAATGAAGTTTAAAAAGCCTATTGCACAAGAAATCTTCTTACAAATATATAAATTTATGTACAAAACTTTGAAGTTTCCCAGTATTGTTATAAACATTTTATATAAAAACAAAAGCAGCGTCAATAAATCTTTGTCATAAGCTCCAGTTAATATACAATAAAAGAACAATTAGTGAAACAAATGCAAACACAAGTAGAAGCCTATGCTGCCAAAATGGCTATTCTTCATCACTTGAGCTACTACTGCTGCTGCTACTGCCCCAACCTTTATACATCTTTTTCATCTTTTTAGGTTTCATCATTTTTCCCATCTGGAATTAAAAGATGCACAGTTAAATCAGTTATCACACACATACAGATTTAAACACTTTGATATACTTTTATATTAAAATTTATATCCACCTGAAGAGCTCAGTGCAGAGCTAATATGAAAAACCCAGTTAAATATGAAAATCCTTCCAAATGAGGAAAAAAATTTTATAATGCTGTCACATTTCTAAAAGCAATAGGTAAAAGACAAGATCCTCTAACAGAGGAAAATTAAAATAGTACACATAAACCCTTCTAAAACCATGCTCTCCAATTTATTTTTCTATTTTCCTAAAATATGAACTAGATTGGAAGAAAAAAAGTCAATAGTAACTAATTATATATAAACAGCCAGGAAAATTAAAATTACAACTATTATTTTTATTTAAAAGAATAGTTTTAAAGTTTTTTAAAAATGCCACTGTCTACTATATATAAAAAACAGTTCCGTGACTGACTGACTGACTGACAGATAGCGCACAGACCAAACCACTGGACATAAAGGGCTGAAATTCTGCATGGTGATTCTTCTTATAGTGTAGGGGTGCACTAAGAAAGATTTTTGAAAAATTTGTCTTAGATTTTTTTTAATTAAATTTTTAAGCAGTTTTTGTTAAATTCTTTAAAGGTTGCACTAAAAATAATAATCTGAGGGTTATAAAATTTATATCACAAGAAAGATCATAAAAATTCCTTTAAAATGAAATCTTTTTTGAATTTTTACCTCCATTTTCTGATTTTTGGTGAATTTTTAAAGATTAATTTTTAGAATTTAATTTATTATATGCTGATCACGTGGTTTCTTTTCTTTTTGTGATACTTCAAATTAATTTTGCATCACGTGCATAACAACGAAATAAAATGACAAAAAAATATTAAAATATGGTAAAAGATAAAATTTAACCACTAGACTAATTAAGAGGGAATTTTTTAAGAATTTAATTCAAATTAGCATGTTTTATGTATATTACAAATTAATTACATACAAAATAATTGCATACATTGACTGTTGTATTTAATTTGAAAATTTTCTTTACATTATTTTATTTATATAAATATCCATTACAATTTCTTTTATAAATATATATATATATATATATTTTATTTTTTTTTGCCATTAATTGCATACATTGACCGTTGTATTTAATTTGAATGTACTCCGTAGCAAAGCACGGGTATTCAGCTAGTTAGATATAAACAGCTAGGAAAATTAAAATTATAACTATTGTTTTTATTTAAAATAATACATAGTTTTAAAGTTTATAAAAAATGCCACTGTATTACATGTAAAAATAGTTATCATTCATTGCAGAAGTTGTTGTAAGAAATGAGTACCAAGGGGAAGTCAGATTCTGGATCTCAGAGCCCCTTCTAGTATGGGTGTCTATAGCCATTAGGAATTAGCTTTAAACTACGGGTTTAATTCATGTACAGCAAAAATAAATGATAATGAACATAGTGCTCTAAAAAACTTACAAAGCAACCCTGAGGTAATATCTCATTTGTGCTTCCCATCACTTATTCACAATAAATTAACAATGAAGTCTTTTGATTCATATTTTGGAGAACTACATATGTATCTGTCAACCCCTTGGACATGCAACCTGGAATGAGTACTATGGCCCTTTCCACAGCTATGCCTCTTGAGCATATTTGTATTTCATTTACATCACTTATAAAATAAAATAGTACATAATAAATGTGGACTTTATCACATATGTGATTAATTTTGAAACTTACAGGACTTTTATTAAGCATATAAGCTCCAGCTAAAGCTGCTGCTCCACCAGCAAGTGCACCACCCATGGGAATCGAACTACCTCCAGAGTGCTAATGGAAAAAATATCTTCATAACATTTTATCAAACAAACTTGCAAATACATTTGCGATATTTATAAATTATACATATCAAATAATTAATTTCATAAAAAATCTTTTCAATAAATTCAAATCTTATGAACAATGTTTTTATCAGTTATAAATTTATAAGCTTTTGTAAAAAGTAGCAATTTTTTTAACTTTTTCTCATAATATCTTTGCATAAATTAATTTTCCTAATCCAGACTCATAACTGAACGTCAAGCAAATATCAGTCAGGTTATTTAATCTCTGTTAAAAGTAAATAAAATAAGTGAATGAATGATGTCAATTTGTAAAAATCTTCTTAAATTCAAATCTTATGAACAATGTTTTTATCAGTTATAAATTTATTAACTTTTATAAAAAGTAGCAATTTTTTTAACTTTTTCTCATATCTTTAAATAAATTAATTTTCCTAATCCAGACTCATAACTGAACTTCAAGCAAATGTCAGTCAGGGTATTTAATCTCTGTTAAAAGTTAATAAAATAAGTGAATGAATGATATGTTTATTTGTAAGAACCCTATGTAAAGAATAATTGATAGTATGAAATTTGTAATGAAAACACTTATGATAGCTTCCTTCATGCGGCAAATAAATTATGTTGTACGATAAAATCGGAGAATGAAGAAAATCAAATGCAAGCACCCCAATTTATACCATAAAGAAAAGTGAACAGAAAAAACAAACACCTGTAGTTAAGATATTTTCAAAAAACATGATTTTATTTCAAATGCCAGTAAGAACAAATTTTATCAAGTTTTCGCAACAGGATTATTTATCACTCCTTATAAATCCTTATCTCTCTTAAAAGGAGATAACTCAAATAAATCTCTGAAGAATTAGAGATTTTTTTTTTCAGTGGAAAAGAAATAGATAATCTGATAACATTTCAATCCTATAAACACATTCTGATCACAAAGAAATTAATCATTAAGGGATTTTTTTCTTTTTGAAAATGTGATGCAGTTTAAAAATTTAACCTAAAAATTCAACATATTGGAATTATTGGGTCATTCCATAAATAATGTGGTATTTTGGATTTGTCAAATACCGTCATAATACCACATTATTTATGGGATGACCCAATATACATGTTTGTTTTTCTTCTATAAATCAATATATTTTCCTACAAAACTAAAACAGACACATGAAAATTTCATCAGTTAAGGCCTCTTGCTTTGGATAAATACCTATACAGTTGTTTGACATAAGCATTGCTTAATGTTGGAAAGTCTCCAAAGTCAAAAGGTCAGTTTGAAGCTGTTGAGATTAACAACACAAAAGAAAAAAATTTATCTCAGAAGAAAAACTCAAATTTTTTACAGCACATTAAGAGAACAATTTTGAAATAAACTCATATTCCCTCTAGTAAAGCAGTCAAGAAATTAATATTTTTAATACAATACCAACATATTTACTTTACTTTCATGCCAAACTATTTATGAGTTCTTTTTCATGCTTCCAAAACATAGAAGTTTAATATTACAGCCTATTATTATGACAGTAAAGTCTAATTTATCCTCCAAAATTTCAAAATGCAAGGTAAAATTCTGCAAGTAAGTTCTGCAAATTTTTGCCTCACACAGTTCTAGTTATAATACTTAATCTTGTCGATAAATATGAAGAAGAATGATTTAATATAACTTTTATTTTAAAAAAAACCATCAGTTCAATATATGAGAACAAAAGCATAATTTACATTTAAATTTACATTAAAATATTACATGCATTTATATATGAAGATGCACATAATTTAAAATGTAAAACATTGAAGCTTAATTTGCACTACTCCTTAAAAATCTCACCTAGTCTTATAATAAAATAAAATAAACCATCAGTAAATAATGTTAATTTAACAGTTTGTCAAAACGCTAGAGTATGAGCAGATAATTTTGTTTCTTAAGCATTAAATAGTAAAATTTGTGACTCTTATTCATCAAATCAAATACAAACATGACTTTTAAAGCAGCATTTATGAATCCTGATGCTTGAAAGTCAAAATTCAAATCCTTGTATTCTAGGAAGTACTGTCACTAAAAAAAGATATCAGAACATGCTCATTGTGCTGTTTTATTCCTTATTTTTTAAATTAAATGAATGCAACAAGCAAATCTGACACTTAAAAAAACTGTTACAAAATATTTTGTTCAAATTTAAGCAGGAAGATTTTTAAATTAATTACTCACTCCATGTTTAGATCCACTTCCTGATAACAGAGAACCAACTCCACTAATCAAAGAAGCTGGTCCTGCTCCAGACATTCCAGGCAAGCCATGACCATGCTTATGCTTTTTATGTTTTTTACCTCCCAAATAATGAGATCCTGCAACACCAGCTAATGCAGCAGCTCCAGCTGCAGCTATTGGACCTAAATCAAAACCACCACCACTTTTCTTTTCTTGTCCCTAAAAAACAAATCAGCAAATGTGTTGAAAAAAACAGACTACAATACTAAAAAATTTTAAAGAATGATATAAAAACAAAAACTTAAGGAAATTCAAACCAAAGAAATTTTCAAACAGATTATTAATAATAGTACCTTTGTTTTTGATTTGTTAAGATGGAAATCAAGATATGAATAGCTATTACTAATAATATAGCATTTATGAAAAAATACAATTTTTTTTTCAGTTTGCATTAAATCACTGATTATTTAATAATATATCACTTTTCTTTTCTTTTTTTTAATCTAGAGATAAACAAGTGGACATTATATTTGGCTTTATTGGTAGAGTGAAATCAGTGGAGTGTTATTTGAAAAGTTTTGGGTCCAACTACTAGGTGCCCAATAGCTACTCAAAACTTGATTGTCTATGAACATGCTAATTGTATGTACTCGCATATTAGATTCTGATGGTTATAAAGAGAAATAAAAAACCACATTCAGGAAGAGTTATCCCTGCAGACAATGGTTAAAACTGATGTGGCTAGACAAATTCTCTCTATACTTAAAAAGAAATTGCATACAGACACCTATTTAAATAAAAATATACTATGCATGAAGGGTTGTATAACTTTTTGATCATGTAACTACCTCTTCAAATAACCTTTGTTGTTACTGAGATACTTGATTGATCTTAACCTAACAAATATACAATTCATATTTTTTTTATCCAGTGCACAAAAAAATGGTACATAATTGATGTAAAGTAACAACAATAAGTGATTTAATATACACCCTTTTATAAAACCAATTTGTACAAAATGCATATCCTTTTAAATAAATAAGGTTATGATGTTCAGTTTAAATTTAAATATGATCAGTTTATTGGCACTTATGATACAGAAGAAATATGGTTAAAAGAAATCTGTGATAAATATATTATTATTAGATAAATGACTTAAAAGAAAGGATAAAAAATGTTTATGATCACTAAGACCTTTAGAAAATGTTATACAGATTTGTTGCAACTAATATTACCTAGAAAAATTCATAAAGTAAAACTTCTTGAAAAGTTAGTATATGACCTGGTATTGAAATATATCCAACACAGGTTCAAATGAAAACACAGGAAACAAAATTTAAATAAATAATCAGTTAATTTATAACACTTACAGGATAGACAACTGATGATCCAGGATATGGCCCAGTTTGTGATGGATATGGATATCCGGGGTAAGAACCAGGTTGTTGCTGTGGGTATCCTTGAGGATAAGCACCGGGTTGTTGGGGATATCCTTGAGGATATGCTCCAGATTGCTGGGGATAACCATGCTGTGGTGAGTAAGGATATCCTCCAGGTTGAGGGCCATATGGACTAGTAGGCCCAGGAGGAGGACCATATGGTGATGGTGAAACACGACCAGATGGATACATATTACTTTGTGGTGGAGGACCATATGGATTTTGCATTGAAGGACCATAAGGGTTGCCTTGAGGTGGTCCATAAGGGTTACCTTGAGATGGTCCATAAGGATTGTCAGTAGGTGAAGGAATATTATACATTGGTGATGGACCAAAGGATGGATTACTAGGATATGGTAATGACGATGAATCATACGGTGATGGAGGACGGCCAGAAAGTTGTGGTGGCTGGAAGGAAATTTTATTTTTAATAAAGGAATGTGAGAATTACAAATGCACTATTATTTCTAAGTGTAAATAATTTTCTGGTTGTAATCTACATAAGTATTTATTCATTAAAACTGTGGATAATAAATTATTGGTTATTATCAGCTACTGTTATAGCTAACAGCTAATAATAATTATTATGTAATGTTAATATAATTATAATTAATTGCAAATAACTATTTATTATAGTAATGACAGAAATTTCCATATAAATCAAATATAAAAAAGAAATTCACTGATCACATTTTTAAAAAACAGAATAAGTATACACTACTTGAGACAGTTTTGTTAAGACATACTGGATAACTCAGCTTCATATAACATAACAGAAATTATAGTATCTTTAAACAAAAGCAATGAAATAGTAACAAATTTTCAACATGAATTTATTTATACTTCAATGATTCAATTCATGTTGAGCTCACTAATTATAAAAAAAAAACTGTCGAAATGCATTAGTAAAGCATAGTTTCAAAAATTAAGATTCAAAAAGTGTCTTCAGTGTTACCATTTAAAATAATCAGATTTCAGATAAATCTTCAACAAATAAATAGCAAAAGTAAGGTACTAATGTAATTCATAAAATTACTAAAGTATATTAATACTAAACTTTTCAGATTGTAGTTATTCTAAAATCTGTGAAACCATACTAATCTATGAAAACTATAATTTAAATGAAAATTTCTCTAAATATTAAAAAAAAACTCCAAAAATGCATTAACTATTTTTAAATACTTCATCACAATTATATTAAGGAGGCTCCTTGGAAAATTACTCTGATTATTCAAGAAAACATGTTGCATAAAAGGTAAAACAAATAATTTTGATTTACGAGTTAATGAATGAATTATAATTCTTAATTATCAAGCTATTATCTTCATAAGAAAACACTAAAAGAAATATATTTTTAGATTTGATTACTTAAAAAATTTAAGAAAATTCCCTCATACTATTTATTTTGAATTAAAAAAATTCAATAAATGCAATCTTATAATTTAAAATTATCATACTCACAGCAAGACTAGCTTTGGTTTCAGTCTCAATTACAAAACCTAAAGGTTTTTCATCTCCAGAGCCCTGAAATATACATATTGTAGTAAGTTTTAAAAGCTATTAATCAGATAAAAATACTAGTTTAAGAATTAATATTATTAATAACAACAAAAAAGCAGAGCTAGTAAAATAGTTTATATTAAATAAAATTCAATGGAATAAAATATTTTTTATTGACTAGTTTAACAATGCAAATTTTACACATACAGATGCAAATTTAATACATGTGAAAATCAGTACAGTAAAGATGGATACATAATATTATAAAAAAGAAACAAAATTATGAAGTCAAAAGGCCTAAACCCTATACTGGATCCCACAGATAAATATGAAAGAAGCTAGTTTCTTAATTTTATACCTTGAACAATTCCCTTGGAAGAATTACGATAAAAGAAATATATTCATATTTAAAAATATTCAGTATTATTTTCTATAAGTCAATCAGCCTTAAGCTTTAAAATATATTCAATGACAAAGATGCAGAAAAAACATAATTATAAAGTTTTCTGTCTTTACTGCACTCTTATAATAAACACCAAACTTATATTTATTTTTACATCTAGTGAATACACAGTAAGAGTAAAAAATGATTTGCCAGTGTCATACTGACATACTTATTTGATGTATCATATTGTCATATATATATATATATATATATATATCCCAGAATCAAATGAACTTTTTCATTAGTTTATCTTTTAATTTGTTCATAAGTATATGTGTTCATAAGTATATGCTGGACATAGAAGCTGCTACAGACAACAAATCTATTTAAAAATTGTCCTTTATAAATTTCATTTTAAAATGAAGAATTTAAAGAACATTGCAATACTATACAAAAATAAAAATGGTATGTTAAACAGAATCTGTATTGCTTTTAAACTTGAGTATATTCTGTATTTAAATACCAACTATTTTGGCAATCATTATTGTTTGCAGCTATAATGTCACCATAAATAGTTCACTCTGTATAATAAAAAGAGAAAAGCTTAATTAAAACACAAAAAATAAACACATGTTTAAAAGCATTCCAATAAAAGATAAAACTTTAGCATGAAACAAAATTTTAAGGAAAATCATAATAAATACAACTTTACAATAATGAAAATTCATCTTACTTCTACAGGTGATGATACTACAGGTGGATTTGGTAATGCTTCAAATTTAATCTCATCAATTGTAACATCTCCATCAACAGCTATATGGGAGATACTATTCAAAGGCAATCTATAATGAAACTCTGTAAAGTGCTGACCATTTACAGCAATCTACAAAAAATTTTAATATTATAGAAAAATAACAGAAAAAAATAATTTGTTGCATCAAACAACAAGTTGACATAACAAATCAGATAAAAGTTACTATATTTTCTGGAATGTTTAATCTGTAAGAAAAAAATCAATTAGAAAATAAGGATATCTCTCACTCTTGTTTATTCTAAAACATTCTTAGAAGAGGGAAAAAAATGTACTTATAATTTTCTTTCAAATGTACCTACTAACACAACAGAAAATTATACAAGTACAATTTTAAAGTGAAAATTAGTTTTTAAAAACTCAAAAATAATGAAAAAATGAAAAAGCAACTGTACTAATAAAATTGAAAAATTAACTAAATGCAATTTTATTCTTTTATATTTTGCATGAGGCATCACATATACAAAACAGGACTGATACAAAATATCCCCATAGAGATACCAAATTTTGTCAGTTAAGTAGTTTTACTGGAAAGAAGAAATAAATTATGCATTTGTTAAAAAAATCATAAAATTTAGCTCAAAAATAGACAGTTTTTAACTTTCACCAGCTATGTGATATGTATCAAATGAATTTTCTATGCCCACCAGGGGAAAAAATCATATCTACATGAAGAATTATAGAACAAATATGTATTTAATAAACTTTAAGTTCACAGCTGAAAGCTACTGAGTTACAATAGCAGCAAGCTATACTATTTCTCTTTAAAAGAAACAGGTTGTTGCCTTGTGATATTAACTAGAATACACTGGCCTGACTTAAAAGCAAATATTTTAGCAAAATAAAATAAAAAAGAAATTCTTGATTTCTTATTAATTTCTTATTATTGATGATTATCTTATTATCTTATGATTGATTTCTTATTAATCCCAGCGTAACACATACTAAACAAATAGCACCTTAGGCATTGAGACAATCTATTAAATTTCAGTCAGAACTTAAAGAGAGTATTAAGATTTTGAGTTTGATCTTCTATTAGTTTGTGCAAATCATTTTCTTATCATCATAGTAAAAGATTGATTTTTAATTAATTAAATTTAATATACAGATATTTATAATTTTGAAAAGAATCTTTCTCACAACAACTTAAAGGTCAGTCAAGCCAGTTTCATGATGTTATCCTTTATACTAGTCGTAATATTCTTTTGAAGTTTCTGGCTACTTTCTTATAGAGGATTATAAGATAATCAAACACCATTTTCAACAACAGTCCATAATTTAGAAGTTTGAAAATTAGCAGTTTAAAATTCAAATAAATAACTCCAGCTTAGAGGATGTAATAATGATCAATAAATTACAGGATTGGAACTCATAATGTACTTGTAGAGATCAAGTAAGCTGATGATAAAAGCCTTGTAAATCCACAACAGTTATGACAAGTGACAACTAGTTTTAGGCTAACAAGAATTTTTTATCAGACATTCAGAGCATCAGATGTGTTTATTTCACAAAATTATTCTACATTTAAGAAGCTTTTAACTTCAACTTGTAGTATAAAACTTATAGTCATATAAATGAAAAAGAGTTGCTAAGTGTCTAAATAACAACTTCACTAATTCATGAAAACCAAAATATTCATTACAAAAGTGAAACATATTATAAATGAAATAGGAGTCAGGAAGGCATGTATACAGATATATGCATGCTTTTAACAGTCATACATCTTTTTTACTTAGAGTATTCTTCATAATGTTTTGTCATTCATGAATTTTTGTTATTTTATTCAGAAAATAACAAAATTAGTACAGAGATAATTAACTTAAAGAACAGTTTTTTTTTAATTCAGAGAGCAGACTGAATGAAAGTAGGCAACCAAAATTAAAACTGCAGTCATCATAAATGTATTTTTGCACAGCTTTAATTTTTCAGAGCCCTTTAGCTAATGGATGAAAACAATTATGACAAGTGACAATTTTTTTTAGGAAAATTATTGACCCCCCTCCCCCCCAAAAAAAAATCACATAAAATGTATAATGTTAATGGGTAAAAAAAAATTACTTTAAAATGATCCAACTCTGCTAAAATCAAAACTTCAAACTTTTCATCACATGCAAAAGGAAAATGTGTTCCATGGCTCTCTTCAGGACCCCAGTTTTGATTTTCTAAGGAATTTCGCACAAGTCTAGGAGGAGGTGAAAATACTGGACTTAGATGCAAAGCTATATCACTTCTTGGCTCTGTACTGGATCCATTTTGAAGATTTATAGCAAAACTAAAATAGATTTTTAAAAGAATAAAATGTTTTCAGTATACAATTTTTGAACAAAGTAAAGATGAGAAATAACAAGCTTATATCAAAAATCCACAAGCCTTTATAAAAAGCTATTTTAGACATTAAAAAAAAAGAGGAATTTTTACAATCATACAAATAAAGCTTAGTAATAAACACACTTTATTTTGGAAGAAATGCAGTTATTAACTGCCTTTAACAATTTTGTTTCATAAATAATTTCCTAATCAATAAATCTGAAAATCCCTAACAGATAGAGTATTTATTTGATTTTGTAAAATGTAATGTTCTATTAGAGATAAAAAAGATGTCCTCGACTGCTCCAACTATAGAGGAATTAGCCTCCTGTGTACTACTTATAAGATTTTTTCAAATATGCTTTTTAACAGACTATCTGTATATGCCAAAAACATCATTGGCGACTACCAGTGTGGGTTTCGAAGGGATAGATCCACAATTGAGCAAATATTTAATCTACGGCAAATCCTAGAAAAGACTAAGGAATTCCAAATCAATACGCACCATCTTTTTATTGATTTTAAAACGGCGTACGATAGCATTAATAGAGAACTGCTTATCGGCACTTTGAGACAGTTCAACATTCCTGACAAACTTGTGAAACTAATATCCCTCACATTAATTGACACTAAAATGAAAGTCAAGATCCAAGGAAGTCTATCCGAACCTGTTGAAATAAAAAACGGAGTTAGGCAGGGTGATGCATTAGCATGCCTTCTTTTCAACCTTGCTCTTGAAAAAATAATAAGAGAATCAAAAATCAACACAAGAGGAACTATTTTTTCTAAATCTGTTCAAATTATTGCTTACGCTGATGATATTAATATCATAACAAGAACCCCTAAAGATCTCAAGCAAGCGTTCCTGGATCTGAAAAGAGAGGCTAAAAAAATGAACCTCTCAATTAATCAGAGTAAAACTAAGTATATGCAATTTATTACCTACACCGATACCTCCATGTACATCGAGATTGGAGAATACAAATTTGAAAAGGTGAACTCCTTCACCTACCTTGGATCTGAAAATCTCTTGTCCCCAGAAGTAAGGAAGAGAATAACTGCGGCCAACAGATGCTTTTGTGGTCTAAGAAAATTTCTAAAATCTGACAACATTAAAAGGAACACCAAGTTGTTGATATACAAAAGTTTAATCAGGATAGTCCTCACGTATGCATCTGAAATGTGGACCTTGTCCCAGGCTGATGAGAGAACCCTCGCAATTTTTGAGAGGAAGATCCTCCGATCCATTTTTGGTGGCTTCTGTGATAATGGAGTTTGGAGAAGGAGAACTAACCCTGAAATTTATATGTTATTCAGAGAACCAGACATTCTGAAGTACCATAAAATCCAATGCATGAAATGGGCCGGACACATTTTAAGAATGAATGATGATCGAACTATGAAAAGAATCTTTCTGGCGAAGCCAACAGGAGTCAGAAGAAGAGGCAGACCCAGACTGAGGTGGGCGGACTGCCTCCAAAGTGACTTTGTCTCAATCAATGTCAGAGACTGGAAAGCTGTGGCACACAGAAGGAAGGACTGGTTCCGTCTTTGTGAGAAAACAAGGGTCCAATCAGGACTGTCAAGCTACTGATGAATGAATGAATGTTCTATTAGTGAAAAGATTTAAAAAGTAACTACTTAAAAGAAGCTATACAAATTTATTTTAAGTTTTGTTTACTATAACTGACATTTGTCTAAAATATTAAAACAAGAAATAAATTAAATCACTAGACACTACTTGCAGAAATCTCACACATAATCAACACTTCTTAAATTCCACAATAAATTAAAAAGGATGGCTTCATGTTTCAAACTACTTAGTTCATCATCCAGCCATGGAGCATTAGGTGTAATGGTCGCTATAACTCACAAATGCAAAATGTAGGCACTTGTGAATTATTCATAGCTACAATCTTACCTAGTACTCCTTGGCCTGACCATCAACTATTAAGTAGCTCGAAGCATGTTGCCATCCTTTTTAATTTATGGTGGAATTCAAGAAATGTTGATTATATGTAAGTATATGCATAATCAAGTTAAACCTACAGATGATTGAATTACAACACAAAAAAAAAGCAAAACTGGAATGAAGAATAAAGTATAAATTGAGCACAAAAATAGATTAACCATATGGAGATACAGTATTTGGAGCATAAATCAATGTACATATCAAAAGTTCTTTTAAATGTTATCTTGAATTGTTCCATACCAAGTAGCTGAGCTAGCAACAGTTCCAGATATCCTAATTATACATCCAGGATTAAGACGTCCAGGTAAAGATTCAACACACGGTATAGTCTGAAAAAATGTATATTAATTAGTAACACTAAGACTTAGAGAAACCTTTTGTAACCACAAAAGTTCTAATAAAAAACAAACAAAAACTCATTAAATTTAATAAAATCTTATGTCTTTAGCACTCCTTTGCATAACAACATAATGCAGTTACATTTGTATTATTGGAATGTTGCTAATAAGCAAGTTAATGTAGAATTATTTACTAAAAAATGTGTATTCAATAACAAAAATTACAAATACTAAGAAAAAATATATCAATGCTCAAACTATATATTTAAAGTAGTATAATAAAAATCCATGCTTATGGGATTATTCATGTTTACTTATTAACAAACATAATAATAAGCATCATTACATCACTAAATAAATCCTTTTATGCTATTTTGACATATAGTATCTAAAGCTGCAGACTTCATCATTTCAACTGCACCTCTGTAAAGGAAGATCTAGAATTAAATTTTAATGTATACTGACGTAATATTCGATTAAAAACTGAACCAAATGATGTGTATGTAGTACAGCATTGTAAACAAAAGTACACAAAATAAGCAATAAAAGTACACAAAATAAGCAATAACTAAACAAACAACTGAATTTATGCACTAAAATAAAAGTGAATATGATAATGAGGAATTTGAACTAAACCACATCGGTGATGAAGACCGTTCATTATCATTCTGATTCGAGCACTGCAAAATATTCATGTTATCAAAATGGTTGTTTCCTTTTCCCCAATATTTCGAGTTACTTCCTCACCAACCGTTTAACATATCATCCCTGGATAATTCATTTGATACACAGTCTACGTAAAAACTGTTAAAACCCGGTTGAAAGAAACTAAATATTCAAGATTTTCTGGTTTTTTTTTCTTCCAACAAGATTCAAGAGTGCTACGTTTGCACTCCTGAATCAAAAAATTTTCATAGATTGCCAGTATTTCATAGCAAGAAATTTCATTGAAATATCAACTTTGGGCACAAATAAACATTTTTACTTTGATAAACAACAAATAAAATGTATTATATAATATAAAATTCGTAGATTAAATTATAGTTAAGCTTACAGGATAGGAAATCGCAGATGCCATAATGCAACCTATAAACAGAAATGCTGTCTGTCTGTTTATATTGTTACTATATTACGGTTGTAGGTATTCGAAGCTTAGATGACAGATATCTTTAAAAATAGATCGATGATCTCATGGATTCCGATAGTTTAAAAGATTTCAAAAGAAATTCGTATTAAAAACCGTCATAAAAATGCGGGTGATAGAAAATAACTGTTAAAGTATTTTTTACCTGTGGTTTTAATTTAAATAAAGAATTTCACGCGTTTCAAACATGAGGAAGATTTTATTTATCTCTCACTGCATTCTTAAAGTATGTTCAAAACATAAAACAGTTCTTTTCTTCAAAATACGTTAAAATGTAACATTTTACCCCAAAAATGAAAACGTGGGCTTTGTGTTACCTTAAAAGGAAAAGGTGTGATCATTGGAAATTTCGGAGTCACCCACGCTTTCAGGTGATTCAGTTTAATATTTAACCAATTTTCGTAAAAAATTACGCAATAAAATCATAATGAATGAATATTGAATATTAAAAAAACAATCTTGGGCTAGAGAATCAAGGAACATTCAAGGTTCATGATTTCTTCGAATCCACGGAGCTTAAAACCGGCTTTAAATTTCTGCTTAACTGCAACCATCACTTATGTGTTTTGACAGCATAGGCGAGATCTTTAATAAAACTTTATTTTAATTTGTAATATTTTGACCAGTTTTTTACTGAATGCTTGGTGCTTTATTTTTAAATTCAGTTTATTTCTTTGTCCATCCCTTATGAGTTTAGAGCGGTACATTAGGTATATAAAGTCAGCGTAATAACATTTTAATATATTTTGTATATGAAAATTATAAAATTGTATGATATGAATGCATTGAATATTTGTTATTATTTTCCCTTGTTTAATTATATTCATTTTCACTCGTTTATCAGTGTCATTATTATTTATTTTCACCGTCTTTAAAATATAGCATTTCTTAAAAGTTATTTAATTAAGATTGGGATTTATATTTTAATTTAGTTCCGTGCTCATGTTAAAAAAAAAGAATGAGTATGGTGTACAGTTATCTATTTTTAATTATAGCACGGCCAATGTTAGTTAATTAAAAATGTTGAAACACAAAAATCTTACTTATTTTACTAACCAAAAAAGAAAAAAAAAACTAAATTTGTAATAACAATTTTAGAGTTGAGATGATAATTAAACTAATAATGATTAAAGCATCATTTTTATAATAGTCTGTATTATATATTAATTTTTTATAATATGTTAAGTTTTAAGGTAACAAAAGTGTAGTTTATAGAGTATATATTATTGGTATGTGTGGATGGTACAGAGAGTGGCAGTAGTTGCTAGAATGCTCTATTTGAAATATAAGATTCTTGATAGTCAGAGCAAACTTTCAAAAATCTGTAAAAATTTTTGTATGAAATCAGAAAATTTTGAAATTTCTTCTGAAAAAGACGGAAACTTCTTTAAGTACCCTGAGTTGAAGATAAATATATAGATTTTTTGCACAGTAGTAATATCTTAGCTGCCAAATTCATGTGTCAGCATTTAGCCTTGGAATTATATTGTTTACGTATACAATTTTTTTCGCCCTTCCTCTTTTCTTTCCTTGGATTGAGTCATTGAAATGGACCATTATTGAATGCCTAAAGTAGTTTGACCAAAGAACTCTTTCTTATCACAGCACTTATCTTAAAACTGAATAAAAACATTCAGTTTTCATTTTACCTTTTCTGTTGTAAAATTTAAATGCCTTTTGTATGCTTAAATTATCCCAAATAAAATTCATACATTTAACTAAATGGTTAAGGAATTTCCTTACCAAAAGATTGGAAAATTGTTTTCAAAATTATTTAGAAATCATGAAATTTCAATTGGGATATTTTTGTTGCATCTGTAACACACACACACATATATATATGTATATATATATATATACACACACACATAATATTTTTCTTTGTGCATGCACAAAAGTTTCAAAACAGCATGTTAATAGAGAGTTTGATTTTCCCAATGCTTTCAATCTATTTTATATACCAATTCAAGTCTCCTAACTGAAGAAAACAATTTTATTTTAACACAAATTTTAATTTCTTTTTTTAACATTATTTTCCAGTGTCACATTATGATAGCATATAAAACTTCATGCAGTTGACTGGGATCAAATACACTACTGGTTGATCTGAAATCCTTTATCCATTAAAAAAAAATCCTATTTTGCATAATTTGTAGAATCATAGAATTTGCTTCATAATATAAATAGAGAATGAATAAGATGATATGTGGAATTCTAGTGAATGACTATAATTATTGCATTTGTGCAATGCATTTTATTCTTATTTCTTTTGATTGTGATTTAAAACTGCAGGATTTAGATAGATCCTCTCTTTTATCTATATTGAAATGCTATATATTTTCCGTTACAGTTACTTCCTTGCCAGTTTGAAATCTAAGAAATCTTTAATATGAATATAATTGGAATCAAGAGAGCTCGACTGATTAAACTATGCTGTATAGTTACAGTTTTAATCCTAATTGTAACATTTTTCTTGCCTAACCCAAAAGGAAAAGAATCTGAAGCTCTGCGCAGTGTAAGTTTATTTTCCTCATTCTTCTGTTTTCATGTTGTTGTGAAATATGAATTATGAAATATAGCTTCTATTCTTTCTAACACCTAATTTAATTAATATTAAATGAACTGATAGCATATTTCTGTACAATTATGGAACAGTAAAAACTGTATGATGATTTTTTGATAATGTGATATCAGTTGTTCATTGATAGAATATACCTACAATTGAACAGTTTATATTTATGAGTATACTAGTGACCTGAAGTTTAAGACCATTTAGAACATCACTCTAATTCAAGAGTTTACAAGTGTGAGGTATTATTATAATACATGTAAAAATTTTAATTTAACATATAACATGCAGCACCTTTGACAACCATTCATACAATTTATGCTTATAGCTCTCTGATCTTTAAATTTTCATCAGTAGTGTATATCAGTGTTAAATCTTGTATTATGTTAAACTGGGATCAAATAAAAATTTTAACTTACCAAAATATATAAAAGAATTCTTGAAATTAATGTGAATATGAGCAATAAATCTTTGCCCAACAAATAACCCTTGTAGTATGTAGTGATATTCACTGTGCAGAAATCCTGAATATGCAGCTGAGGGTCCACCTGTTTGTGTTAATAATTTAAGACTTAGGGGTCGTGTCAAGAAGTATAGACTTCTATCTTTTGAACCCCCTCATCCCCTAAATTCACTTATAAGAAAATGTTTAAAATTTTTAAATGTATTAACGACATGGTTGAAGCATTTCAGCCAATAAATACAATCTATGTTGCATTATACCGAACAGGATTTAAGAAAATAATTTGTCAAAATGCATTTAACCCCCTACCTTACTATCACGAGTTAGCTCGGGTTTGACATTTTTGATTCAAATTATTATCTCGAGTTACCTCAGGCTAGATTTTTTTTTTCTTGTCCTGGCGAAGCATCATGAGTAAATTTATTGTAGTCGTTTCTAGAGCCGATAGATGGCATCACTTGTCAATTTTTATCATTTTGAATGCTTGTTGGGGAAGGAAGGTATATTGAATAAGGTTTCATTGTTTGTTGAAAGAGAGTTATAGTTGAGTTGAGCTGAGTAAATATGAATTCGGAGAGCGAAGATGACTTCGATGTTTATTGTAGTGAAACTGATATATCTTTATCGGATTCTGGTAGTGATTCAATCCCACGAGAGTTTATGGACTGTGTTCTAAGAGGAAAGATGCACAAGGAAAACGTATACAAAAAGAAACAAGGTACTATTGTACCGAATGCCAAATTCCATTGTGTGTCACGCCGTGCTTCGAAAACTATCACACTCAAAAGGATTTTTAATATTTTTATAAAGCAGCAAGTATCTATTATTATTTGTCATTATTGTTCATTATTTTTTCTTTATAAATTGCTGTAGGGCTATAATATTTTCTGTAAAAAATGCTTACAATTGTACTATTTTTCTGTGCATGAGTTAACTCGAGATAATAATATAAACCCATTATGTATTAAAATATCTCATTAGTTGTTTTTTTTTATATAAAAATTATTATTACTCATAGTAAGTTCTTTCCATGTACTAAGATCAGTAATAAAAGAATTAGGTTATTTTTGAAACGCTTATTGAAAATAAATAGGTAAGGTAGGGGGTTAACTAAACTCTAGAATAAGAAAACCAAAATTTTAACTTAAGGAGACATCATCAATAATTCTATGTAAGCTTTTTCTTAATGCATACTCATTTGAGTTATTTAAATAGTTTTAATAACATTATTTTCAAAATTTTCTGGCTTTGTTAAGCATATTTTGTTTAAATGGGATTTTTTTTCACTCTACATAAATAATGTTAAATATTTAGGTATTAAATATCTTAGTTTAACAACTTCAGAACTTTCTCTACTTACTAATAGTACATAATGCTGGTAGCAGAACCTTAAAGTCACTATCCTTACTGTTGCCTCAAGCATAGTGATCCCTTTTTAGTATCTATGATAGGTTTGCATCATTTGCTTTATATTATAAGAATCAATTGCATTTTTTTATGACATAGGATAAAAGTTATTTACCACCAAAACCTGGTGCTGTTTTCAAGAAAGATATTCTTGGTAACTTTGAACCATCGCCCACTGATACTGTAAGAGAAGGTCCAGGAGAGAATGGCAAACCACATTATGCACGACCAGAAGATCAGAATGAAGTTTCTCAAGCCATGATGGAATTTGGAATTAACATGGTTGCCAGTGACCAGATTTCTTTACACAGGTCAATTCCTGACAAAAGATTACCAGAGTAAGAATCTATATGTTTGAAATATGTAAAATATTATTAATCAATAACTTATTCTAGTTGGCACAGATAAAACCATGAAGTTTTGTCTGTGGCAATTTCATGTTTAAGTCATTAAAAATCTAATTTTATATGTATATACATAACCTTCAAGCACAAGGTGATTAACAAACAGTACACCAATATGTTCTATTTGAAAGGAGGACAGCTTCTGACATTCTATCAAAAACTGAATTCTGTTGTTTTGAATGTTTAAAAACAATTCATAACTGCTGTTAGATCCTTTAAAAAGAGCGGTAGATTTCTTTAAACTATGCGAAGGAATATATATTTACATACATACATATATACATTCACTTATGCATATTATTGTTTTGGAAATCAGGTTATTTCAGTAAGAAAAAGGCAATCATTGCTTCCTTTTGCTTTTCTAAACTGAACGCACTTTATTCATAATCTGAGTTTTAGGAATTGTATGATTCATATTTTAAATACTATATATTTTCATTTGTTCTGTTAGTAAATAAAAAGCTACTGATTAAAAATTAATCAAATATTATCAAACTGGAGTTGTATAGCCTTATCATAAGCTGTTTGAAGTGAAAGGGGAACTTTTACTGAAGACTAGAAAGGAAAAGCAATTTATTTAGCACTACTATATTTGTGTTGCAAAAGTACAAACGAGGATGAGACATTGTCTGTATAAGAATATATAATTAAGAAAATAATGATGTTGTCAATTTAAAATTTAAAAACTACTAAGCCCATCTCTGCTTTCTTGACAGTGGGCTTGGGGTGCCATACAGCATATGTCTCAGTCAGGTAGTCAACCTGATGTGGGACCCCCAGAGTTTAGTCCCCAAGTATGCTTGGTCCTCATTTTATCAACCCACTCAAGGGATGAAAGACCGAGTCTACCTTACCCTATCGCAGGGTTGAACCCTGGACCTGTGGTATGGCAGCTTGTGTGTTTATGATCACTTTGATCAAAAATTTTATTTGATCATCATTTGAAAAGATCATCAGTATCTTTCTGCATGATATTTACATATCAGTCTTTTTACTGTCAAGTTATGTAATGTAATTTTCTTTATTTCATGCAATCCAAAGTATTTGATTTGTTAATATAGGTGTATATATATATATATATATATATATATATATATATATATATAAAATTTAACTTAATGTATTGTTATTTTCTGACTAAGTTTATATTATATATTTTAGGTGTAAATACTGGCACTATCCTACTGATTTACCCAGTACTAGTGTTGTTATTGTTTTTCATAATGAAGGTTGGTCCACTCTTTTGCGGACTGTACATAGTGTCTTGAATAGATCCCCACCTGAATTTTTAAAAGAAATTGTGTTAGTTGATGATTTCAGTGACAAAGGTGAGTTTGTAATTTTTCCCTAAGTTCAGTTGATATATCAAGGTTTAATTTATTAACATATTTGCAATTTTATTTTTATTTTTAAACTTACGTGGTTATCTTTAGTAAGTCTCCTATTAGTCTTTAGCTATTTTATATAAATTAGTTTGCAATATGTTAAAATGCCAAGTGCGCAAAAAATTCTTAATTGTCATGTGATTTGATGACATATAAATGATTGGAACAAAGCTCTTTTATTCAGCATATAAAAAAATACAATATAAAATCAAGTGATAAATGAAACAATATTTTTTTAATTAAATGTGTTTGGAGAAATCTAAAATTTTGATTTTCTTTTTTTCTTTCTCAATTTACCCCCTTTTTTCCCCTTGAAACAGTTTTTTCTTGTGGTAATACGATAGATTTCATAATATTATTCTTGGTAACTTTCTAGAAAATCTCTGAACTTACCAAGTTTTTGTTTTCTTTGAAAATCTAGTGTTAATTGCTAAAATAAATTTTAAGTCATGGGGAAAATATAGTTCTAGAATATTTCTAATGTTCTTGATAGGAGATTTACACCCCTTTGAACTTGAAAATTGATTCAAAAGTTTATTTTCTGTTTTTTACATTATGCAGTATAATGTATTTCTTAATATGCTTTTTTTATATATCTGATAGATCACCTAAAAGGAAATTTGGAAGACTATATTCGACAGTTTGGGCAGAGAGTACGCTTAATGAGAAATAAACAAAGAGAAGGACTAATTCGATCTCGCACATATGGAGCCCAGTATTCAAAAGGAGAAGTTGTTTTGTTTCTAGATGCTCATTGTGAAGTAAATGTCAATTGGCTACCTCCCTTACTGACTCCAATTTATCAAAATAGGTTTGTTATTTCATATGTCATGCAACTGATAAAGTTTTCATAACTGTATTGAATACATATTGAATTTTATAGCTGTAAAATAATTATAGTCTGATAGAGTGTATGTAAAAGCTTATATTGTACCTCTGCTACATTTAAAAGAAAAGTTACCAAGTTAATGCATTTTTTTATATGGCACTCTTTATGAGTAGTATCACTGCTGAAAATTGTAAGCTTTCAATTTATTACAATCTTTAAAACCTCCTATCAGCTGTATTTAATTCTTCCATTGATTATTTAGTTCTTTCAAGTAGTTTTCATTGATGTAGAGGAATTTAAAAGTTTATAAATTGCCTTTAGCACTGTATATTTGTAGGGTGATTCTGTTATTTTATATCTCTGGGCAATAAAAAATTACATTGGGTATCTAATTAATTGCATGCATGTAACTTTAAAAGCATTTGTTCTAGTGTTTTATAAAATTAGAATGAATAACTGAAGCTATTTAAATATAGATGTTGATTTATTTTATTTAAAGTTTTATCTTAAATGTTTCAATAATTAGGATTATTATAATGTGGTAATTTTCTACGAATTTAAACATACTATATTTATTGCTTTAAGAGAAAGGCTGGTGATAAAAAATTTATGATTAACAGATACTACTAAAGATTCTGTTCTCATTATAATTTAACTTCAATTAAATTTGATTTTGAATCTGATATTTTACATTTAAGAGTTGTTGATTTGACCTTTCCCTCCCCCTTTAGAACTGTGATGACTGTACCAGTAATAGATGGGGTTGATAAAGACAACTTTGAATACAGGCCTGTATATCATGGAGATGTACATTTTCGAGGTATATTTGAGTGGGGAATGCTCTATAAGGAAACTGAGCTTCCTGAACAAGAAGCTAAAAGGCGGAAACATCATACTGAACCATATAAGTTAGTTTACATTTCATTTTTACATATTTATCTTCTTAATACTATCATTCAACGAACTTTCACCTTGATATAATCAAGAGTTATTTTTCCATTGGAACCAATTATAATAAAAATCTCAAGTAATCCAAATGGTAATATGTATTTTCTCTTTCATGTGCAAGATATATGTTGAACCCAATAGATTTATTAAAATTTTTGTTTTTATCCATATATTGTATATTTTTATGGATTATGTTACATGTTCTGTAGACATACAGGTGGTTATCAAAATAATGGAAACACCTATCAATATTAGTGGTGTTTATGGATGTGCTTCATATTCCTTAAAAACAAGTCTGGCCACCAGTATTTTTTTATATAATATAGTGTATGTATTATTCTACTGTCAGGTAGCAGTAATGAAGCTATGGGCATAATGCTTTTGGAGGGAACAGTGTAAAATGCCAAACCTTGCAGACCTTGTGTAAAGGGCAAATTGTTAAAGCATGTTTAAATTGGAGTATCTGTTACTGCAACCCCCAGGCTAATGGATGTTTTTCGAGCTTTGGTATCGAAAGTCATAGTGGACGAAAGGGAGAGCTGAGTGAAAGAGATGGACGAGGTATTGAAGTGCATTGTGACATGAAGAAAGAAAACAACTGAAACCAAAATGACCGAAGAGCTCAATCGGCATCTGCATGTTCTGGTATCAACCATTAGAGGTAGAAGGGAACTTCACAAACAAAGCATTTACGAAGATTAGTTAGTCCCAAGCCACTTGTAATAGATGCCAATACAAAATATCGTCCACAATGTTGCCATGAGTGCAAATCCTGGTCGAGTAATATGTCAAAAAACAGCATTTGGTCAGACAAATCATTGTTCACATTGTTCCTCGCAACAGGATGTGCGTATCTCTGGAGAACACCTACACAAGCGTAAGATTCTGGCTGTCTCATCTCAGTTGTCAATCATGGAGATAGATCTATCATCGTTTGGGATGACATCTCATGGTTTTCTTCAGGCTCTATTGTAACCCTAAAAGGGAGATTGAATGAGAAGGACTATGTTGAAATTTTAGCTCACTATTCCATCCTATGGTGCAAACATTATTTCGTGCAGGAGATGGTGTTCTCCAGTATGATAATCCCCCTATACATACAGCTGAATCTATCAAGTATTGGTTTGAAGAGCATGAAAAAGAAGTCAAATATCTTATCTTGCCCTGTACAATCCCCTCGACTATAAATCATCCAACCACTGTGATCTGTATAAGCGGATAGATAACGGTATCGATATCCACCACAGCATCTCTACAGGAACTTTCATGATTTTTCCCTGAATAATGGTATAATATATTCTCAATCACTATTTATGACTTGTATAATCCAATTCCAAGGTGAATCAGGTGGTATTACATGACAAAGGAGATCCTGTCCCGTATTAATAAAGGTTTTCATGGTGTTTCTTAGTGTTTCCATTATTTTGATAACCACCTGTATATATACTTTCAATGCAGTTGACTTTGCAAAATGTTTGCTTACCTCTAAAGGAAAGTTTATGTTATTCAATTAAACAATATTCATATGTATTCACTTCTTTATACAGAGAGAAGTATGAGAAATTGTTATATTTCTCTGTTCAAAGACACTACAATTTTTACATACTTTTTCATTAAACAGCTAACTTGAATCTCTTTTTAGTGGAATATGGGTATAAAAATTGAAATTGTTTAAAACTGTTATAAAAGTTATGCATTTTAAGTATATTTAAATTTTTAATGTATATAAATTTTCTGTAAAACTGCATTCCTTTTCCTCTGCATACAGATTTTTCATTTACTTTTATTAATTTCATGCTTTGCTAAAAGAATTCATTTACATTTAAACTACAAGACTGAATTTTTTTCTGGAAACTTACAACATTATAGAAGAGGTACAGGCTGGCTTTAGAAATGGAAAGTCTACCTCCAATTCAATTATGAGACTTGTCCATGCTATAAAAACAGGTTTCAATGCTAAAAAAAACACCTTAGCCGATTTTGTCGATTTCCAGGGAGCTTATGACATTATTTGTAGAAAAAGTGTCCTAAACAAATTAACCAAGATAGGTGTTAAAGATAAAATGTTGATCTGAATAATGAGATTCCTGGCCCAAAGATGAGTTAGAGTACACTGGAATAATGTAGAATCTAAATATAGGCAGTCTAAGATAGGATTAGCACAAGGCTCAGTTAGTAGTCTCATTCATTTCAACATATATGTCAATGATCTTATCGAGAGACTGAAAAAAGTAGGAAATATTCAAGTGTGCATGTTTGCTGATGACCTGGTAATATGGGCAGAAGCAGATAACAATCAGAACTTTGAAAGACAACAGATCTAACTCAAGAGCATTATGAAAAAAGCTCTGAATGCACTCTAATCTTGGTCAACAGATAATCAAATGATTGTTCACAAATCAAAAACAAAGTTCCAGTTTTTTACCTTAAGGTATGTTGTCCCCGATTTTGAATTACATTTGGGTAATACAAAGCTCAATGGAAACAATAATACTAAATACCTTGGTGTGACAATAGATAACAAATTGAGTTTTCTGGAGAATATTAATATTGCAAAAATGAAAGTTGAAAAAAGATTGCCTATCCTAAAAAGATTGGCTGGTGCAAAATGCATACATGCCAAGTGTTCCATAAAAAAACGTATTCGTTCCATTTTTTAAACTTTGCTACGGAAATACGTTTTCAAGCAAAAATGTCCCGTATTTTTACTTCCGCAGCACCATCGCTTTTCCCCCCTATATCGCGCTTTCGAGATTCCCCTCCTAGCAGCTTACACTATACAAAAACTTCCTGGACAGCAAGCAGCTTCTACAACATTAGAAAGAGAGAGAAAGTCAACATTGTGTGCTTCACCTAAACTAATAAAAAAAGTAAAATCAACCTCATTTGCTTCACCAATACCAGTAAAAAAATTTAAATTAATGTCAAGTGCTTCACTCAACTCTTAAAACAGTTAAAATCAACCTCATGGGCTTCTCAAAAATCAGCAAAAAAAGTAAAATCACTTGCAGGGTCACCATCGTCTACCAATAATAAACACATATTGCAGCGGGAAGAAAGAATTTTTCTTACATTAAGCTTGATCATGCTTTAGCATTTTTTGTGAAAAATGTGATTGTCATTTATGAAACATAATGTGATGTTTCAAATTGAAGAGCCAAAAATTCACAAGATGAGAAGAGAGTTATCGAATTTTTTTTAATTGTTGGTGAAATTTGGGGAAAATGTCATAACTAGCTCTAAATGTGCATTTAATATGAAATTTGATGTATTTAAAAATCAGAAGGATGAAGATTTAGTTATAGGATCCAAAACATCAGAATTTGTCAAAGAATTGTCTGAAAGCGAACTTTTACAGTTCTATTCTTGTGTTAGAAAATATTATACAACATCTTGTTGCTCATGTTCTTTTTTTTTTATTCCGTCGTGCGCTGTGTTCCTTATTTTTTTTGGGGGGGGTTAGCAGCTATGAAAATGGGACAGCTCACAAACCACCTTGAACCATATGTACAATACATATATTAAACCAATTATCAAGTATGGTAGTGAAATACTTATTACAGTGTCACCAGAAAAAATAGAAATTCTTGAAAGAGCTCAAAATAAAACTCTATGCATAATTGTTGAAAAGTAAAGTCAACATCAATCGAGTCGATGAGAACTTATACTTTTAACCCTCCTGTTGCAGTTGAGATCAGGAATCAAGCTATTAATGTCTATTTCAAAGTGTCCAAATGTACAAAACAGCTACAAAACAATCAAGTAAGTAGCCTAAAAACACAAATCTCACCTGTTTAGGCCTGTGAAAAAAATATTAATTGATCTGAATGCTAATTTTCCTATAGAAAATACCAAAGCTCTTGTCAACCCATTAGAGTATTTAGGAGTGCCTTGTCAGCTGAAATTGAACAAATTTGGAAAAAAATATACTCTGGATGTAATTCTCAAACTACTGCATTGTCTATGCTGGAAGATCAATATCTGGAATCAGAGTGGGTCCATGTCTTTACGGATGGTTCTAAAAATAACTCAGCTAAGGCAGGTGTCTACTGCTCTTTATTTTCCATGTATGCTCCTGTGGGTCGACATCTTTCAAATTTTGATGCGGAAATATTTGCAGTCTTGGCAATGAAAAATCTGAAATTGAGAATGCAATCTTTTTCAAAAGTCGTAATTCTAGTTGACTCTAGATCAGCCATAGAAGCTATAGCTTTGCAAAGACAGTCTGAGTCCTCAATAGTAACTGATATAAAAAAAATCATTAAGTTCCTTAACGTAAATGGTAAATACATCACATTCCAGTGGATACTGTCTCATGTTGGCATTGATGGAAATGAAAAGGCTGATTCTTTGAAAAAAAAAATGGACTGCAGTATATCCTGGACAGTGCTCTATCCCTTCAGACTCCTTTAGGAGAATTATATGGGACAGGATTTTGTCATCGTATACAAGGGTCAGTCAATAAGATAGTTGCAAATCTCTGTAAAAATCAAGGTAATAGAGACATTTTGTTGAAACTTTGTAGAAATACAAAGCATTAGGTGCTGTGGTAGGTGCAGTAGCGACTTGGATGTGGTAGTTTTAGTTCTCTTGCTATTGAGTTGTGAATATGTTTCGGCAACTGCCAGTGGCATCCAAATTTGAAATGCATGCATTAATCCGCTTCCTGTGGGCAAAAGGTTGTGACTGCACTGATATTTATTGGCAGTTGCACGAAGTGTACGGTAATAACCCAACATCGCACCAAGCTATAGCCAAGGGGTATCTCTCATTCAAGAATGACTGTGCAGATATCAGGAATAAATTTCTTTAATGACAGATGAGAATGTTGCATGAGTGAATAAACTCATTCTTCAAAACAGCCATGCCACAGTAGACGAGATAGTCTCGTCTATTGACTGACCAACACAAAGTGCAACGATTTGAAAGTGCTCTAGCATTTTTGGAATGTTATCACCAGGAAAGAAATATTTTTTGGGACTAAATTGGGATCAGTGACGAGACTTGGGTTCATCACTTTGCACATGAAATGAAATGCATCTTTCTCGAAAGAAATGTCGAACAGTTCCATTCCACAGGGAAGGTGATGCTGGTGCTGTTTTTCGATAGAAAAATTGTAGTACATACCAAATTCTTGCCGAAGAGTACCACAATTAATGCAACGTTTATATTGTGAAACTCTGAAGCGGTTGCGAAAGTCGCTTAAAAATCGACGACCAGGTAAACTTTTAAAAGGCATTGTGCTCTTGCATGACAATGCAAGACCACATGCGGCGACTCTAACGAGGGATCTTTTGAAAAAGTTTAAGTGGAAAAGGGTGGAATCTTGTGCCATGTGACTTCGACGTCTTCAGTCCCATGAAACAAGAACTTGCAATGCGACGATATCACTCGGATGAGGAGATAAAAGTTACAACCCAACAAAGATTATATCACATTGGACGGCAATTCTTCGCAGATGGCATGGAAAAACTGGTGCCATACCTCAACAAATGTCAAAATAAAGGAAGTAATTACATCGAGAAATAGATTATGTATAATATTTTTATGTTAGTAAATCTTTGTTCTATATTTTCAACCCGGTTTTGTTTTTTCCAATGAGTTCAAATAACTTTTTGACTGGCCCTTGTATTAGTGAATTCTCAATAAATTCCTAGGGAAAAGTCTGGGAGACTATAGGGGATGACTGGGAAAAGTTTAATCAAAAAACACGTAAAGTGGCCATGGCTAATTTTAGATTAAGAAGCAGGCATGACTGCCTGACCAAAATAGGTATTTTGAACTCAAGCATATGCACTTTATGTAAGACTGATAAAATGAATAAATCCCATCTACTTGTCTGCTCGGGACTAGACTCCAACTTACAACAGAATGGTGACTTTGGATGTTATTGTTAGTTTATTGGATGGCCAGAGAACTAATGTCCTGACCACAGTCTTCAAGCATTTATGCTTCTAGCTTTTTAAATTTTTATCTTTGAACTCTAATTTTATTTTTAACTGTGTTTCAGGCCTATTTTGGTCATTCTTCTTGAAATGTTTTTGTGGTTTCTGTTTGTTTTGGTGAGTGGCCAGATTTGTATGGATTAAGTTCTAAATTGCCATATGTAACAACAGCAGCAACATTTAAAAGTAAATAAATTTTATGGAATACTAGCATCTGAATTACTAATATTTTCTTTCATTAGGTCACCTACACATGCTGGAGGATTATTTGCCATCAACAGAGAATACTTCCTTGAACTGGGAGCTTATGATCCAGGTCTTCTTGTATGGGGTGGAGAAAACTTTGAACTGTCTTTTAAGGTATTTATTCTTTGCACATTGCATAAAAAAAAATTTATTTATCAGAATTACATGTTTGATTTTTCTTTTATTATAATTTTGTGTAGCCTTATTTTTATCAGTTGTCATGAATTCTTTATATATAGTAGAAATATTTTCTTGTATGTTTATCTGTAGATATGGCAGTGTGGTGGGAGTATTGAATGGGTCCCATGCTCAAGGGTTGGTCACATATATAGGGGTTTCATGCCATATTCATTTGGAAAATTAGCAGAACAGCGTAAAGGACCCATTGTTACTGTAGTAAGTTTTTACTGTTTTATTATTTTCTTGTATTTTGTTTTGTATTAAATGATGAATTAGTAATCTTAACATCTATAGGAAGTATAGGAAAGGGTTATATGATTCTTAAAACTCAAACAATTTTTAAAGCCATTAAACAATATAGTTTTCTTTGATTCCTAGTTCCTTTTCTTGTCTGTCATGAAATGAAAATATTGCTACTTCTCTAAAGCATTATGGTATTATAATTTTAACTTTTTTAGCCTTGATTTTTCTAAAACATGTCCAAGCTATAAAAATATATAGATAGATAGATAAATTTAAAATTGATTTTTATTTTTGCATAATCTTACAATTCAGTTGCCTTGATCTCTATCTTAATTAACACTTTTTAATCCTTTAGTGCTCCTGTCCTCCTTAAAAGTAATTTATTTGAATGATAAAAGTCAAAATGAGGATCTCGAGTTTGTACACATGGAGTTTTTTAATTATAAAATTATTTTAAACATTTTTTTAATATTTCATGTAATATAGTTATAATTATAATCAAAATGTGACATAGTTTTTACATAAGGTAATTTTGCACATTTTTCAGAATTATAAAAGAGTTGTTGAAGTGTGGATGGATGAATATAAAGAATACTTCTATACTCGTGAGCCAATGGCTAGACAATATGATCATGGTGACATAAGTGGACAACTAGCTATAAAAGAAAGACTTCAGTGTAAACCTTTTAAGTGGTACATGGAAAATGTTGCATATGATGTCCTTCAGAAATTTCCAATATTACCCAAAAATTTATTCTGGGGAGAAGTAGGTTTCTTTTTTACTTTTTATAACGTGCAATTTCTTATATTCTTATTATAAAGTTGTTTTACTTTTTTTATTTAGCAATAATAACATGCCCTACCTATCAAATATTCAAAAATTATGCTTTTACCTAACAAGGATATTCTAGCTCAAATCGGTCTTAGAACTTAGTACTTTACAATTACTCCTTTAAGCCCACTAAAAAAATTTACTTTATTTTGCATAGCAATATATGTAATAAAAACTTACATTTTTTACTATTCAAAGCAATAAAAGTAACATTGTCTGCATTTACAATTGTTTTATTCATTTAGCTCAACAGATCATTTTTATTTTAATCTTAGTTTGCAACAAATAAAATTCCAATGGTAGAGATTTTGCAATGAATCTAATTTCATCTCTTTTAATTTACAATACACTGTCTACCAATAAGTAGTTGGACACCTGTGATAGAAAAGAAAAACAAAATTTATTCATATTCAATACTTGGTAGAGCCTCCACAAGAGGCAATTATGGCTTCAACCCTCTAGGGCAGGGGTTCCCAACCATTTTATAGCACCGTACCTGTATGTTGTAAACAATTTGATGACGTACCGGTAGACCAAAAATTTTGAAATGGGGAATAAAATGCAATGGAGAATATTTGTAATAAAGACAAGTAATTTGGGATATATTTTTATTGCTAAACATATACATGAAATATAATAATCACTTTAAAAATATATAATTAGTGAGAAGGTTGGGCCTGTTTATTATTAACTAAAGAAGTAATATCAGGCTCAATGTTTGTCAGTTTAACGCAAAGATCCAATTCAATGTCCAGCAAAGCTCTATATTTGGTTTTCATCGCAGTCATTGCAGAAAATCCTTTTTCACATAAATATGTGGTTGCAAATGGCATTAAAAATTTTACTACTTGGCAAGAAACTTCTCAGACACTGTTATAATTCACAGGCGAGTGCCAAATTTTTATGGGGTGGTCATAGATAACACATTCAGGTGTAGACGGCATCTTTTGAGGTTAGGTAAATCCCAGTAAAATATTACAACACAAACAATGGATAAGAAATTTCAAACTAAAATATTAAAACATGTGGATTATTAGTTATTATAGTCATTTCTTTTCTTTTTTTTGTAATATATATTTTTAAAAGATTTTTGTTTTTAATTGTAAAATCATTCGCGTACTGGTAGCTGCTTGTCTGCATACCGGTACTGGTACGCATACCCAAGGTTGGGTACCACTGCTCTAGAGCATGCTTTCCACAAGTCCTTGTATGACAGCTAGTGGTATTTTCTTCTCGGCTTGGAGAAGACATGTAAGTTCCTTCACCAATTTTGGACGGTTTTGCACCCCTTAATTCGGAGATCCAACTTTTCCCAGAGGTTCTCAATAGGGTTCAGGTCTGGGCTCTGGGCAGGCCAGTCCATTTGGCTAACCCCATTGTCACCATACCAATTCATGGTGGACCTCGGAACATGACAGCTGGCATTGTCATCCTGAAAGTAACATAGGTCTAACCCATAAAACTGCCACAATGTAGAAAGCACACTGTCATCCAAAATAGTATAGTAGGCGTTGGCATTGAGCTTACCATGAATTGAGACCAAGGGTTTCAGTCCATACCAGGAGAAACACCTCCAGACCATAATTCCACCTCTGCCAAACTTTACTGTGGGCACAATGCATTCTGGCAGGAGGCATTCTTCAGGCAGACCCCAGAATGAATATCCCTCAGGCAAAAGAGATACAGGATTAATGTACTCGCACTCTAACATATCATATTCTAATAATAAAATAATTTTGTTGAACTTTTAAGAAATTTTAATTCAACACCTTATAGTCATCAGATATATTCCACCCATCTAGTTCAATGAACATTGCTTTCAAAATCGCCATTTATTTGGTAACTTTTTTAATGTGATGCCGGACAACTCCCAAGGCACTCGTGGACCACCTGTGGTCTGCAGATCACTGGTTAGGAACCACTGCTTTAAACAGATCACAGGTGATATAAAATGATTAGACTTTCAGACTCCTTCAATAAAAATTCATGTTTCTTCTAAAATTTTCAACCAACTAAACAAAATAGTGCTAGACCTTCAGGATTGATCTAATATGACACTACCTAAACATTTTAATAGATAAAAATTATTTTTGATGCTTTTATGCTTTATGGTTCAATGTAATTATGCTTTTGATTTTAAATAATCAATGCAATACCTAATGAAATTTTAGTGTTTTTACCTTTTATTTATGTGTCCTGTTTTTAATGCTTTTTAATTGAAATATTTATTCTATAAAATATTAACTAACTACATCTCTAATATTTCAACAAAAATTAAAATTTATAAAACTCTTTTCTTATTAAGTTTAAAAAATTAGATGGATGACATTACTTGTATACATTTTAATATGTTGAAAAAAATATATTTGAAAAGAATTGCTTGTGAGTATGAGTTCCTTGAAAGCTCTCTTGATGCATACATTAGTTACTGCTATTGCTTTTCTAATTGAAAATTAATTCTTTAATACTTTAATACTTAATAAGAGATATTACTATTATCTATGTGAGACTGAAGTTCCTTTATGTTGTTATATTTTTTTCAGATTCGTAGTATGTTGACAGGTCAGTGTTTAGATACTATGAGTTCTCACCCTCCATCTATTGTTGGAATGAGCCACTGCCATGGTTCTGGTGGAAATCAGGTAAAACTTGTTTTCAGAATTGAAATTAATACACTGAAGAGCCAAAAAAACTGGTACAGGCATGTGTATGCAAATAACAATATGCAATCAATCAGCATAATGTGATGCAGTCAGCGGTGCCTATATGTAAGACAACAGGTGTCTTGTAAAATTGTTAGATCGGTTCCTACAGCTACAATGGCAGGTTATCACGATTTATGTAACTTTGAACATGGCATTATAGTCAGCGCACAAGAGATGGGACATAGCATCTCTGAGGTAGCAAGGGAATTTAGATTTTTGCACACGACCATTTCACGAGTGTACCATAAATATCAGATATCTGGTAAAACATCATATCTCCGACAGTGGTGCGGGTGGAACAAGACCTTGAATGCACGAGACCGTCAAGGACTGACGTGAATTTTTAAATGAGATAGACATGCGACACTTCCTCAAATTGCTGTGGATTTCAGTGCTGGAGCATCAACAACTGTCAACATGTGAATTGTTCAATGGACCATTATTCATATGGCCTTTCAGAGCCACAGGCCACTTGTGTACCGTTGTTGACTGCATGGCACAAAGCTTTACACCTCACCTGGGCCCGACAACACCTCAAAGGGACTGTTGATGGCTGGAAACATGTTGCATAGTCTGACGAGTCTCATTTCCAATTGTATTGGGCAGGTGGACATGTACAGGTATGGAGACAACCTCATGAATCTATGGACCATACATGTCAAAAGGGAACTGTTCAAGTTGGTGGAGCCTCTGTGATGGTATGACAACCCTGATACATCTAGAGACGACTCTGACAGGTGATGGGTACATAAGCATCCTGTCTGGTCATCTACAATTGCATTGTCCGGCTTGGACAATTCCAGCAAGACAATGCGATACCCCACATTGAGAGTTACTACCGAGTGTCTTCAGGATCACTCCTCTGACTTTAGACACTTCCATTGTCCACCTAAATCCCCAAACATGAACATTATTGAGCACATCTGGTATTCCTTGCAATGGTCTGATCAGAAGAGATCTCCACTCCCTTGTACTCCTATGGATTTATGGACAGAACTGCAGAATTCATGATGTGAATTGGATCCACATTACCTTCAGACAGTAATCGAGACCATGCTACATCTTGTTGCAACACCTCTGTGTGCTCATGGGGGCCTTACACTATATTAGGCTGGTGTACCAGTTTTTCTGGCTCTTCAGTGTACTTTAATTATATCATGGATGATATCAAGAATGTTATGTAGCACTCAAGTTGATAAAATGTTGTATATGTTTATTATAAGAGTGTTTTTAAAGTATTGAATATTGTTGAAATACAAAATATTTATTAATAACTGTTTCATTTGAAATGGCACCATATCTTCTCATTTATGTGTATTTCAAAGCTATAAGGGTCTATATTACTAAAATACATATGAGAGTTTGATTAATTTGACTAATTTCACATACAATTAAATCTTATTTAGGACCAATGGCCAGTTTACAATTTATCTTACGCAAACTATGTGCTATTTAATCAAATTAAAAGACCCCAAACTAAAGCCTGACACAAAAAGAGAAATAACCTTGGATCATAATTATCAAAATCATTATCAAAATAAGCTCTCAATTAGAATTTTAAAGGTGTAAAGCAATGCCTTTGGATATTAAATTTTGTACCATTATGCACCCTTAAATGATGTCTTCTTTAGGCTTTCAGAATCTGCACTGTGTGTTAATTTTGATACCTATAGGAATTTTTTTTTTCCCCATCGTATGAACTTAACGTTAAGTTTCTCAGTATACATTACTTTTGTATATAGAATTAATTATGCTGTCACTTGTGTATTCAGTGATAATGTCCGATTGAAGAATTTATTAACATGGATAAAATGGGATTTCTGGAAATATTTAAATTGGCAAGATATGCAAATTTTATTTTTAACACTTATATCTTATGCTGATTCCATGACAATCTGTATTTTATACCATATGTATCATAAGCAGTTCAGTTAATTTCATTATGAGCTGAAAAATGAGAGTAATTAAACTCCATTTGGAGTAAAAATATAGAGTATTTCTCTATTGGAATTACATTGCATTTCAATTTATTCAACAGCTTTGCCTTGAAGTGCCTGTAAACCAAAGTGGTATTTAGGACCATGACTATTACTAAATATGACTAAGATGCATTTTTTTTAACCCTTACATGTACTGTAGGTCCTAACATGATATTGTATTAAAATTTTCTTGAAATAAATTAGAGGAGTAACAAATTTCAAAAGAAATTTTCATCTGCTGAACAAGAGTTAGTTATAAGCTTCATGGTTGTACATTTGCTGAATATTTAAATCTGCCTTTTTTGTCTTATGTGCTTTCAAAATGTACCAGACCTTTTTGAGTAGTATAAAAACTGCTTCTTAAAAGGACACATATGTGGTATTTTAGATTAATTTTTTTTTAATGGCTAAAAAGGATTTTTGTGCCCTAAGTATTAAAGCACTTTCGAAACTTCAAGTCTGTTAATTTTTCTTAACAACACATTAAAAAATAGTTTAAAAACAGTTTAGTAATTCAAAATCATTTTATGTAAAAATAAACATTATATAAGGTATCCTGTTAAACGAAAAGAATCACTGCAGTTGCATATGAATTGTATGGTTAGTATTATTATTTTCATATTTAAGTTGCCTTATTTAAGCGATATAAACTATTATAATACATGGAAAATAGACTATTTGGATTTTTAAATATATGTTTATGAGAAACATTGAATTTTTATTTCATATATATATCAGCTGTTGGTCTGTATCAAATAAATAAACAATAATCGTTTATCTGTTGCATGAAAGGAAATCTAGGATAAAATATCCATTTTCTTGATTCTAAAGGCATGGTATTGCATTATCGTTTGGGGTTTAAAAGTTTTGTTTATGGGGTGTATCATATTGTAAACCAATGAATTACCCTGAAAAATCTGATGCATGTAACAGATTTATTATTATATTTATTTTTAAAATAAAGCAATTTTCAGGGCTTTTTCCATTTCTTTCCAGGATTTTATATGCATAAGGCAAGTGTAATGATTTTGAGTAATTATGTATAAGCATATTTGTTCTTGATTGGGGAAGAAGGGGGTAAGAAATCTAATTTTTTGTAAACAAATTAAAAATTGGGATTATTAGTTGAGAGAGATTATTTTCATTTTATATTATGCCAGAACAGATACATAATGCATTGTGTGTATTAAGGCACATATGCCTTAATACACACAATCTCTGTTACATCATTTTACAGTTCATTATTGATACAAATGTTTATTTCTAACCTCAAAAAATAATAGTTAATAATTTTCTTTTCATTCTATTTATAGTTTATATTTTATTGTAATCAAATTGTCTTGTTTTATTAAAGTTGACTGATATATTTTATTTCATGCTTTTTCTTAATATTGGAGGCAATTTTTTGATCTGCTATTCCTTTTGTGCATGTTTGTCTAGCATTATAGAGGGTTTTTTTTTTCCCCTCCATTATATAGGTATTTCGTTTGAATGCAGAAGGTCAGCTAGGTGTTGGAGAAAGATGTGTAAATGCAGACACCAATCATATGAAACTTGTTTTCTGTTCACTAGGATCTGTTGATGGTCCTTGGGAATACAATTCGGTAAAAATTAATTATTTAGTAAAAATTTAGATTACATGTATGCTTCTGTGAGCTAAATTCATCTTTAAAATAATTCATTGTAATTTATTAAGTATAATGCTGCATAGTTCCTCTTTCTCTATAAAAGGCACCCTTTCTCTCAATTTAAAATGTTGCTGTAAATTTGTTCTCCTTCTGTTTGATTTTAAGAAAAATCACTTTGTTCATTTTCTAAAGGAATTTATCAAGATTATAAAATTTGCTGGTAGAACCTATTGAGGATACATTTATGGGGGCATGTAAGTCAGTCACTCAAACTCGTTTAACAACAAAACTTAACAATTTATCAACAAACATCTGATCAGCAATGGTGGATTTCCGCCGACATGTACATGCACAAATTTGACGCGAACCTGCTGAGGCAACATCGACTTGAAAGATCACGAGAGGCCTAAATTTACTTGAAGTAAGTCTTAAAAGAGGGAGCAACTGCTTACATCCTCCAAATTAAAACACGTCAACTAAACTGACGAAATGCGAAACAAGCCAAGACTCAGCAACAACTAAAAACCTAAAAACCTCTGCTTTTTACCACTCTGGCTGTGGCTTATATCTAATTAAGCAGCCAATCAGAGCTTGATGTGCAACTCATGACGCTTACTGACAAAAAGTGATTCATTAAATAAATTAAGATGATTTAATGAATATTTAAGTAAAAATAAACTTTTTAGAATGGAATCAGAAAATAAATAATCTATTGAAAATGCGGTCCATGGAGCACCACACATTAATAAATTAATATTTAGATTAAAAAATCAATTTCAATTGTTAAAAGTTAGTTTCTCTTTTTTAAACATGTATTGAAAGAAATTGAATAGTTACTTAAATTAATAGCCCTATTTAATGGGCTAGTGTTTCTCAAACTGTGTTACATGTACCCTCTCAGATTGGCACACAAATTCAGTGGTTTATGTCTTCTGCTTTTCAGGGAAAATTGTAAAAATGACTGGAAAACCTATTGTATGAAGAAATTTTTTCCTTTGATTACTTATACTATTATTTGCCTTTGTAAATATCTCTAGTATGCCTTCAATACTTCTATTTCTCCTTCTTACCTAACACATAAGCTTTCTGTTGACTAAATTTTGTACCAGAAACCCACTTGTAAACTTCAACTAACGTATCATAAATCAGAAAGCTGTGTTAAGCTCAATGAAAATGCTTTTTTTTTTCTTTTTTCTTTTTCTTTTTTTTTTTAACTAATAATCTCTTTAACTCCCACTTCAAGACATAAAATTAAGAATTTTGATTTGAAACATTCATTTTTTGTTCTTAATTTCTTCAAAAATAATTTTAAACCTTCTACTTTAAAATTTATTTGATCATAAATTCTCAAAAAAAGAATGATAATGTAAATATTCTTCCTTTCAAATAACTTCCATGTCTAAAATATTTTATTGCATATATATATATATATTTATCTCCTAATACATTTAAAATTCCTCAATAATTTGCTTACCCTTTTTTTCTTTTCAACCTGTGATTAAGGAAAATTTTATACTGGGAGTTTATAAAATTTTTAGTCTTCACCATGGGGAATAGTTTAAAAGAGTTTTTGGAAAATAGTCTAAGCAATATTCATGCCAAAATTTTAAAATTCTTCTTTTATGAAAGATTGTCTTTTTTGTTGAGTCTTATTGTTGTTTTATGAAAGAGCATAATTTTATTTTTTTTTTAATTTTAAAAAAAAAAATTGTGCATGCGTGCGTGTGTCACTCACACACACTCACAGCAAGTACATATGTTAAGTCATACTCACAATAAGTACGAGGGCCATTCTAAAAGTAAAGAATGTTTATTTCTCTTGACATTTTTATTCAAGATAATGAAAGAAAACTTATTTTACAACATATTTTGATATCTTACCCATTTTTCTACATTAGTCCCTGTTCAAATTGAAACATTTGTCATAGCACTTACCAGCTTTCCTATGCCTTCTACATACTCACTTGACGCCAAGTTTTTCAACCAGTCACTAACTTCTTCTTTCAGTTCGTCATCATTTTCATAGTGGTTTCCGCCCAAAAAATCCTTCAATTTGGGAAAAAGAAAGTAATCACTGGGGGCCAAGTCCGGGTTATAAGGCAGATGTCCAAAAACTTCCCAGTTAAATTGCTGAAGCAATTCCTTTGTCAATGCAGCAGTATGTGGATGAGCGTTATCATGAAGCACAATGCCACTGGACAACAATCCCAAAAATTTGTTTTGAATTGCACTGCATAGTCGGTGAAGGGTCTGGCAGTAGACCGCGACATTTATGGTCTTTCCTCTATGCATGTAGTCCATGAGTAGGATGCCCTTTCGATCCCAAAACACTGTGGCCATAAGCTTTTCGGTACTCAGAATTTGTTTGGCTTTTTAGGTTTTGTTAGAGAATTGGAATGATGCCATTCCATTAACTGGCATTTTGTTTCTGGAGTTTTGTGTGAAATCCACATCTCATCACCAGTAACAATGTGGTTCAAGAACTCCTCGCCATCCATCTCGTATCAAGTAAGAAAAGTCAGCGCAGCTCCCATTCATTGTTTTTTTGTGTTCATCTGTCAAAAGTCAAGGAACCCACCTAGCACACACTTTTTTATAGCCCAAATCGCCACTAACAATTCCATAAAGAACTGCTCTTGAAATTTCAGGGAGAAACAAGCTCAGTCCACCAATAGTGAAACGTCTATCCTATTAAATTTTTTCCTTGATCGTTGATTTGAGTTCATCAGTCAGAACTGAAGCCTGGTCATTTGTCCTCATGAACATTCATTTGGCCACCTTTAAACATAATGCACCATTTTCGAACTGAAGCTTCATTCATAACATTTCCATAAAGTTCAGTTATCTGTCTGTAAATTTCAATAGGGCGGATGTGTTTTGTATTCAGGAGGCATATTATGCTTGAACCTCATACTTGGCAGGATCCTTAATTTTGTCAAACATTTTAAAAGCACAAAAAAAAAAAAAATAGTAAACGACCGCAGCTGCTCGCTGTTAGCATCAAATTGGTGGGAACAATTGGGTAAGTCAATTTCACGGCAGCAAGGATGGTGGGAGTATTACGTGGCTCTTCAGATCAAAACGTTCTTTACTTTTAGAATGGCCCTCATATATGCTAAATAAGTTAATTACTATTGTAAGTCAATTAATATTTTAATCATTTATTGTAATTGTTATTTAAGTGTTAGTAACATATATATATATTTTTTTTTTTTCCCAGTCTTCAAAAATGCTCTACCACAAGCATCATCGTAAATGTCTGGAGCTAAGTCATCATAAAGGAGAACTCAAACTTCTGTCATGCAATAATGCATCAAATGGGCAGAAATGGGTTTTTAGAGAACTTGTTGTTAAGTAATAGGTCACGAATATTATTAAATGCTATTAACCTTGAATGCATTTTGTTTTTACACACATTTGTAATGTGGTCACTCGCATGTACTATAAACTGGTGAATGTTACTTATGTATATTTGGTTTAAGTTAGGGTTGTGATACTTTTATTATGCTACTCTTGTACTTGCACATCAAGATTAGTATTGTGAATTTTTCACTATTTTGGGATGGGGGTATAATATGTGGGGATAGTCTTAGATAGGATATTTTACTCTTGGCTATCCATTTGAGCAGGATGTATTTCCTATCATAGAATGGTGTACATTTGTCAATTTTGTTTTTTTGTAAAAAGGTGAATATATCACAATTTTCCTATTGTTTGTGTTGCTTAAATGTATCTATCAATCTATAATACATTAAAAATTTTCAAGTGTTGTTTATTTATTATTTTTAGCTCAGGGTTTTCTATTTCCTTTATCATACATACAAATTTTTAATTTATATAAGCTGCTTTGACTTGATATTGTAGTAATAAAAACCTTGATTAAAAAAGATACAAAGAAAAGTTTTCATACATATGCTGTATGGTATTTCTTATATTAAATGTAAAAATAATTTTATAGTGGTTTACACAATTTGTAACAATATTTTATTGTAATCTTATCTTTTACTATAAAAAAGATCAACTTTAAATATAATGTTCAGAAGACTGGACTTATGATAATAGTTTGCTACCAATTTTTTAAAAAAAATCAACTTTATTCATTTACTATATCTGTAAGAACTAGGTTTATGCTTACTGTCTGATGTTCATCAGTAGAGTGTTGTTTGTTGTTGTTGTTATTATTATCATCAGTATTTTAGTCTTTTTTTATATACTGACTGCTTTCCTTGCTTTTTTTTTCCCCATAGCTTAATTTCCACCTCTATAGATTTTAGGTTTTTATTGCTCGTATTTCAAAGATTTGCCAAGTAACTTATTTAAATTCAGATTGAATTTTAACTTATGCGTGAGACATTTTTTTTAGCTTTACATTTGCAGCAATAAATGACCTATCATTAGGAAGACTTTAAAAAAGTTTCGCCTGCTGGCTGAAAATCTCAATTTTATCATATATATATATTTTTTTAGCAATTTCTTTTACATATATATTTGTTATACTTGAGTTTTGCTCTATTAACATTCCAATATTTTCACAGGAGGGCTCATAAGTAAAATGCTCTTTACTGAAGATTCATACTTTGAGTAAAAACAGTTATTCTCATAGCACTTCTATTTGTATCAGTGGGGGATTTCACCTGCACACACCTAAAACTTAACTAGCTTTGAATTCTGCAAGACATGCAGTTTGATTTTATTCAGTTCACCTTGACACTTAATGAAGTGTCACTGTAAAAATATAAGTGAGAGAGAGAGAGCAAATTTAAAATAGAAGTATTATTTTAGAATAATAGAAACAAAGTATTTTGTGTCAAAACTTACTCTGCATAGACTAAAAGATCAAAATGTATTTTATAAAAAATTTCTTTCAGCTTGAAGTATCAAACTTTCCCTTATAACTTTCTGTACACTTAGAGATTGTATTAATTTTAACTTAGAAACATGTAAGGCTGAATTTTTAACTCGGTTTTAAAATCTTTATTTCTCTGAAGTATTAAGTTTTGATTATTGAAGCTTAATTTACAATATATTTTTTTGCTTAATTTTATAGATTTTCCATTTAAAGTTCATTTTATAGTATTTTCTTTTAAAGTTGATGTCATAGTACATTATTACATGCTAATGTATTATGTGGCCAATTATAATTTTCTCTAAGTCACAAAATTATCTAAATTCAGGCATAATTGTTGAGATTTAAATTTTTTCAACCAGACATCAATAAAAGTTTTTTTTTTTTAAATCCCCCTCCCCTAAAAGTCTAGAAATAAGCACCAAATTGATTTTCGGAAACTCAATAGACACCTTGTAAAGGCTGGGTTTTTTTAGCACAAAATGAATGGATACAAAATTAATGTAGTATTAGCAGAGAAACTCTGCTCTTATTATTGAACTCTGGCAATTCATCCAAATGCAACAGAAAGCATTTGTCTGTACTTGTGCATCTTTACGTAAAGCAAATTATAAAGGATCACTGTATGAGTCGATTACATGCATCTTTGAAAGCTATACACAGAAAAATTATATATGAGTGTATGTAAGTACTATTGTTATTTTTAATTTTTTTTTAGATAATAGATTAATTTGAAATATAGGTTTACATCGTCATATTTACCCACTCAGCACATTCACATATGTATGTGTATGACAAATATTTTTATATATATAAATAATTTAGATACTTGTGAATTCCAAAACACACCCTAGAAAAGATATTTGTTGAATAGATGTGTTACATCATGATTTTGTACATAATGAAGTAAGGTAAGTTGATGTTAGGGAGTGTGAAATTAAGTGTTCCACAAGAGATGTATTGTATTTGTTATTTAGAATTGTGTGCTAAATTTTTTTTTTTTTTTTTTATGTAAGAATTTCAATTATTTTAGTTGATTTTGTTTTAATCTTTTTATCATGATTATGCCACAAAGTATGTGTAGTAATGCCTACATATAATATGGCCTCATGTTCTCAAGCAGGGATTTTCCTGTGGATGGTGTATTTCAGATTATTTTGTCTTCTCCTTTATATCCCCCTCTGCTGATGGAAGCATCATAGGTACTGAAAACTAGTACACATAGGAATCAGTATATAAAAGACCATATGTTTTGTCTTGATGAAGACTAAGTCTTGTCTAAATTTTCCATTCAATTTAATTTGAAATAACTCTTTATATAGTTAGTGGGGCTATTTTGGTTAGATGTTTACCACAGGACCAGAGTCTGCAGTCATAGGTGTAGTGTCAGGGGACACGTGCCCCCACCCCCCAAAAGTAACTTGATATAAATTAAAACATTATTAGTAGTTAAAATTGGAAAATTGTAGAAAACTTTTTAGAAAGTTGGTTTTTTTCCACTTTTTAAACTGTGAAACTGAAGATTCCGATTGTCTTTAGCCTTAACATGGTTTTTAACAATATAATCCATAACAAACATTCGATGCTATATATTTTTTTCTCATTTTATTTATATTATATTTAATTTTCTCATTTTATAACTTATGAATACTACTTAAACATCAATTCTATTGTTATTCAATTTCAAAAAATCAGAAAATTTTATATTTTAAGGATCATTTATTAGTCAATGTTCTGAGGAGGGCCCTAACTGAATTCAATTCGTGCCCCCCACCCCAAAAAAAAATTGGAAGCACACTATGCCTATGTCTTTAGTTCATGCCCCATGGTTTCCATTGTTGTTTTTAAACATGTAGAATCAGTATATAAACAGTATATAATTAGTATATGTAATAGTATGGGGCATACAGTTTATTAATATTATGAACTGTATGCCCCACTCTATTTAGCTCTCACATAACAAAAAATGGTTGTAACACTTCAAAAACTGACTAGGCAATCAATATACTTAAAATGTACATGGGAAGATTAACTCCTCAGTTTGAGGAATTGTACAGTTGTATTCTCTCATTACCATTGAATCATCATGTGACTGAGAGGTCTTAACCAATAGACACAGGGTTATATACACTTTATTAGTTCAAATCCCTTGTTTCATTTCTAAGGGAGGGCCCCACATTTTTACAGTTTTCCCACCTAAATTCAGTAGAGGATGCTTTCTCTTAGAAAATACTACATTGGATTCTTCATAAAACAGATCACCTTAATGTGTTACTGTATTCAAACCTTCTACCCCCACTTCCCATGTTTGTAGTTAGTTCTAGGTATATGAGTAAAGCACTATTGTATATGAATACACCTTAATAGTAGCAGTATACATAAGGTGTTAAACATGTTCTTGTGTATATTACATTAATTACATTACAGCGAATTTTTATATTTTTTCTGAGTTTGTGTAACAATTTTATCATATAAAATACTGCATAATATATGTTAATGCAGTCTTATATTTATTTTTATACTGTCTGCTTGCTTTCGATTATAAATTGCTGTCTCTTTTCTCCTCTCTGGTACCGAAAAACTGGGTAGTTTGCAAGTTCTATCTTTCATTTTCTTCTATGCATATTTGTAAATGTTGAATGTATGAAATTAATTTTATGTAATGCATTGTTGTTAAATATCTGTATAAAAATGCTACCCACTATCACTATATCTTCTTTCCTGTCAGTTATTCAGACCTTCCATATTATAAGTCTTATCCATATGAATGCTTTATTGATTACTTATTAAACAATGACATCAAGAAAGTTCCTATTACATTCTATTATTTTTTTTAATTTAGTGTTACATGGCATTCTACTTTTTAGATATGTAAAGTTACTTAAAATATCAACATTAAAAAAAATCTGAAATTTCTTTTGTGTTAGAACTCATTCCTGAGATTGTACAAATAATGGAAGTTTCAAATTCTCTCTATGTTGTACTAATAAGTCCCTTCAGGACATCATTGCTTAGGATATGTCATTGTGAAATTGCTGAAAATGTTTTTTTTTCTTTTTTTTTTATAATTATAATTGGATGTTGAAATGCTTAAATGTTCTTATCATGAACAGATTGTGGATGTAGTCAACCGTATTAGACTATTATATGTTTGGCAAGTTGACTGATGTCAGGAACCAATAGCAAGGATTGTTACCTAGGTATTGGATTAAATTTTATAAGTATATATACCTCGTGATCAAAGTGGGGGAGTAATTTAAAAGAGGGTCATATTTATGTACTAAAAATATTTAATTGCATATGTACATATGTTCTGTAAAAAACTCTCCTTTTTCTAAATTATGAATATTGTTCTTAATTTAATAAGTACAGAACAAAGTAGGGGAATAACAATCAATTAAATGTGGTTAATGAATTTTTCCCCCTTTAGTTTACTAATGCAAAAATTTTGAGCATGAGTAGAGCATCTGAAACAGTGTTATTAAAAATATAATTAATTTTAATTCCTTTTGTGACTCTGCATCTATCTTTTAGTTTTACATGTTTCAGTTAGAATGAAAATGTCATGTATTTGCATGTGATAATGTTGTTTCTAATGGTATCTGGATATGTAAAGTTTTTTTTTTTGCCATATAATTGGCTAATCTATACTGTATGTATTTTTCTAAAATATTTTTTTACTCCTCAATTTTTACAGATTTTTTTTCTTATTTGACAATGTCTTAGTTAAGGAAATATGTATGTGATGGATTGCTGTATGTGGCATAATGATTATTTTGTTGTGGAAAATAAAGATGCATATGTTTGTGATTAACTGCTTATTGAAATGTTCATGAAAAAAATTTAACCTAGTGCAAATGTTCTGAAAAATATTTTTTCGCACCATCTCAGTAATAATGTTTTGATTGTTTTTGGTTTTATTTAGATATTTTATTTTACATTACCTAAAATTTGTTACTGGTTTCAAAAAAAAATTTAAGTATGTACTTTCTTTCTGAGAGCTTAGTTTAAAAAGGTTTATTTAATTGATGCTTAATTTTCTTATGAAAATTAAACCTTAAAAATAATTTTGACATGAAAAATATTCATGTATTAGTACTGTGTATATTGTTTTGTTGTTGATTTTAAACATCACTTATGTAATGCAGAATTTAAAATTTTAGGGCCTTCTTAGCACCCTTCGTGTATGTAAATTTGTATAATTTTGATCTTTCCAATTAGAAATAAGACTTCTTTTATTTCTCTAAAACTTAAAAATTTATTTCAAACTACAGTGGAACCTTGATATATCGAACCTCAAGGGGAACAAGAAAGTTTCGAATTATCAAGGATTTCGATATACTGAGGTTCGATTTATAATGTTAGGAAGGTTCAAGGGGAATGAAAAAATATATATATATTTCAGGTAGTCTCCTCTAACGAAACTACCATGGGTTATTAACGTAGGATTACTTATCGTTTGCGTGTCTCTCTTTTTTTTCTTTTTTATGCATTTTGGTACTTTTCTGTTTAACTGTTTACTGCTATTGGGTTTTGGTGTGCTGCCAAAATTATAACTCGCGATTCAGGACAATTTTTTTCTCTCTGCAGGATTGTTATTGAGGAACATAATCCTACGTTAAAACTTCGATTTATCAAGGAATTCGATTATATTGAGGTTCGATATGTCGAGATTCTACTGTCTCTTGTATATATATTTTATGGCTATTTTGCTTGCTTGTATGAACTTAAGTTTAAAAGATAATACTGGGTAAGACTGCTTTCAGTTAAATCATTACTCGCATTCTCTTTATTATTTTTCTGTTGTGGAATGTCAAATCCAAAAAACAATTTTTATTCTGTTAAAATAATATTGAGTGAAACTCATTAGGTTTATCTAAAATATCTATTTTTATGTATTTGTGTACATTATGAGCCATTTACTGTTGTCACTTTTATATTTTACGTATTTTCTTTAATATATTTTTTTAGTTATTCCCAAGTTGGTATATTTGTTAATTTTAATTTTTGTTGTAAGGTATATCAGTAACTGTTAGCATCCAAAGTTTTATATTTAGACGAACAAAAATTATTATAGAAATGTTTTATACAAATTACTGTACTATAATAAGAATTTTAGCTGTATATATTTTAATATAAAAATAAAATAAGGTATGCATAAAATAGATACTTATACTGCAGTACAGTTAATAAATCATCAATATTTTTAATCTTAATTTACACCTTTTTCAATTATGTTTTTATATGATACACTTAGTATATTTAAAAAAAAAAGAATAGGAGCATACTTATTTATTTTTAACATACTATTTAATTTTAATGTATTTTGTTGTAATTGATGATTTCTTCTTTAATGAAGAATCATTTTTACATTTATTTTCAGTCATTCTTACTGAGTGAATAATGTGGATGTCATCAATACTTTATAGTGTGATATTCATTTCCAGTGTATGCTCTGCGTCAGAATATTTTGTTTCTGTCTTTCAATCTGACTTTTAATTACTTTGTACTTCAAGTTGATATTTTGAAACAAGAAATCGATTTTCTTTGTGAATATCTTAAAGAATTAGTTACATTCTAATTAATTATTTTATTGTTGAAATGCCATTTAACGATAAAAAAGAATCATGTATCTTCTTCAGTAAAATAGGTTTTTATCATCAAAAGAAGTTAAAAGAATACAAAGGGAAAACTACTGGAACAATGTGATAAAAGAATGATAATCATTTTTTTTTAAAAAGGGGGATGGAATAGGCTGATTCATAAGTACTGAAATATGTTGTATTCTGGTATCAAATGTATACATAAATGATTCAATAAGCTGAAACTATATATCATGTCTATATTCCTTGCTATATAAGGAATATAGCCCCACGTATTCCTTAATTTTCCGTTTTTGAGCTAAAAGGAAAATTGATTGGTATCAGTCGAAAGGCTCCAATTCAAATATATAACATAGAATCACTGTATCTGGCATATAAAATGTGTGCAAAATTTTTATTCCATCAAATAGTTTCAAATAGTTATAGTGCCTATAATAATTTCATTGGCCCTTGTTAAAGATGTTTAGTACACAATTATATAAGTATGAATCAACTGATTACAATAATGTACTTTCTGCACTGTTGCAGAGAATCCCTGTTAAGGAAACTTCATAAATTAAATCACATGAAATCTGATCTTTTTGCTGTTATTGATCATTACTGAAAACAAAGATTGTAGATGTCTGGGTTGAATATAGTACTTATGAGGGAAAGTACAGAATAGTGAAATATAACTGAAAATGGAGTTGCCTTTGATAAATACCCCTTGAAACACATATATGTTCCATAAATGATCTTAGAAAGGAAATGTATTTCTTGAAAAATTATGGACCCACTTATGTGCTATTCCTTCTTTGACTATATACCAGTAAGATACTGAATAGTTATAACAGAATTTCTAGAGTATTTTAATTATATTTTATTAAATGTTTATTCATTTTATTTTGCATAATTAACCAAAATATTCATTAAAATATGTAATTATTAATTGAATTATAATTAGTGAATTCACTAGTCACAAATGTGCATTCCTAGATGCATTATCTGAATCACCCATTTATTTCTGTGTTGATCCCTTATTCTTGAAAATATGCCTAGGCCTTTAAATACATTAGACTAAACTGTGTATGTATGTGTATATATATTATGTTTATATATTTATTCTGTATGTTTATAATATATAATTTTAATGAATTATTCTTTAATATTTTCTAATATCCATCTGTTCCTCAGAATCCCAAATGCCAATACCAAATCTTGTCTGTGTAACTTACAAGAAATTCAAAAATCTTTCTAAGAGTAATTCTTTCCCTATGTTTAAAAATTTTTTTTATGTATATGTTGACAAGTACTTGAGGGGAAGTCAAATTGCAATAGTAATTAAATCTTTGCACTATTCATGATAGTTTATTATTTTAAAATGTTTCTAAGAATTTGGATCTGAAAAAGATTTTGATAATCTTTCGTCATTTTTGTTTAAATATCTCTTATGGCCAACTTTTTATTTGAGAAATGTTCCTGTATGTCATTTTCGTTAAAGAAATGAGATGGTGCTATTATTCTTGTTTTAACATAATTTTACATAATATGAAAAGAACCTGCTTGTTATAATTAAGGGAAAAACCAAGTGCCTTGGCTTTTGTAATTAATAAATAAAATTAACATTCCATATGTCTCTTCTGTGTTTATTTTTTTATTTTATAAGTAATAATTCGTATAGGAATTACATATCTTAAACTTAAATAATTTCTAAGTTTCATTATAGTTTAGTATAATGTGTTGATGTATTAGGAATTGCCGGTGTCTTAAAATTCCCAATATGAATTAAAAGTTTGAGTTCGATTAGGCATAATTCTTTCGACTGCAGAACATTTGATAAGATCACAAATGGAATATATTTTTAAATATGAATGTCAATTTTGTCACAAGCATGAGATCTCATGTTGATCATTCCATTTTAGTACATTGTTTTATATTGATTTAAAAATATTTTGTTTCCTGGAGTAAAGACTGGATTTCGTGAATTTTTCGCATAATCGACAACAATAATCGGATGTTATTTAGGGATTGGATCAGGTTGCCAAAAGTTAATCGTGAAAACATTCCTCAGCCTATAGAAAATTCACCGCCAGCCTGTATCATTGTTACCATACTATATAGGTTCATCGCTAGATTTTGTTATTTTCATACACGCACTCTTAACACCGACATGTGAGGGAAAAGGCGTGATTCATCAAATGTTTCGTTTTTTAATCGGCGATAATCCAGAGCGGGTAATTACGGATGCATTGATGCCACAATTTTTATTTCTCTATGATTTGTAGGAACTCTTGCTATTCGTCAGCTCTTACAACCTATTCGAGAATAAGTACGGCTCATTGACGTTTCAAAATTTTCATCCCTTGATGTCTGTTTTTGTACTAGCCTGGTACTTCGCAATTCATTGCCCGACTATTAACTTGTTCCGTCTTTCCCTAGAGCAATTAACTACAGTCTTTGATAACAGGATATCGGATACTGGACCGTCTTTAGCGCCACGTACCCATCTTTACAACATCCTCTGTCCAAGAAAATTTTAACGTTGAAAATTGGCGATATGTTGGGTCCGTCTCCTATTAACATGCTACGGGGTTTGCTTGACAAACTCATGGAAGATGAAAGAAATTACCTATAAATACTCTTGTCCTGCATGATATGAGTGTTGGTCACGTTTCACCATACTGGATCTCCTTCCCTGTTCTGAGAGAAGAACCTAAAGTAGCCTCTTAGTAACCACGTGCGACCAGAGCCTGACTAAGGCAGGGGCATACGGGGTAGTTGCCCCGGGCCCCCACATCAGAGGGAGGGCTCCAAAATCGAATAGAAAGTTTATTTTACGTTTCCATCTTTAATGAACTTTTTTTAAACAAAATATCAGTACAGTGCAAAATCCGTCAGTATTATGTTAGCTTCTTCATTAATCTATCGTATGAACACAAAAAATCTATATTTCGTAAATCCATGGCTTTCTAGGGCGGAATTTAGCTGAATTCCGCCCTAATGTCAGCAAGGATATGAATTTTTCGCAGCTTAATGACAAAGTTAACAATCAGAAAACTGCATTTCGGAAACTTGTGAAAAGTTCACATACTGCAGCGATATGATTGTAAACTAATCTTATCGCAACTGCGAAAAATTCAGTTGCATCGTGTTCAGTGGATTCTGTTGGATTTTCGCAACACTGAGAAATCACAATAATCAATTATAAGTTGTATTTTCTCACAAATGTCAAATATTCTTTTGATTAATTAATTTCATTTGCAAGACTGTGAAAATCTACCTGGATCCCTTCCCAAATATCGAATGATAACGCATAGTGATGACTGCAACCGGTTCTAGTCAATTTTCTTGTTATATATCTATAATGAGGAGAAAAATTTAAATACCCCCATAAAGTTCGGTTCTTCATTACTGAGGTAGTGAAGCAGAAGGGGGCCCCCAAAGAAGTTTTTGCGCCGGGCCCCAATTAGGCTAAGTCGGGCCCTGCTTGCGACATGTATTAATTTGGACGTGCATTCAAAAAATAAATAATTCGAGCTAAGATTTAAAACACGCCATAATATACTTAAATATAGTAAAACAAAAGTTAAAAGTTTATTCTAATAAGAAAGTGAAATGAAAGTTCTGCCGCCTTTCAGTGAACACAACATTATGCGTTTCGGGAGTTGGCAGTGCGGCGTGTTCCCGCTATTCAGCGCTGTAGTGGCGATATCGTCTATTTGATATACAATGGAACCGCTATCGATCGATCGTTTTCCCGTATATGTCATTTATTTCATCCAGTCCTGATTATAATATTTTATATTCCCGCATCCATAGTTTTCACGCATTTATCCTTCAGGGCAATCAGTCCCTTGAAAAACGATAGATCGAAGTTCCACTGTATATTAAACATGAACTCAGTTTAGGACTGAGCAAAACTTCCTTTTTTACTGCGGAGAGAGCAAACAGCTATATCTCTGAAAGTCAGTGAAACTTTGAACCTCTTCGGTCTGTCGTTTCTCTCTCTCATTTTAAGTAGAGGACTTATTTGAAAAGTTTGTCTTCTCATAACTGCTTTACTTTCGATCATAAACTTCAGAACTTGATTTAACATCGAATCTTGGTTGCAGATGAGTGGTGGATAACATCAGTGGGATCTAGTACGATAGAATGTTCCATTGTTACTTAAATTTACCAATATAGCTGTCGGTCTTGAACTATAAGATATAGCTTCATACTCTCCGTTCATCTTAAGGTGACACAAAAAAATATTCTGATGACTGACTCATAGGCTCTGTTCACATTGCAGTCCGTTAGCGTGGGCCTAAAAGTATTGAAATATACACTGTCACAAAAAAATATATATGCACCCAGAAGAAATCGAGCTACTATCTCGAAACTTGGCAGGAATGTAGTCTGGTAAGAGATATGCAAATAATTAAAATTTCGACGCCAATGAGACAAGGGTAAGCGCGCTATGCGCATATGAGATGCGCTGCTGGGAGAGTTTAAGAGCAGGATTGCTCGTGCCATAGGGTTATTCAAACAAATCTGTCGATTTGGATGGACGGTATTGTGACTAGAGATGCCTTTGAGACATAACCGGTGACTGTACGAAAATTGTTGGACTTTGAGAGGGGATGTATATAGTAGGCCTCGAAGAAGCAGTTTAGTCGAACAGGCGTATCGGCCGCCACCTCGGTCGAAGTGATATGGTAGTTGCTCGGTGTTGGTAACAATGGATCACGGAAGGGATAGTCTACCGTCGCGGAGGATCAGGGCGTCCCAGGAACACAAATGCACGCAAGGATCGCGCAATCATAAGAGCGGCCACGTCCGCACCAACAACGTCGATAGAATTAGTTCGACGCCATTTACCACCTTCCAGACATCCTGTGGTATCAAGGGAAACCATTCGGAGACGACTGGCCGACGCAGGTATAAGGCGACGACGTCCATTAAGACGCCTGCCACTAACCCCACATCATAGGCAGTGTCGATTGGATTTTTGCCGACCTCGGGCAACCTGGCGTGTGACTGACTGGAGGCGTGTGATCTTCAGCGATGAATCCCGATTCAGTCTCAATGCTGATGACCAGCGCATACGCGTGTGGAGGCAGCCAGGCCACCGGTCCGACCCGGCATTTGTTGTCGAAAGGCATACGGCGATTACACAAGGTGTGACAGTATGGGGAGCGATTTGTTGGAACACACGATCTCCTCTAGTTGTCCTTCAACGCACTTTGACGGCACGCAGTTACGTGGACGAGATTTTAACGCCAGTTGTACTGCGTATGCTATCAAGTCGCCCAGGTGCTATTTATCAGCAAGACAACGCTCGTCTACATACTGCGCGACTCTCCCAACAATGTCTTCAAGGATATGACGTACTCCCATGGCCTGCCAGGTCACCAGACCTCTCGCCAATAGAGCACGTCTGGGACGTGCTTGGAAGGCAACTGCAACCGTCCCGGAATACTGGTGAATTAACTGCCCAGTTGCAAAGATTATGGCATGATCTTCCGCAGGTCATAGGTGACCTCATTGATTCGATGCCACGCCGTGTTTCGGCTTGTATAGCTGCCAGAGGTGGATGTACTACTTACTGATTTGTAACCTTTTTCATGCCATATCTTCTTAATAAAACGGTCTGTTCATTTGAATTTGTAATCATTTACTTGTCTCCTCATACATTACATACATGTTAAGTTTCGTGATAGTAGCTCGTTTCTTTCTGGTGCATATATTTTTTTTGTGACAGAGTGAATTTAACAATGGCAAACTTCCAAACAATTAGCAACGAAATTGTTAAGGCCTATGATCATAGGCGTAGCGTGCTTCTAAATTTTGGGGGGGCACGAATTAGGGATGGAATATCGAAAGCAAAATATCGATATGAGTATCGATGATAATATCGAAAGCAAAATATCGATACGAGTATCGATGATAATATCGGCTATTATTATCGATATCAATAATATTTCGGCACAAAAATATCGATATTTCAAAATATATACGATATTTCAAAATATATACGATATTTCAAAATATAAACGATATTTCAAAATATCGATAACACATTTTCCTTTCACCAAGCAGTCAATCGTATTCGGAGGAATGATTGTACAGTAAAATAATATATAAATATTGTAATAGTACGATAAAAAAAATGGTCGTAATTTAACTCAATAAGGAAATAACATTTCAATAAACAATATTTATGAAATTAAAAAGTTTCTATAAAAGTTTATAATTTTTTTTTTAATTGAAAGCCCTAAAACGTGTTTTTAGGCTATCTGAGGACCCAAAATCTTTTCTACAACATGATTAATGAATTTGGCGAGGATATTGTAAAACATGATAACCAATAAAGTCTAAGTTTTACTTATCTTTTTTAGGATGTTTTATTTCCCTTTGTCTTTTTTCTGTTGAGTACTTTCGGCCGCTAAGCTCTCCTAAGTTGTTAGCGGCGGAAAGTACTCAACAGGTAAAAAGCAAAGTGAAATAAAACAACTTAAAAAGTTAAGTGAAACTTATCATTTTAACAAAGTTACGAAAGCAACATCTCCTAAACGTAACTCATTTTAATATAAATGTTATTTGATTGCTGTATTGGATTTTCAATTATTCAACAAAAAACCTATCACACCTCTGCTATAATTAGCTCTCAACTCAAAATACAAAAAATATTTTATTTTACGTTCCCTCACAGGACAGGGATGGTAAAGTTAAATCACTTTCTAGTCAAAATCAGTGCTTTTATTACTACAAACTCTTTTCTTAAACAACAAATATTGAAACTTTGAAAAATCTTAAGTTAATAAATAAAATATAAAATAATGATTCTAGGCAAGTTCTACAAGTTTTTACAGTGTATTTTAAATGTCTGTTTAACAAATTGGTAAACCTTGTCTTGTACTTGGCCATAACAGCCCTCTTTAATTTAATAAAAGTCTTCTTTCAGAATGCCTTGAAAATTTTTCCACAAGCAAGTCCAGTTTCTCTTCACTCGAGTACAGCTGCGTCAGTTCATGTTCTATTGCCATTATGGCCAGCTAGGAGCGATTTCTGTTTTGACATTTTCAAACGTACAAAAACAATGATTTGATAAAGCGTGCACGAAAACAAAGAATTCAAACCAACACACAAAGAATTACTGACTGGTAGAGGTGGATATAGAAAGTGGTGTGGTCTAGGCCAGCCGCTAGACCATTAAAATTCTCCACCCAGCGCCTGCTTCGTGTTTCCAGGAACACTGATAGCGACCCTTTGTAACGCATTCCTTGAAGGGGTGCGGGGGAGTAAGTTCATCGACCCCAAGGGGGTAAAGAGTGTGGTCTGAACGCAAAGGATTTTTAGCCGAGGAAAAAATATAGCATCGAATTTTTGTTATGGATCATATCATTGTTAAAATCTATGTTAAGGGTAAAGACATAATCGGAATATTCAATTTCCCAGTTTGAAAAAACCCAACTTTCTTAAAAGTTTTCTACAATTTTCCAATTTTAACTGAACTCTATTAAGTTTTAATTTATTTCAAGTTCAGTTGGGGGGGGCACGTGCCCCCCGTGCCCCCCCCCCGACGCTGCGCCTATGCCTATGATTGGTTTATTTACGTCTCTGCGACATTTCCCCTTTATGTTAACGCTAACGGATTGCAATGTGAACATACCTAAGGGTCTGTTCACATAGCAGTTCGTTAGCGTTAGCATTATTGACATTGACATTGATATAAAACACTATAGAGGCACCATGGAGCAAGAGCTCCTTATCTTCAGTATCAAGGTTAGTGTGACATTTCCCCTCCTTCTGACCCAGGAAATTTATTAACCGCGGCTTGAAACAGAGTAAGCCCACCGGCGAACTTCGAAGATGCAATATTTTCCCCCGAGCGAGGGGTGGCTTACAAAAGAACCGGGCGTTCGACTCACAGGTGAGGAGCGACTTACAATAGCGAGTCGCATCGATGTCTCGGAGGTTAGACACTATAACACAAAATCGTAACAAAAGCAGATCCTCCTCCTGATGAGAAGCAGTAATGATCCACCGGTGCGATAACGATATGAAAACAGATATCGTTTTGCACACGGGCCAAAACCAAGGACCTATGAGAACCCAGATCACGGAGCGGGGATGTTACAGATCCCGCCAGGAAAAAAAGTTTTAAAAGCGGATGCAGGAGAATTTTACAAGCGACGAGAGGAGAGGAGATTCGGGAGAGTCGGAGACTGATTTTGCTGTTGGATCTGATCCAGATCCTAGGCCGATACCGATTCTGTTTCTGAAGACCTCTTTCTCGCTGAGAAGGGTCGTTTAAAGATCAAAGCTTGATCTTCTCTAATTTCGAAGCAGCTAGCTTCTTTAGGGAGATTGTGGGACGAGCCGTCCACTACTCTTAATAGATCGATAAATAGATCGATTACGCTTGGAGTTCGAGTTTGCCTCATTCCAGCCGGTTCCGACGAGTGGAATCCGTTCCCTACAACCGAGATACTTCTGCGATTAGAGCATACTGTCCTGCGATTAGAGCATAATTCCCTGAAGGCCTGATCGACGATCTGTAGCGACAGCGCATCCAGCCAGCCGAGTGGACTATCCCCAACGTGCGTCGCAGACTTCAACGGACATTACTAGTGTATAATTGGTGTTCCAGAACATGACCTAATCGTGAAATATTTTAATCCAGAATATTCCAAATAAATTGATATTAGTGTAACAAAGTTGTTATTAGTAAGCTGTTTGATCAATATACATAACTGGTGTGACGCTACCTAGGGTGTCGGCTTTGACACCAAGCACGGGAATATGTTACAGCTAAACTAATATTAGAATAAATGGTGGCAGCGCAGAGATAGAATCCAGCCGATAGTGAATGAACTGTTCAAGGCCAAAGTGTGTGTGTGTGTGTTGTGTAAAGAAAAGTCCTGAACTTTCAACTAGTATGGAGCCATTCCTATTAAGCCCGAAAGTCAACAGACCTATTTGAAGGAAGCAAGCTTCGAGGACAGGTACTTGTTTTTTCATTCTCTGGAGGCAAATGTGTTAGTTAAAGTGTATTTTTTTTATATATTAACTCTTTAGTTAATCAAAGTGTGATCGAGAAAGTAGTCACAGTAGTTTTTTTATATATTAACTCTTTAGTTAAGCAAAGTGTGTTCGAGAAAGTCGACACAGTGTGTTTTGTATATATTAACTCTTCAGTTAATCAAAGTGTGTTCGAGAAAGTCGAAACTGTATTTGTTTTTTAATAATTAACTCTTTAGTTAAGTTCAATTTCGAGAAATTCGAAAACGATAGGACATCAGCTCATTAGTAAAAATTATTTTAGTCCGAGAAATTCGAGACATTGCGGTTTTACATGTGATCTATGGTTTATGAACAAGTCGCGAAGCATTACGAAAAATTTAGTAAATTGTATCCCTTGAAAATGTTGGAAATGTTGCAAGTGCATATTATTGTGGGAAAGTATATTATATGAATTTTTTGCTGAGTAGAACTGTGTAAATTGTAATTTGAACTGAGATTGCATATTGTATTTTAGTATTAAGAGTATTGGTTCTTGAATCTAAGAAAAGTGCATTTTTATTATTCTTTATTAACATATTTGTATTAGAAGTGTATTATTTTGGAGAATTGTTTTGAATAGTGTAATTGGTTTAGAAATTGTATTGAGATAGGCGAAATGGCATTTTTAATGACTTATAAGAAAGAAGATCTCTAGATTCTTTCGGATGATCTAGGGATTGATTTCGAGGATCACGATATAGAAATGTGACCTATGCGACAAAATTTTGTCCAGTGCGAGGTATGATGAAGAGAGCGTTAGGGCTCAAATAAAAATCATTAAGGAAGAGCGTGAAAAAGCCGAAGCTGAAGCTAAGTAAACCGAGCTTAGACAATTAGAATTAGAACGCTAAGCTAGACAAAGAGAATTTTAACTGGAAAGGTTGCGGTTGACTCAGGCAGCCGAAACCAACAGCGTAGATTCCTTCCAGAATGACAACGCTAGGTCGGTCCGAGATATTAAAGCTTTAATGCAAAAAGACTCTAAAAAGTCAGACATTTCATTATTCCTAACCCTCTTCGAACGACAGGCCCAGGTTGAAGACGGAGACTGGGTAACGCATCTGCTTTCATTATTACCTACGGAGATCGCAGAAATGATCATTCGCGAACCCGTAGAGGTAGCAGATAATTACACTCAGGTGAAGGCATTACTCTTGAACCGATATAAGTTAAGTCCGGAGACTTTCCGAGTTAAACTAAATCAACACCAGAGGCGGCCAGGCGCCCTATGGAAAGATTTAATTTTCGAGCTGAGAAGCTATCTAGAGGGATGGTTAGAAGGGGTAAATGTAAAAGATTTTGAAGCCCTTAAGAATCTCATCGTTGCAGACCAGATTAAAAAACGCGGAAATCCGAGAACACTTTTTTGATAATTGGGGAACTATCGTGGACCCTAACATCTTAGTAAAGAAATTAGACGAGTACGAGGCGACGCGACGCTCTGCTCGAAAACCCCTTAATTTAAAACCACCAGAGAAAAAGGTGGCAGAGAAACCCAAAACCGCCGAGAAGATAAATGGGGATAGAAAGGGAGACAGGGAAAAGTCCAACTCTTTTAACTGGAGGAGCCAAGGATCAGGTGGGAAAAACTGGCGCACACGCGAGTTCGACAAACGTTAGCCCCGGCTTGTTATCAGTGTGGGTCAACCGAACATCTGAGACCTCAGTGCTTCGAATTACACAGGCAAAAAGTTTCGATTCTGGAATCCATCATGGATGTATTCCGTAAGAGCCTGTTCACATAGGAGTCCGTTGCGTTACGTTAAGGAAAAGATGACTTTGAGACGAAAATAAACCAATCATAGGCCTCTAAACGATTATCCATGAAATTTTTAACGCCTATGATTGGTTTATTTTCGTCTCAGCGTCATCTTTTCCTTAACGCAACGCAACGGACTCCTATGTGAACAGGCCCCTATTTGAACAGGCCCTTACTCGGAGTAGCTGATGCGTAGTGGAATGTTGGGCTCTAAAGCCAAATTGTACATTAATAATGACATTGTTATCATCCAAGAACTTGTTAATTTTTTTACACAGTATATGTTCAACCAGCTTTCTAAGAGAGGAGAGTAAACTAATGGGATGATAATTTTTTGGAATGGAGGGATCCTCGCTAGGTTTCCTAATCGGTATAATTATCGCAGTTTTCCATGCCATTGGAAAGTACTTAAATTCAAATATTTTACTGGTGAGCTCACATAAAATGTTAACGCAATTTATAGGTAAGTTTTTTATAGCAGAATTAGTTATGTTATCAATTCCAGGTGCTTTATTATTAGGAAGCGAGTTGACAGCATTTTGAATTTCAGCAGGGGTGGTGGGTTCAAGAGGTTCGTTATTGATAGAAAACAGCCTATTGTAGTAAAACTGCCTGAGAATGTGGTCAACTTGATCAATAGTGTATGGGCAAAAGACCATACACTATCGATAGTGTATGTGCAAAAGATTATGGTGGGGGGAGAACTGATTTTCGTAATTATCTGCCAAAGCCTCAATTTTGTCCGAGTCACTCGTCACAGTGCCAGAAGGGGAGTTAAAAGGGGGGACAGCGTTAGCATTAAATTTTAACAAATCATATAGCTGAGCACTATGACATCACCCGTAAATACTCCGTTGACCTTGAATGCTAACAGACTGCTATGCGAACAGGCCCTTAAACTCCTTATTTCCTCATCTAACGCCAAGTCACGCCCACTCTCTCATGTGTTTGTATTTATTTGTGTCACTACTGTCACTTAACGCACGTGTGTGAGTAAGGAAATTTCTCTGTGTCAGAGATAGTTTTCAGGACAAGATCCAGAAATTAATTTAGAAATTTCAGAAGATATGAGTTTATCACTTATAGAAAACTCATCTCTTAGGTTGGTTTATCGTTTATAACTTGAATGCGAGTGCTAGATAATAGCTTATTTAAATTATTGGTTCAGTTTCAATATAGGACACCATTGGCAATATTTTGTATTGGCGACTTTTTACATTTGTACATCTGGTAACTCAGAATTCGTTTCGACACCCCTGCCATAGTCGCGTGTGTTTTAAACTGAAAGTGCCGTTTTCCAGGTCGGACACAAACCATATTGTACCGCTTTTTTTTTTTACTTATTTCGGAATTGGATTTAACCATGTCTAAGTGTTATAGAGAAGTTTCGGAGTGTTGGTGGGCAATTTGAAGCTTCATTTTTGGAATGGCAGTATGACTTTGGGAAAACGTGGGGTTCCAAACAGCTTGTTTATCATCCATTTGTGCCAAGATCAAAAGCTTTTTTTGGGATTTTTTAAAGGAAGCGGGGTTAATTAAGGGGGGTTTTGTGTATGAGAAATGTAATTCTTAAATGAAATTTAAAGCAGCCCCCCCCCCCCAAAAAAAAGGTCAGATGGTTTTATGTGGGTTTGTTGTAAAATTACGGCTGGGAAGGAATATGGGACTTAAAAGTCATTTTAGCATGGTTCATGGTTCTCCAGTAGTAAATTGAGGATGGAGGAAGTCATTTTCTTAACATATTAGTTGGTTAGAGGAACAAAAACTGGGGATATTCAGGAGGAATACTTTTTGTCTTGAAGTACATTAGCGGACTGGAGGCAGTTTATAAACAAAACTATCTTAGATTATATAGAGTTGTCTTCAGAGAAAATAGGTTTTATTGGTAAGATAGTGCAAATAGACAAAAGTAAATTTGGGAAGCATAAATACCATAATGGACATCCAGTTGATAGTCAGTGGGTTTTCGGGAGGAGTTGAGAAGGAATCGGGCAAGCCTTTTTTAGTAGCAGTTCACGATAGGACTGAGGTCACATTGTTGAGAATTATTAAGGAGTGGATTGTGCCAGGGACTACTATTTATTCTGATAGTTGGAAAAGTTATGATTGCTTAGGTAGGGAGTGCTTTGAACATTTGAAAATTGATCTCAGCATGAATTTTGTTGATCCAGACATTGGATGCCACATGAACACAATAAAAATTACTTGGAGGCATGTGAAAAGCTCCTTGCCATCACTTAATTGGCAGATTGATTTTAAATTCTATTTGGCTTATTACCTATTCTCTAAATCTTGTAAGGAGCAAAATGGTGATTGTTTCAACAAATTTAGAAATTATAAGGGATGTAAATTGGGCAGAATTCAAAATTTCTGTGTAAATTTATCCATAATTTCTGAATCTACAAAGTTCACACTATTTTCCTTATTGAATTATTTTTTAATTTATATTTAATTCATACAATATTAACGATTGATTGTTAGCTAGGCAACAAAATATCGCCAATGGGGGTCCTATACCAAAGCTATTCCATATATATATACACACACACATTTAACCTAAACATGTAAAGTAATTAACTCGAATATCTGTAACTTGCATCATTTTTACTGTTTTGTTTTTATATAATGTTAAATTTTTCATTATTTCTTTCGTTTGCACAAAAAATGATTAGATAAATAGTAGTGTGATCTATCAATGGGGACCGATGATGACCCTCCCCCCACCACCACTACCCCACACACTCTTCAATATATGTATATTATTCTGAAACTTTTGCATATTGATACAAGTTAAATCCAAGAGCTGTTTAGACTTCTACAGAATGAGGTGTCAAAAGTTTAAATTTTGTTTCATGCATAATATATTAACAAACAAAAAAAAAATTTTTTAATACCATTGTTGATGCATATGGTTTCTTTATTTATTAATACATATTGGTTGTATTAAATTTTACTATTGCTGCATTAACACTTTACTCCACAATTTTGACAATCCTTTGTGATACCACTTGCTTCAGCAGCAGGAACAATCCTTTTCAAAATTTTATATTTAAAAGGTCACATGTATGAAGTCATCTATAAATTTTATATTTCTGTTATTATTGTAAAATACAACTTTATTTTATAGAGTTAGTTCTGTGTTAAATAAGAATACCAAAGAGTATGGAAAGCAATACATGGTTGACAACAATGAGGATACATGCTGGAATTCTGCGCAGGTTTGTAATAGACTTATTATATTCTGAATGTATGAATCATAAATAAAATATAGAAAATTTAGAAAATCATATAATAACCAACACATGCAAAAAAAAAAAAAAAAAAAAATTATCTAAGAACCAGCTACTCTCAATTGGTAACCAATACAAAAAAAAAAAAAAAAAATTTAAATCTGTGTACTAACTTTTTACCTTCCTGAACTGGCTCGCTTACTATTACAGCAACCCTCGTGACATAGCTCATTGATGCAGTGCTCCTGAGCAGAGGAAAAGAACTCATGCCACAAGAATTGTCACAAAATCATCTTGGTGATAAATTGATTGTATAAGGAAGCTTAGCTCTGTTTTCTCTTATAAATCTAAAAAATTAGCAAGAGCAAAAATTTTTAAGCTGTTTTAGTAACTTCTTTTAAGTTTGCATTTAAAATAATAATTTGAGGGTTATAAAATTTATATCACAAGAAAGATCATAAAAATTCCTTTAAAATGAAATCTTTTTCGAACCTTTACCTCTATTTTCTGATTTTTGGTGAATTTTTAAAGATTAATTTTTAGAATTTAATTTATTAAATGCTGATCACGTGATTTCTTTTTCTGGTACTTTAAATAAATTTATTGTCATGTGCATAAGAACTAAATAGACAAAAAAATATTTTTTTCTTGCTAATGCGGCAGACGATTGGACATTATTTTGTCTATAAAAATATCCCTTACGATTTTTTTATATATATATATTTTTTTTTCTACATCAGTTGTATATATTGATCATCATATTTATTATAAATATATATATATATATTTATTTTTTTTGGCATTAATTGCATAGATTGACCGTTGTATTTAATTTGAATGTACTCCGTAGCGAAGTGCGGGTTTTCAGCTAGTATATACATATGTATATTTGTCAGCAGTGATAATGATTAAGAGCTCTTGCAGCTATATTGTATAATTGCATAAATTATAAATAAATGCTTTAAATAAACTTAGGTGATATTACTAGAATGCCCTTTATGAAAGATCTTTTATGTATAAAAATAAATAATTAAATGTAATAAAACAATGCTGAGTACTTCCATTTCATTTTATTTTAGGGAAGCCCCCAGTGGTTGCAAGTAGACTTTATAAAAGCTGTTATTGTGGAAGAACTCCATCTTCAGTTTCAAGGTGGGTTTGCTGGTAAAGATTGTTGGGTGGAAGTTAAAAAAAATGATGAAATGGTAAAACTTCAGTCATTTTATCCAGAAGACAATAATTCTTTGCAAATATCCTTTAGAAAGTTTTAGGTTAAATACTTTTTTTACATAAACACATATTAAAATGTTTGTCTCAGCTCTGAAACTGAGTATTTACAGGGTAGTAAATGACTATACACAGACTGCTGAAAATCATAACTTAGGGCAGACACGTACTGATATCAAACATCCTAGACAGAGTGTCATTATTTTATCCTAATTCTTATTCCTTTTGTATATATTGGATGCACTTAGGAGTTTTGCAGACCAAGGTAATATCATTATTCCCTTGGTCTAATCATATATATGGCAACACACTGTTAGAAAACTAAGTTAAAAAAGGAACTGTTTCTGTAGTTTAGATAACAGTTGTTTTTCTCTGATATCTATATATACTTGAAGACAGCCTCATCTGTCTATAAATTTAGCTCCCAGAATCACGAAATTCAGTTTTTTAGTCATGTCTTTTTTCTTTGGGGGGGGGGGAGGAAATAAATATTCTCGAAATTATGGGCTGAATGTATTGGCCATTGTGTGGAATCTTAAATCTAAAGTATGTGATTAAAAAATTTACCTGAGAGGGTTACCAGTTAGCTCCCAAATGCCATGTATTATCTCATTAACACTAGAACTGCCAAGGCGGTCATTTTGACCGTTTTGAAACTTTCACTTCGTACCAATTTGTTTCTATTAAAAGTGCAAGTTTCAGCTGCCTTAACATTTCCTAAAATACAGTAAGTTATGATATCCTGGTGATAAATTTTCCATTTAGCCAAAATTTATGGAGTATGGGAGTACTATACCTAGAACCGCCGGAGCGGTCAAAATGACAATTTTTAATGTATATTTCACCTATTAGATGTCGCTATATGAATTGGGTGCATTTATTGGATGCCTATTATATGTGAGAGGAACGTTTGAGGCTAAAAATATTGAATTAGAAAGTATGTGGGATAATTTATGCAGAATTTGTATTTTTCCTGAAACCATGTCTCGAAATAGATTTCGTGAAATAATAAGATAGATACGATTTGATATAAAGTCAATCAGAAAACAATGCTTCGCAGATGATAAATTCGACTTAGTATCCAAAATATTGAATCCATTTATTGAGAACTGTATTTCTAATTATAATCCAGGAGAAAACTTTACCATCGATGAGAAGCTTTTTTCAACCAAAGCAAGATGCAAGTTCAGACAGTATATGCCATAGAAGCCTGATAAATTTGGCATAAAATTTAGGCTATTGGTAGATGTTGAAACAAAATATTTACTGAATGGATTCCCTTACTTAGGTAAAAATGACGACCGAAGAAGCAATCAAAGTTTATCTGAATATGTTGTTCTAATGAAATCATACTTCAAGAAAGATTACAACATTACAACAGATAACGTCTTTACTTCACTGTGTCTTACAGAAAAGCTGAAGTCAATGAAAACAAGCTTTGTTGGCACAGTCAATCTTGGAAGAAAAGAAATTCACCAGGCCATAAAAAATGATAAACATGCCTTGTTCAGCAGCAAAATTCTTCACAGAGATGATATAACTTTGACAGTTTATCAAGGAAAGAAGAAAAAAAAATGTTTTACTGTTCAGTTCCCTAAATTTATCAGTTACAGTGGGAACTGATTAGAAACACTTACCAGAAACTGTAAAGTTCAATAATTGAACAAAAATTGGAGTTGACGTGTTCGACCAAATAACATTGAAGTATTTCGCAAAAATTTGTTCTAGACGGTGGTCTCTTTATGTATTTTATAATGTGCTTGATCTCGCGGGCATTAATTCTTAGACATTATATAAGAAAGTCTCTGAAATAACATTCGACAATGCGACATTCTTTTGCAATTTAGATCCGAGTTGCTAGAATCATATCCAAATTCGATGAAAGCATCAAAGATTTCATTACTCAGTACATCCTCACTTACTAGTGATAAAGAAGCTAAAAAAATAAAGCTAGGCCTATGTTCTAGTTGCAAAGGGAATAAAAAAAATGGACAAGTGTGAAGTTTACAGGAAACCGACTTTCAGCAAATGCACTGCTAAAGTGGTAAAAATGATTTTTTTGGGAAAATTGTGTGAAAGACATTGTTTAGTTCATTCACATATATGCGGTACATTCTCTACATTTTGGGAAACATTTTAGCCTTATTTTAGCCAAAAGTAACATAGTATGTTTGATTTTATTCTGCAGGAAAGAAGAAATGTAACTAAGTATAATGAGCTATGTATGCGTTAACTCTACATTTATATCCATTCAGTTAATTTCTATTTACCAGGAATTGTTAGTAATTCCCATCAGAAATTGATATCCATCAATTTGTATCATTTTTATGAATTGTATTAAAATATAATGGAAATACTATATTGCACAGTGTTTAATTTCATTCATAATTTTTTTGTTTTTATTTAAATTTCTTTAAAAAGTGTATACAGTTCCTCGTGAAAAACCTTTTTTATTATAGAAATAATTATAGCATATAATACTGGAAATGCTGATAATAATAGTAATAAATGATATTAAGAGTATAAAATGGCAAGTAAGCTATAATAAAGCACTGCAGGCTACAGCGGTCAAAATGACCGCTTTGGCGGTTCTAGGTATACGTTTTTGATGGCGGTTCTAGTGTTAAGGAAAAATAGGAAATAAAATTATGCGATCTATTGAATTTTATGGGTGTAATATGTTAAAATTTTGTGGTTGGTATAGGTGTTTTTAGCCATTTTGAATTTACTCTAAACTTTAATTAAAGCAAATAAACTGTTAAGCCCTCAAGAAGTAAGATAACTGTAGCACTCTCAACCAATCAACCAACCTACCATTCAAGAACTGATACCAAGCCCACTGAGAGATTCTTCCTGGTCTGCTTTAACTTTCAGTTTCAAGTACTCAGATCACTGTATTGTCATGTCTACCTTTTAAAAGGTAATTTCCAGACATGGCTTGTTTCCTTTTTTTAGAAGGGCAATAGTTAAAAAATGCTAATATAAAGACAAACTCTTTTTATATATTTGATTTTTCTAGTTTTTTACAACTTAATATGTTTTAGAAATTCAGATTTTAGATTTAGCTTTTATACTAAGATTAAATAGTTAGTTAATCTAAAAAATTACAATAGTATTTGTGTCGTCAATTTAGATGTAAATGATTGTTTTTTAAAAAATAATTGTTTATTGAAATATTACAGTATTTCAAAAGTGTAATATTTTAAAAATAATATGCCTACATTTTGTTTGTTTAATGTTTATATTAAAATAAAAGTAATCTTTTATTCTGCTTTTCTTTTATAATTTCTTATTTAAAAGTATTTTATATTTAAAATTTTTGAGGATGCAACTTTTAAGCTTATTTCTATTTACTATTCAAATTGATCTTAAGCTTAATGTTTCTGCACTTTTAATTTAATTTATTTTGGTTATTATAACAATAATAATACTTTCATTAATTATTATGTTCACTGTGTGTAGACAAAGAAATTTTCCCATAATTTTTCTAAGTATTTACAATTCAAGGACACATTACTGATTCCCTTCGAGTTGTATTCAACACAAGTACAGATTTTTTTGGCAGAATTATAGTGTATAAACTTGATGTTATTGGCAAATGTGAATAAATAATTATTTCTAATGTTTTTTCCCAATTGCTTCAAAACATAGATTTTTATGTGTTCAAATATTTGCATGCATATATATATTTTTTAAATGACCATAACATATGGTTTCTGTTCCAGCTTCATACTTCTTTTGAAAGAAAAAGTTTAAGTATATTAGCAATTTACTTCATCCAGTGTATAATGATAGTTTGTTAAATGTTTCTGCAGCAAATATTAAGCAATGTATAAAAGAACTATTTTATTATCCTTCTGGTTAGAATACAATTATTTATAAACACTAAACTGTACTTTAACCCTTCAACGGGCACACCAATTTTCGAAACACCAGCAGGCACGTGTTACACAATGTCTCTTTCAACCTTGATAATTCCTTTTGTAATAAACTTTTTTTCTTCAAATTGAAAATAATAATTCTGTATTTTATGACAAGACATAAAATGTTGATAATATTGAGCTATATTTATAATTACAGGCCAAAGAATCTAGATACAATCGCTTTATTTCAAAACTGACCGGTTTAATGTATCTCGGGACAACTTGCAAATTGATTCCTATTATGTCCAAAAGCCTATAAAACAATGAGATTGTCCATCTTCGTGATATGCGGGATACCATGTAATAGCTGCATATTTGATAGACTACATTAACTGCTGCTTTTGTCATATTGTAATCCAGTATAATCGCTGGTTTACCATGGTTAAATCATGACTAACAATGAATGAAAGGGAATACAAGGGTCAGAAAATCAGACCAGCATTAGAAAGGGTGTAGCTCTAAATAGAAACTGCTTAGAACATTCAAATCTTACATGTAAAAAGAAACCATTAAAAATTACAAAAATGTTGCACTCTGTACCCGGGCACGCCTGCTGAAGGGTTAAAAAAAAAAATAGACTTAGAAAATGACTTACCTGTGTTTTACTAGTGGGCATAAGTAACAGTTGCCAGAAAATATAATTTTAAATTTTGAGCATAAAAATTAGGTATGATATTATATTATTTAATAAAGTCTGTTTATGAAAGCTGTATTGCATTATATAAATTAAAACACTAACAATTATGTTCAATTCAACCCTTAAAATATCTTTAAGGTTTGGAATTTATTTTACATTTGTCTAAACAGCATAAAAGTACAAGTACTTAATCATTTAGTAAAATGTTAGTAAGTAATTGTCTACATAAATATAAAATTCACATTTCTCTTGCTTCAATATTTTTTTTTAATCTGTTCTAAGATATTAGTTCTGCACTTCAAATTAATAAAAACTAAAGATAGTAGCTCTTGTCTAATGCCTCTTAATAGGCATCTCAAGAAAGTAAAAAACGAGTAGTATCCTATCCATTTGTATGCAGAAAATTATTTATGTCATTCTGCAAAATCATTCATTATTTGTTGATGCCTGCAATGCAGACACACTCACAAAAATTACCTTAAAAGAGGTGCACTATTGAATATTTCAAGTGTTTATTTTGTTATTAAAAATTTTTCACTCTTTATGGTGGAATAAACAAGTATTATTGAGAAGCAGAACTGTTACATGCACAAAAATTTTATTGATATCCAGATTGTGTCTTTTGTTAATATAATTAATGAATACTCTATTCCTGTATAATATGGGACTAGAGAGTGATTAATTTCTCTGGCTATTAAATTCTCTGGTTATTTATATGGCAACTGTTTTGAAGGGGAAGGGGACAGAAAGAGAAAGAGAATTACATTGATACTTTGCAAGTTCAAATATTGTGCAAGTATTTCTTTTCCATCTCAGCCTTTAATTAAACTTCTCCCCTGCTGAAAGTCATTAGTACAAGCCATATGTCTAGCTCTTCTGACCAACCCCTATCACTATGTGTCAGTTAATTTTTAATCTTAATTTATCGGCTTAAGCTTAGTTTAGAATAGAATTATGAATTTCCCTCGATCTAACTGGTCCAGATCACTTTGCCGTTAGGATTCCCAGGGGATGAACTATTCATCACTTGTTATAGGTAGGGAGTCTTAGGGCATGATACGGCTAAGGTTAGGGCCTGCTAAGATGAGCGAAAAGGTACGAGGTTTGTGTAAGTCAGGAGATTTGGTCCTGTCTTCGGACTCTGGCTTATTGACTACTGCCTTGCTGGGTAAGCTGGGCCTTGGTCCTCGTCTTTGGGATGGTGCCCATTGGTGATTACAGGATATGCTGGCTCACGGTGGTTCCGCAGGGTGGGTTGAACAGTAACAGTGAGAATTTTAATTCTAGTTGCTGGTTCTGCATCTGTTCCCTCTCAAAATTGACCATACCTGTTTTAGGCCAAGTCATCTCCTTGTCCTGTTCTCGTAATGATACCATCTTCTAAGTTCTTTTTTTGTTTTTGAGCCAGTCTTTTACTAGGTCTTGTTGGCTCTTTTTCTTCTTGGCTTTTGTGATGTAACTAACCCCCATTAATTGCATCGTCATTCTTTGGGCATGTCTTACTTTGCTAGTTTTTCACTGTTTACATCAGGTTGGCCTTTCGTGAGTTTCCTCTACCAGAGTAGGTTAGCACTGTCTTCTCTTCCAAATTCTTCTTTTTTCCTCTTCTCCATCTGTTCTGCGGCTTGCCACTTTGTGCCTCTTGCTGTGCAGGGCATGTTCTGTGCACCTGCCGTTGGGGATTTCCTTGTCTGGCCTGTGCAGGAAGTGGTTGCCTGCTGGGGTCTACCTGCACCGGTGGGGTTCATCCCAGTTGGGCCTTGTTGCTGTGTTGTGCCTGCCATGTGTGTTTTGGAAGTTCAAATATTGTCAATGCAAGGGTTCCATTTCACTATTGTGAGCTATGAAAATAGTGGTTGTGCTGTATCTCAGGAGGTGTCCACTAAGCATTGGTTTGAAATACATTGATGCTAATATGTTTCTGCTAGTGAATTTTTAAATGTTCTTAAAAGAGAGGTGTCTGTATTTCTGGAGTTATCTGTTAGGAGGGGTTTTAATACAAAGGATAAAGGTACAAATATAAAAATCAGTACATTAATTGGCTACAATCAGCTAATTGTTTACTAAAGTTCTTTCAAAACTATTCTATTAATGCTATTTTCCAGGCATAACCATTACTTGAATGTGATAAAAAGTACATTGGATATTTTAAGATATATAAACTTTCAAATTTATATTTGGTATATTTTTGAGAGAATGTTGAAAAATAATCATTGTTTATAATTCTTCTAGATCTGCTCTTTCAATGCTTACACTGGCTAGGTAAAACACAAACAAAAAGTAGAGAGTGCTTTATAAAATAGGCATACAATATTTTTCGAGAGTTTATTTAAACCTTTTTGACTGTTGTTGATAATAATTTTTTCCCATTTTTGTTCTTCAACCTGTTTAGGAAAAGGAATTAACCAAAGTCGTCAATGTTGATTTTGTTTTCAGTTCATTATATGATATATACTCCAGGGTTTCACAATAGAGGCTCTTATATTTTCATCAAGGGGATGATATGTGCAGCCATAGGTTGAAAAACCACATTACTGAGCCCAAACAAAGTGTTTTATCAATAGTTGTACGATATTCAGCTTTGTTATGTACTGCAATCTATGCTTAATTTCAGCTTGTAGAAGTCTACAAGGATGCTCTGTTGCAAGTGTTTTGCAGCATTTTGTAGAGCAAATAAAATGTAAATTTGTAGCAGTGTATCACAGTCTAGAATCAGCTAAATAGCCAATTTGAACTGTTGGTTAGCACTTCTAAAACTATCATACAAAAGTTTTTTTTATGACTACCCAGTTTTTAACAGCCCAAACAACTATTAAAAAACTTTCCGGGCAAAATATTTAAGAAAGGAAATAGATAAATGATAATGAGAAATATATATATATATATATTAATTATAATTACAGCTTTTTTTCAAAAATTCTATGATAAGAAAAATATTTGTTCCTGTATATTTGAGAGCTCTAATAATGTTTCGTTTCATCCTAATGGGATTGGAACTTAACTAGGAAAAAAAAATGACATTTCAGCAGAATTTAAAAGTAGAATTATTTAAAATCACTTTTAAATTAAAATCTCTTTTTTAAATAGAGATCATCTGTGAAATTCAATTTTTGTTATACCTGAGGTATTAAAGTATGCTATGATATATAACATAATGAGAGCATCAGAAGGTTAGGCCAGGGGTTCAGGGAAAGATGGAAGAGCTGATGAGAATTCCTCCTCCTAGTACAGTATCAGCACCTCATTAACATATACTCAAAATGCTTGTTCTAACCAAATGGAAATAAATTATACCTGATTTATTAATTAAGATCTTTAACATGTGAATCTTTGCATTTTCATCTCCAATGGAATTATTTTCACTTAGAACATAAATCATCTGTAATTCTAAATAAAAATTGGCTAAATGCATTATTGCAAGTACAATTTTTCTAGCAGAGACTCTCTTATGCAGTATCAGCACTACCATAGAAAAGAACAAAAATATATAGAAGATATTAATTAAGAAATTATCAGTTCACTTTTAGCAAGGATTTGTCAATTGTATAGATAGTGTTCAGTCAATTGCCATCAACTTCTGACATCTAATTTGTTAAAATGGTACAGTTTTGCTGAAAATATGTACTTTGGAGTAGTTTTGTGCAGAAATCAGAATATGAAACTGTTTGACATAAACATAACATCCCTGACTTCAGTACTTTAGATCCAAAAAAACCTTGAATAGAATGCAGTCATTGAATCATCAGGCTGGGAGCATTATTTGTGATTATTGCTATGGTTCGTGATTTGTCCATACAGAGAACTATTTAATGGTCCTTAAACTTTATTAATTAGTTTGAAGCTAATTATCACTCATTATTTTTTATTGTGTATATTAAAAGGCTATGAGTTCCTGTTATAAGACTGTTTGCTCAATGTCAAATTTTCAATATCTTTATTTATTAATAAGCACAAAAAAGAATATACAAGCCTTTAATACTCAGTGTAAAAGTACATTTATCATGAACCACATTTAGCCCACAAATTTTGTTTCATTTTGACAATTAACATCTATTGACCCAGTTTTTAATGGATGTGATTTCTGATATTATCCCCCCTTAATACTAGGTTACTTTTTACATTTATTTATTACATTATCTATCACCAGATGTAATTTCTCCTTTCCATTCCAGTTATACTTTACAGAAGCATGCATTAATATTTTCAGGAAAAGAATAGAAGTGAGAATTCACAAGATGATTTTGTGCATTTTAACTTAATGCCATGTTACATAGAGAAAAGGGAAAATAATTTGCTCATTGACAATAAATTCACATTAGTGTACAGGCCAATTAGTTATAAAATTTTGTAATCAATGTGCTAAAAGTTTGAAAGGACATGCTAGTTTATAACTTAAGAAGCTTTTGAAAATGAGTGAGTTCACCAACTTTTACTTTAAGATATTCAATTTTCATGTTATTAACATTTAGGGGAATTTACTTTTTTCTTTGCACCTGAAAATAGTTTTCTGTAGTAGTCTGAAAGTAGTTTTCTATGAAAGTAATTTTCTATTGATAGATATCATTAGATGTCATGTAGTTTAATGTTCTGTAAAATTTTTAACTAAAAATTTTAAAAAACGACATTTTTTTATTTAAATTCTATCTTTCACATGCAGAAACAGAATTCAATTTATGCATTTGCAAATGTTTGATTAGGAAAAGACAGATAAAAATTCATATTTACTTAAAATGGCAGTTGAAGATTTCATTGCAAAGTCAACTGATGCCCTACTGTAATTGCAGTCAGTATATAGCAAATTTTAAATTCTTGCTAATTCATTTATATATAACATAAAAAATGGTTTGTACAATCAGCAGCCAGGTCACAAGTCATATATCTGTAAAAATTGTTAAATTTATTTAATTCTATAAATATCTTAGGTTTGAATTTATTTTGAAAATTATGTGAATGCTGATATTCTGTGGTATATCTGATTGGTAATTACATACTGGCTTGCAGTGACAACAGTTACTTGTAGACCAATGGTGTTTAAGAATACTTTCTTCAGGCCTTCTATCCCCTTTGATAACTATGAGCTGAGTTCCAAAGCAGAACTGTCTTTACCAAATCGACTAAAATGCTATCAAATTACTTGAAGGTAAACATATCCTCATCTTATGCTTCATAAATAATCATTTTGATTAATCCCATCTTAACCAACACGACTTTTAATGTCTTAGAGCATCTGAAAATTTCACTTTAGAAATGTTGTCAGCATTATTTCTGATCAACAATGTATTCAAAGTTAAATATAGCAAAAACAATGGTTTTTTCTGAGTATGATACAATTTTCTACTATTCCCTAAAACTAAATGCCTATTAGCCAGATGATGGCCAGATGGCTAGTGTGACTTTCCGCTAACAGAGTCTACAGATTCAAGTCCTATCATTGGCATTGATGTTTGTACCTATTCAGAATCGGCTTAAACAGCAGGTCCTATTTTGTTTAGCAAAAGATTATCTAAGTGCACTAAAACAAATAAACTACTCTTTTCCCACTCTATGTAAAAAAAGTAGTGAACAGTAAAGGTAATAAATCTACATTTTCTGAAACTTTAAAAAATTACTTGACTACAATAATACTGAGTTGGTCTTCTAAACAGCAAACAGTAAAATGTTATTTCTTCTATATGCAATCTTGCTAATACTCAAGCTGAATTAGAACACCAGTTTTTAAAGAAATAAATCAATTTTTAAAATTAATTCTAAAGACAGCATAAATGTTCCTAAACAAAAATATAATTTATTCAAAAGCTCTCAATAGGGCACTTCTCTACTGCAATTATTATATCCCCAAAAATTAAAATGTGCAGTATCCACCCAATCAAATCAAATTATAAATCCCCATAGTTTACTAACCTCTAACTAAACCAATAAAATATTTAATATAAATATAAATCAATATCAGTAATAATTGTAATATTGTATACTTTTCAATTTTTTTAAACTACTTGGCAAAACTTAGCACTTCTCTCGGCACATCAGATCACATGATAAATTTTAGCTTATCCAAAGAAAACTTCCATAAACTTCCATATGACAAGATAGTTAAGATACACTTATTTCAAAACCAATATATTGTAAACCAAGCTTTTCACTGAATGATCAAAAGGTCAAATTACATTTAAACCAGGAACTGAAATAATATGTTATATGTCACACAAAAAGATATTTGTTATCAATCTATAATCTAGTTAGTGATTTATACTCTGTTAAACTCATTAGTCCTGATTTTTTTTTATGATAGCATTTAAAATATTAGACAATTTATGCTTTCAACTATTGTGATTTCTAATTTGTAACTAAAAAATATCTTAAATATTTTTTCCTTTTAAATGAAAATAAAATTCTGATGTGAAGTGCCTTGACATACATAGCTTTTACACACATTTTCTCAAAATACTAATACAAATACTAATTTTATTACAAATATTATTTATCACAAATATTTCATAATCAAAGCTTAAAGGTTCTTAAGACAGTTTAATTATCTGAAATCAGAAAATTAAAAGTAGAATGAGCTGCCTTCCAGCTTAAATTAACATACTTAACTAAATATTGTATATGTTTATAAAAAATATTCAAATTATTAACTAAATGTTAATCATAAATTTACAAAAAATTGTAATAATTTAAAATAATGATACCTACTAATAAAGAGTAAGTAAAAAAATACTAATAACTAAAAAATAATTCAGTGAATTATATAGTAATTTAAAACAAATGAACCAATACAAATTTCTTTTAATAAAATTGGCTAATTCTGAGTAAAACACTTACATTCAGTTGTACAAAGGATTAAATATTTAAACTTTCCATAGTTATTATAAAGCACATGACATTTATTTTAAAGATAAGATATTTTATTTGGTGATTTAGCAAACAACTTTCCAAACAGGATTTCTTTCTGTTTGTTCAATCTAAAAATATTTTCTTAAATATAACAGATGTTGTACATCTCCAAATATCTTTTGGTATAGATTTAATTTCATGGATCCTAATTATAATGCATTTTTCAAAATAATTTCATTTTGAGCAATTATTTATAAAGATGTTAATATTATATCTGTGCTCAGATAGCAGAATGTTATAAGTAACTTTTCTTTAAAAAATTTTTTCACATTCAAGATACTTGTTCGCCGATTTTTTCTATTTACTGTAACTATTGTAAGTAATAGCCAACTATTTTTCTGAAACATTGTACCATGTTTGCTCATGTAAAACAAATTACTGATTTTTCATGACATCTTGAGTCTTAGAATTGCTGTCACGTAAATTAAAAAAAAAAAGTGACTTATAACATTTTGCCATCTGAGCACAGATACGTAACAGTATAACAGCATGTATTAAACACTTTAATATAACTATAACAATAAAAATTCTCTTCTCTGTATAAAAAAAGGAAAACTACTCAACAATTTTAGATAGCTTCAGAATCTAATAATTTTATTACGAAAAATTCAAACATGTGCATCAACAGCCATTTCTTGGCTGTCATCTTTTGATTCATGTTCTGATCCTAAGCCTGTGACATTAAGTTTCTTTGCTCTGTCAGCTAAGATACTAAAAGCAAAACTATTTAGAGTCAATTGCTTTGGAATTGACACTCCTTGGAACCTATATCCACAATCATAGTCCAGTTGATGTACTGCAGTCACTTGAGTAGTACCAAGAAATTTAGTATTAGCAATCATAGGGCCACAACTAATATCTATGTGATCTTTAACACGATAAAGAGTAACTTCATCTCCTTTAATTTCAGGTATTTGCTGACGTTTATAACGGTTATGTTCAAACATTTCCAGAGCTATGGATTTTGACACTGTAAGCCTCTCGAATTGATTATCTTCAGAACCCAGTTTGCACATCATTGTTGTAAAAATTTTCAGTTCTTCATTAGTGACATTCCAATCTGGAATTCCAGTATCTACATCATAAACATAACTTCCACTTTGAACATTAGGTTTAGGCCAGCTGTGCAGATCAATAAAATATTTATCTTTAAAAGCTTTTTCTACTACCATACCTAGAAGAAAACTACAACTTCTCCAAAAAACTTTGTTTAATATATTTGGAGCAGTGTGAAAATTTAAAAGACGTAGCTCGCAGTCTTCTACTAAGGGCCTATGCATATCCCAAAGGTTACCATTTACTTCTGCTAAGACAGATCTTTGACACAGAAACTCTTTAATATGCATTGCACAATTATAAGGAGTAGATAAATTTTTGTTCATCATTAGTGTTACGCTGTCTGGTACACCGTGGTATTTAACGTCAATTTTTTCAACTCGTGTGATTAAGGACTGTTGACGCTTTTTTTCTGCATTAAACAAATCATTCTTAATTTGTCGGACTGTTTCATTACTTACAGCAGATGAATATCGTTTACTATAGATGTACAATGATCTAATTAGTAGATAATTTCTTTTAAATTTCATTTTTTACGATGATTTAACTTTCGCCGGAAAACAAAAGTAATTGTAAATATTATTCTACGGCACGGTCACAGTTTTATTTATGAATAAAATGCTTAGGCTGGTATTCAACTAGAGGCACTAGTAGCTGTCGAGAGTAATGTAGCTTTTGATTTCTGTTGTTATTACAAATTGCAATTCAGTTGTAACACTTCAAAGAAACAGAGATCGGATTAGTAAATGGTTTGAAGCTAGATGAACACTAGATGAACAGTGATTTATTTATATAGCGGACAGGGCCGGACCGATATATCGTGACGCCTGAGGCAAAATTTAAAAACTATGCCTTTTCAAATCTTTTAGAATTCTATTTTTATGAATTTCGGGTACTTTCGCATTAAACTGAGGCCACTCATTTATTTAAATTTCAATTCTAAATGCAAACAGCGCATTCAAAACGTAAACACAGCGTGATTCTCACTAAAAAATGAATCACTGACAAGATCTATTTTATCATCATGTTTTGTTTTGCTATTATTGAAGTGTGTATAAAGTTTTTCAGTGTGATGTTTGAAATTCAGCCGACCAGTGTGACGTTTATACACATTTATACCAGTGTGACGTAATATTATATTTGCTTGGTTCCTGCACCTGCGATTCTTTGCGTGCTTGATACTATATTTTGTGTTATTGATACTTTACAATAACTGAAGACGGCAACTTCGGTAGATACTTCAGTCAATATTATAGAATACGTTTTAAGTTATAACGCGCTTATCTGTTCCTTAGCTCGTTAGTACTGGCTCTTAGAGTACGCTTTTTCTAGTGATTTATATTATTTTCTTTTTATTGTCGTTGAAATGACTGATGCGGTATTAATTTCAGATCTCCCAAGAAGAATCAGTGAAGAAGAATCAGTGTCGTTTTTGCAAAGTAAAGGATGTTTGCCATCGTCTAAACTATGTGTCAATGGCTATCAAATGAAATTGTACTTTACTAATGAAAACCCGTTTTGGCAATGTAACAGCAGACCGTGCCGGAAAAAATCCGACTTCGTATTGAACCGGACTTCGTTGTCGTCCCTAATTTTCCAATACTTAAATGGGTGGCCTCCGTTTAATGCGAAAGTACCGAATTTCGTCAATACATCAGATTAAACTATTCCTATTTTTTCCGTTATCCCTAAAACATTTCTTATTTTTATTGTCTCATTTTGGCATCTATTTCAATTAGGCTCCTGAGGCGGTAGGAGTGGATCAAGACAGCGCGTTTGCTCTATATTTTTCGTAGCGCCATCTCTTGTTCAAATATGGAACTAGTTTTCATTATAAATGTAATATAATATTAGCATTCGATCTTTATTTGAAAATAGGTACTGTAAATATTCCAATAGTATATGTCTCTATTACATTTTTTCTGGCGGGGGGGGGGAAGGGGGGGCGGCGAAATATTATAATTTTTCCAAAAAGGCTTTGATATTCATAAATTTGTAAAGCACTGCTTTAGGATAATTGAACAATTTTTTTTATTTGCAGTGACAATATGAATACAGTTAGTTGTAATTTTAATTCTAAGCTTTAGTTTTGTGGCAAAATTTTCACTCGTCAATTCAGTTTGAAAAGGCATTTGAAAGAAAATCGTAACCTATGTGTAATAACGGAGATTTTAAGGTATGTGCCTATCTTTTGGGCACTTTTTTTTTAAAATGGGAAATTTTTATTAAATACATGTTTTTAGTTAAAACGGGGAACAAAACTCTGGATTTAAAAAACACTTATTGGAATTTTAACTAACTTTTTTAATTTAGGCAATATTTAGTCTATTTTTAGCAAAAATTATCGCTTATGCCAAATCTTCTACAGCAAAATCTAACCAATATATTCACCTTTTTTCAACAATATATTAGTAAATCACTTATCTGTGTTATGAAGCAAACGATTACCAATACCTCTTAAATTTACTAAAATATACCAAATTTTGTATACACAACATGGTTTTCTTTAAAAAAATTGATAAATTTTTCAATAAAAATAGCTCTTAAATTAATAAATACATAATTACGACCTATATTTTGCTTAGTAACATACTAATAAATAATCAGAACCTTTTGACATAATTTTATCTCAATATCTTAAAAACCTTTTAAGAAATGAGATTTTTTGTAAACGTAAAAAATGAAAAATGCAGTTTTCCAGAAAACACAAATTAAGATTTTAATGTAGCCCTTCATATTGTCACTCATAATAAACTCATATTATCACTCCAAATAAAAAATTTGTTGAATTATCCTAAAGCAGTGCTTTGCAAATTTATGAATATCAAGGCCTTTTTGGAAAAACTAAAATATTTCGCCCCCTCCGCCTTCCCCAGAAAAAATGTAATAGAGACATATACTATTGGAATATTTACAGTAGATTCCTATATTCAAATAAAGATCGAATGCTAATATTATATTAATAATGAAAAGTAGTTGCAAATTTGAACAAGAGATGGCACCACGAAAATTATAGAGTAAACGTGCTGTCTTGATCCACTCCTGAGGAGATCGCCTAACTTTCGGGACTGGCCCTGATGACAGACGTTTACGTCTTCACATATTTGCTATTTTTCTCCGCTTTTTTTTGCATGAATAAGTTAAGGAAATAAAGTACAATATATATTCTGCTGAAAAAAATCATGGGCGTTCTCTTGCTGTTTCCTCATGGGGTGCAGTGTTGGCTCAGTTATTATTAAAAGGGGATATGTAACAAAACTACAGTTTTCAGCAAGTCACAAAAAAACCTCTCCTCAGAGTAGTGTCGCATGTACCCTTTTGAAAATATACAAGAATTACAGATATCAATAAAACCATACTGTAAAGTATTTACATATCTCGTTTTGACACTAAACTGTTTGTCTACCTAAGTATATAATGAATTCACATGTATCTCAAAATCGAGCAAAGTGATATATTTCAACTTTTAACAAAAATCAATTCAATTGTAAACTCTTTGTTGAAGAGGGTTTGGTGAAGTGTAGATGTCTGTTGAGATTTGAAAGAACTACGCGTTCTCCTTTCTCCTCTAAAAAACTTTATTATACAAACACACCCACTTTATACACTCAAAAGATCAAACATCGATGATTCCACCAGCGACAGAGTAACTTCTGCGTTCAACGTGCAATTACATTTTCACACCAGGGAACGAGCGAGATTAAAATTAAAACAAGATATGACGTCATAACATGTGAGATTAAAACAAGACATGACGTCACAATTCTCCCACCTTTTGATTAAAAGATAAAATAATTAATCAAAACAAACATATCACAATAAATGGAAAAGTTCAAAAAATAAAGTTCCAACTAAACAGTTCCGACTTCAAGTCGTGAAGGAATCTTAACAGTTCTACCAAATCTTGTCACAATACCTTTAACTGGAAAACCAGGGACGAGACCCGTTACATCAGTAGAATTTTCCTGTTCATCTGTTTTAGAATCGAGTGGAGAGGACATTTCAAGAGGAAAAATTCTTTGAATGGGTCGAACCATTTCTCCAGAAGTTGTTTTAAGACGAACTACTCTGATATTACCATCTTTACCTGGATACACTTTAATCACTCTGACCATTGGCCATAATATTCTTCGCTTTCCTTCATTTTCGATGAGAACAACGTCCCCAACTCCATCACGACCCCTTACAACTTTCGAAGGGCGTTGAACTAGTTGACCCAGATACTCGCTTCTAAATCGTCCTCGAAGAGTGTCCCTTAGTTGTTGCCGTCGTAACCTTTTATTGAGATTTACTTGATCAACATTATCCAAATCTGGTACGCCCACTTCAATGTTCTCACCGAAAAACACTGCGGGAGTCAAAGGAATGAGGGAATCTGAATCCTCTGAAACATATGTTAGAGGTCTGGAATTTACTACTGCTTCACAGTCATATAATACAGTCATTAATTCTTCATAATGTAATGATGATTGTCCCAAAACTCGACGTAGAAGCCTTTTGACCATCTGAATAATTCTCTCCCAAAATCCGCGGATTAAAGTACCATTGAATTCTATTGACGGATGCTTCAACCTCAATTGCTTTCCAGTCAATACAGTTCAAGAGATTGTTAGCCCCTATGAAATTGCTTCCATTGTCACTGTAAATAATTTTTGGTCGTCCCCTTCTGGCAATAAATCTGCGGAAACCGAGTAAAAAACTTTGAGTCGAAAGAGACATGATCAGTTCCAAGTGTATAGCTCTGTATACAGCGCAGGTAAATAGGATAATCCATGCCTTCTCTCGCCCTCTTAAGATAAGTGGTCCAGCTAGATCCACTCCTGTGATTTCAAACACAGATGCATCTCGGACTCTGTTTTCAGGTAGAGCAACTGGAGTGCTCTCTAATCTTTTTGCTTCGTATCTCTTGCATCTAAGGCAGTTCGAAATTACTTTCCGAATTGTTTTCCTTGCTCTCAGTATCCAAAAAGTTTGTCTTAATTTAGACATTAGAATACGACGGACCGTTCGGTCAAGGCGGGACTGATGTCACAATTACATTTGGTATTGATGAGGACAAAATATTAAATTTGACTGTCAAAGATGATTATCAGAATACAGATCATAATGCGATTACATTTGACATCGTAGATAGTAGTGGAAATAGAACTAATGGCTATGTTACTAGATGGAAAATCCAAGATTTAAATTGGTTCGAATTTAGAATTGACCTTAGGAGAAAGTTGGAGAGCCTGAAAGTGGTAATTTCTGAAATGTCTATTGATGAGAGTATTGAGAAGCTAAATGCGATAATAATAGAGCTTTGTAAGAAACATAAAAGGAAAGTTAGAAAGGACCCAACATATAGAGCACCATGGTGGAATGAAAATTTAACAGCGAAAAGGAGCCAAGTTAGGGCCCTAAGAAGAAGATACCAAAAGATAACAGATAAAGATGAACGAGAAAAGTGGATGATAAAGTATAAACGGGAGAGAAGCAAATACAAGAAAATGATTATAAATGCAAAGAGGGTCAATTTTAAAGAATTCCTAGAAAAATTAACAGTTAAGGATACGCATGGGGTGGTTAAGAGTATTATCCAAGATAAAAGACAGAATGTAATAGATGCGGTCCTGGATTGTGATGGCACATTAAGAGAAACAGAGGAAGAGATTGAGGAGGTGTTAGCTAAGCATCACTTTGGGAAAGAGCAAGTCATAGAAGATAGTGATGAAGAAGAATTTGTGGTGGATAAAGATGATGAAATTTCAGTTGAAGAAATTGATTTAATCATGGAAACCACGGCTAAAGATAAAGCCCCAGGCTACGATGGCCTAACATTGGGTATCATAATGGCCTTACATGAAACAGATAAAACAATACTGTGCGATCTTTATAACAAATGCCTACAAGAGGCTTACTTCCCAAGAGCATGGAAAATATCAAGTGTGATCTATTTCCCAAAGGAGTGAAGAGATAGAGCGCAAGCAGGGTCATACCGTCCAATATGCCTTCTTCCCATAATGGGTAAGATATTGGACAAAATTCTGACAAATAGATTGGTAATGCATCTGGAAAATAAGAGTTTACTCTCAGAAGGACAGTACGGATTCCGTAGAGGGAAAAGTACTTTACACGCACTGGGTAATATTATGAATAAGATAAAAGAAAACAAGGAAAGAAATGAACATACGTGTCATCTCTTTGGACGTAAGAAATGCCTTTAACTCAATAAAGAAAAGTTGTATAATAAGAGAGTTAAAAAAGTTTAAACTAGATAAATACCTGTACAAGATGATTGCCAATTATTTAACTGATACAAAAATTAAGTTAAAACACAGTGAGTATGAATACAATATTGGAGTCCCGCAGGGATCTTCCCTTGAACCCATACTTTGGTTAATTATAATCAATGTGATTCTGAATGAGAAAATTTACAGGAACTACTATTTTATTCAGGCGTTCGCGGATGATTTGATGATTATTGTGCGAAGTCAAGTTGTATACAAATTTACGGAACTTGCAACTGAGCCGTTGAGAATATGTAACGAGTGGGCTGATAGAAACGAATTGAGTTTCAGCTTTGAAAAATGCAAATATACAATTATACCCAGTAAAGGGAAGAAAAAAAGGAAGCCGCCAACTAAGTTAAAAGAAAATTCCTTAAAGTACAATGCTGAAATTATTTATTTGGGAGTAAAAATTGATAGTACATTGAGTTTTCTAAAACACTTAGACATGGTTAGAGAAAAAGCAGTCAAATTTATTTACAAGCTAGCAAAAATTAGTAAAAAGATTTGGGGAATTACTCCAAATATTATTAAAGAAATTTATAAAACGGTAATAGAGAAAATAATACTCTACGCTTCAGAAGTATGGTGCAGAGATGTCAAATTTTTAAATTGCAAGTTAAAACAAATTCAGAGACCGTTCTTGTTAAATACAACTAAATGTTATCGAACAGTGGCGACTGATTCCCTAAATCTATTGGCGGGCTGTGTTCCGTTAAATATAAAAGCTAAAATTAACAGTATAATATATGGAATTTATGATGAAGGAAAAGAATATGATATAAAATGAGAAGTGTTCAATAGGGATAATTGTGAGACCAGAGTAACTAGAAAAGTTAGCATAAAAAATTTAAAGAGCCTGAACTGGTCGATGGATCGTCACCCTCAAACGAAGGTGAGTATTTATACAGATGGATCCCCAAAAGATGGTAGAGTAGGAGCAGGTGTGGTGATTCATGATGAAGAAGGAGATAAAGAAATATTAAAAGAGAGAATTGCAGGTGGGAACTCTTATGTAGCGGAACTACGAGCGTTACAATTGGCAGTTCAAAGAATGAAAGAGAAAAAAATCACTGAGTTTGATATATTTACAGACTCAAAGAGTGGTTTGGAAGCGCTAAGAGCAATAAGCTACAGAGGCAATATACACTGCTGGCCACTGTAAATGCAACACCCTGAAGGAAGCATGCAAATAACATGAAATTTACAACATGCATTAGCGGAGGTGAGATATGCAAATGATTAGAATTTCAGCGCAGACGCACATCACGCGCGCCTGTGGCGCCACTTTAAAGCGTTATTTAAGGCTTGGAGATTTCGACGATTTCAAGTTCGGCAATTGTGTTTTGCTTGTGGTTTTTTCAAAAAAACGATCAATTATGCCTCTTCGAAAACAGCGATCATCTTTTGATCAAGTATCCGAGTTCGACAGAGGAAGGATAGTGGCCTACTGAGATTGTGGATTATCTTTCAGGGAAATCGGTAGTCGTGTTGGACGAAACCAAACAACTGTAATGCGGATATGTGTTCGTTGGATGCAGGAGGGTACGACTAACCGGCGTGTTCGATCGCATCCACCTCAGCGCACCACTTCACGTGATGACAGGCAAATTGTGCGCATGGCAGTGACGGATCGCTCAGTCACATCACGAACCATAGCACAGCACATGCAGTCTGTAACGCATCATCCAGTGTCTGCGCGTACCATTCGACGCCGTTTACAGCAGAGTGGTCTGTCCGCAAGACGTCCATTGCTTTGTCTACCCTTGACGCAGAACCACAGACGTCTCCGCCGCCAATGGTGCGATGACAGAAGGATGTGGACGGCAGAATGGAATGAAATTGTCTTTACTGACGATCACGCTTCTGTCTGCAACACCACGATGGTCGCATTCGAGTCTCGAGACACCGTGAAGAGAGGATGCTAAACAGCTGCGTTATGCACCGCCACACTGCTCCTGCACCGGGTATTATGGTATGGGGCGGTATTGGATATCACTCTCGCACACCTCTAGTACGCATTGCCGGTACTTTAAACAGCCAGCGCTACATCTCCGAGGTGTTGGAGCCAGTTGTCCTTCCTTACCGTCAGGGCTTGCCCACAGCCATATTTCAACAGGATAATGCGCGACCACACGTGGCACGCATTGTCCAACGGTTCTTCGTCAATCGCCAGATTAAATTGCTTCCCTGGCCGCCTCGCTCTCCGGATCTTTCGCCGATAGAAAACATGTGGTCCATGGTTGCTCTACGATTGACCCAGATTCCATCCCCAGCTGCCACAGCAGATCAAATTTGGCAACGTGTGGAAGCTGTTTGGTCTGCTGTACCCCAAGAACTCATCCAAAGTCTCTTTGAATCAATGCCGAGGCGTGTGGCAGCGGTGATCTCCAACAATGGCAGCTACTCTGGCTACTGATTTTGGCAGGAACCACACTTCACAGAAGTCTATAAATTTAATCATTTGATACTTGGTCAACATGTTATCTACAAAATAAATTTTGTTGTGATATCTCTTGTCTTTCTTGGTGTTGCAATTTGGGTGGCCAGCAGTGTAGAACAAGAGATAAAGAATATGATTATACAAGAAAATATGACGGTATATCTGCATTGGGTCAAGGCCCATGTGGGTATAGCAGAGAATGAGGAGGTAGACCAAGTAGCCAAAAATGCTACAAAAATGGAGGAAATAGGAGTCCAGTATAAACAAACTCGAAAATCAGTGAAAATTAAAATGAAAAAGTATGAAAAGAAACTATGGCAAGAAGAATGGAACGAAAGTCTGAAAGGAAGAAGAGTCTATGAAATATTCAAGGAAGTAACAGAAGAAAGGCTAATGAGTGACTTTAAGATTAATCAATTTATAACGGGTCATGGATGCGTTGGGGAATATCAGAGCAGATTTCACCAAAAATCAGATATGTGTACATGTGGAAATATCCAAACGCCAGACCACTGTTTATTTGACTGCCAGCAGTTCAGGGACCTAAGAAATAAATTGCCAGCGGATGTTAGGACATGGACGAAACATAAGTTTTATTGCGACTTTTACTGTAGAGGCTTTATTAGGAAGGTGGTCGGTATTCTTATGGATACTTGTATCCCCTTCTCTCATGCCACATAGCAGTATTCTTTTGTTGCAGGCTTGCAGATAACGTGCAAGTTTTTGGTGCAGGTTACACAGTATTGCAAGTAAATAAATGTATGTAAGAAGTAGAATGGTTAATAATATAAGTTTGTAAAAAAAATCAATATATTGTATTGGTAAAGTTTTATTTAATCACTGTAGCTGCAAAAATGTTTATACATTTGGGAATGTTTTAGAAATTACACAAAAGTTAGTGTATAGGCAATAGTGTAAACAAATGTATAATTGTGTAAATAATTAGGTTAAATTGTATTGTTATGTTTTAATAGAAAGTCAAGATTAAATATTTAAGTTTGTATCAATTGAAATTTGTATTATTGTACGTATGTGAATGTATTAGAGTAAATTGTTTTTATGTGGGTGTATTTACGTAATTGTTAGGTTAAATTGTATTGTCATGTTGATATGTATGTATATAAATTTGATGTAATTATGAAAAAATAATAATGTGAAATAGTAATAATTGTGTAATGATATTGTAAGCATTATAATGCAATCTGTAAAAGTAAGCAAAAAATAATAGGAAGAAGAAGGAAAAGAAAGAAAAAAACAGGGAAAAGTGAACATAGAAATGATGGTTGCCACTAACTGCTAAATTTTAAAAACAATTTTGTTAATGAATTATTAGATGGTCTTCGGCTTAGGGGCTGGGGTTGAAGGCCCGGTTGTCCTTGAGCCAGTGTGTCCCAGTTGAGCAGGATTGCGCTCGGGACGATTAGTTAACAGTTTTCCCGTATACCTTAACGGTTGGACGGGCATTCAATTGAATAGACATTAGAATATTTATGCCAGCATGCATCATTTTTAAATGAACATCTTAGATTAAACAACTTACAAGCTTGTGTTTGTTCGGCAGAAGCAGAGGATAAATAAAATCCCCTTCATCTTTCCTTTCGGCAAGTTTGGTCCTTACTCGAAGTAAGTCTTCTTCATCTTTAAACACAGAAATATACTTCAATTTCTTGATATCTTCAGAATTAAAGACTTCTTGCTGCACTAATCTTATGATAATTTTCTCTGCAGCAGATAGTTCAGTCACTTTTAATTCTCCAATTTCCCTCTCTTTGCGGATGTTCCGAGCGTTATGAATGAATCTATTCATCCAGGCTACCATTCTTATTATCTTACTATAGCTTGAAAAGTAGGCTGTAATACAGGAATCCGAAACATTGTTGCAATTGAATGATGTTATTAGTCTTTCTCTTTTCGGCAGTTATTACTGTTTCATTCTCAATGAGATTAGATTTTGGCCAATCATCTTCAGGTTTTGTCAGCCAAAGTGGTCCCTCCCACCATCTCGATTCTATCAATTTTGTTACAGAGCATCCTCTCGAGGGAAGGTCAGCTGGGTTAGCTGTTCCATGAATATGGTGCCAATTTTCGGGTTCGGTGAGACGTCGGATTTCTTTTAACCTATTATTGACAAATGCTCCCCATGTTTCATTCTTCTTAATCCAGCAAAGAGCAGTTGACGAATCTGTCCAAAAGTATTCTTTTGAGATTTCAATATGAAGTTTTTCTTTGACGAAAGAAAACAATCTAGCACCAATACAACAAGCTAATAATTCAAGTCTGGGAATTGTGGACCCTTTCAATGGAGTAACTCTAGATTTAGCCTGAAGTAGTTGTACTTTTACTTGTTTCTCGTTCTCACATCTTAAGTAAACAGCGGTTGCAAATGCATTCTTTTAAGCATCACAAAAGACATGCAAGCTGTAGTAGGAACAGTTATCCATTGTTGCTTGTCTAGGAATCTTTACTAAGGACAACAAAGGCAATTCACTCACCCATTTTAAAAATTTCTTCTTAATATCGGCAGGAAGTTCAGAGTCCCAACTCAATTTCTTTTCCCAGCTCTTCTGTAAATATAATTTTGGAAGGAGGGTGACAGGACAACTAAATCCTACGGGCCAGCCAACTAAAGCCTACACCTTTTGCGTAATTGATAACATGTTTCGTCTTGACACGGGCAGGTCTCCCAAACTTATAGAGAGAACGTCACAAGAGAGTGTGTCTTCATGTTTATCCCACAAGAGTCCCATCACTTTCACAGGCTGAGTATTATCATTGACGATATCAATTCCTGACCGGTGCCATCCTCTTAAATCGAAACTAGCTTCAGCCATTATTTCAGTGGTCCTTGCTCTGAATAGTTCTGCCCCTTCTATTGAATCAAGTCACACAATTATCTACGTAGAATGATGAGCGTAGCTTCTCAGCAATACATTAGTGTGGAGGCCCATATTGTCTTAAATGAAAGTCGATCACTGCTTCTAACAGAAAAGGGCTACAATTCAAACCAAAGATCACCCGACGATGATGAAATTCTTTAATCTGTCTGTCGTGTCTGCCGCATCAACCCCTTGTGTTTTGTCCCTGTACTTTCCTCTCAAGAAAGCAGGGGGTAGGGCAATGACCCCGGCTTGATAAGGGATTCGTGTGGTGTTCGGAGACGGTGCCCCGAGCAGAAGTCAGGGGGACGTCGGAGTGAGTGCTTGTGCCCACGCGAGAGAGAAGGCGTGTGGTTTTGTTTTAGTCTGCGGTTGTTGGCTCTAGAGAGGGCCGGCAGACGAATACAGTGCGTGGGTGTATTGAGACCCCGAAGACGCACTAGGGCTTTGTTAGGTAACAGTCATTGGGAGCTGACTGAAATAGTTAATTGACTGTATATTACTGTAAATAAGTTTATTGATAGTTTTGTTTGTGCTTACGAAAGAAATAAAACTTTGAATATTCACTGGTATGATACTGAACTTTCTACTGTGAAAATTTATTTGTGTATCATTGAAAACGTCTTGACAAACGAACCAAAGTGAACCCGTAAAAGTGAAGAGGGTTCGACACTGTCTTTGTTCTGGATCATTCCACCAGAGGAATCGCAAAACATCTGGGTCATCTTCGGTTACAGATTCTTGTAGGAAAGCCCTTTTTATGTCTGAGATAATTCCTATTTTCTTTTCTCTAAAATTTAGTAATATCGTTGGTATCAACTCTAGCAGATTTGGTCCTTTAGCCAAGCAATCATTTAAAGATAGAAAGTTCTTCGGCTTACATGAAGCATCAAATACTGGCCTAATTGCTGTAGTGGAACCCTTTTTAAAGACTGCTCGATGAGGGAGATAATGTACAATCCCTCTTGCTTCATTTTCTGATACTTCTTCGATTATTCCTGATTTCAACCAGTCTTCAATTACTGCATTATAGTCTTCTAACTTATTTTCTGATTTAAGCTTTCTTGTGGATGAAATTAGTCTTTTTTCAGCTATATCTCTATTGCTTGGCAAATAACCACGGTCACTGATCCACGGTAAGCTTACTTCTTATCTATTTTCATTATCTCTCTTCAAAGTCTTATGGAAATGATCACGTACAGCATTTTCTAATTCTTGACAAGACTTGTTCTCACTGGGGTCTGTTATACCCAACGCTTCTAATTTCCACAAGTTTTCTAAATTATTGTTATGGATCAGCATCGATGTTATCATGGTTGAAGTATTTCTAGTTGGGATACAGTCATTTATTTTGCCCATGATTACCCATCCTAGCAAAGTGTGCACAGCTATGAGGCCACTATCTAATTTCTGAAGTTTTCCAGTCAAAATACTTCCAACTGTATCAGCACCTATAAGAATTTCTATTGGCAGATTTTCCCGTTCTGAATCTGTAACGCGAATGTTTTTCTCCTCCGCCAAATAACTCCGCCAAAAAGTGAGTGTACTAACGTTTCAGATCCTACTGGTCTACATCCCATTCTTTCGACAGTGTCTTTTAATATATATGAACGCTGCGAACCAGTATCAAAAAGGACCCTTACTCTTTGTCTCTATCAGTTAGCATTAATATTAACCAGTAAAGTTTGAAGAAACACATTTTTTGTGCTACAAGAATTAGCTAAAGTTACATTCTTATCTTCCTCAGTATTTTCCTTTATTTCATTCTTCGTATTTACGGTAAGTTCGGGGCATACCACAACCCAGTGTTTTTTCGAACAAATTAGACAGGATACACGTCTTGCATTGTTTGGCTCGGTGTCCCACTTTTAGGCAGACAAGACATCCCTTTTTATCTTTAATAAGATTATGCTTTTGGTTAAGATCCATTTTAGGGGCTGAAAACAATCTTTAGTTTCATGATGTTTATCACAAAATAGGCAATTAGTTTCTTTGTTTCTACTAGTTATTTTCTCACCAGCAAAGAGATCATTTGCTATGGGAACCGAAGCTTCTTTATATTTTATCTCTTTCCACAACTTAGTTTCACTCAATTTAAATCCCGATTTTGCTAGAGAGATTCTTTGCTCCCCTTCTACTTCGTTTCTCAAGAATGTCAACAACTGTTTTAGATTATCGCAATAAGAATTATCTTGAGAACTAATTGCAGCATTTCTCAGCCAAACTCTTAAAATTTCTTCCGGAATACACGATTCTACTAATGGAAAGATCATTGCAGCATATTTGTCACTAGTCATGCCTATGGATTCTAATGCTCTTAAGTACGATTCTAATTTATCATATAATTGTGCTATATTTAGTCTCTCTTTCTGAACAGTAGCATTTTTTATTACGAGACCTAGCATTTCTCGAATATAAAATTCGATTAACAACTCTTCTCTTCCAAACCTATTTGTTGAACACTCAATAACTTTATCATAATTATCTGCAGTTGCAGGAAAGCTCTCTACTATATCCCGTGCTATAGTACCATGTATAGTTGCTTGTAGTAAATAATGGAATTTATCTTCCTTTTCAAGTAATTTGTCATCATGTATGCGCTTAAACTGACTCCAGAATGTTAACCAGTCTTTAACATCACCTCCAAATTGTTTCAGTTCTATTTTTGGCAACTTTAGTTTACGTTTATTCAAAGTCGGTGATGTACTTACAGACGCAGAACAATCAGTTGGCGACGTCTGGCTAGCAAAAAAAGTTTCTGTTCTAACTCGTATTATGTCCATTTTTTCTTTATATCCTTCAATGCACTCAAATTCACTAGAATGATCTTCGTCTGTTTTGTATTCTAAACTTAAAATTTGGGTATCCCAATTACCAAGTTCATCATATAAGCGATCTAGGGTAGCGATTTTTGTTTTTACTGCTTCAATATTCGGCGTCTCTAAGCCTAATTCTTCTACGATAGCGTTAAATGTTTTTGTAAACGCTGTTCTGACTGGCTTTCTTTGCCTCTTCAGAGCTTCCATAATTTAAAGAAATATTAAGAACAAATGAAATTTTTATTTACTTACGATAACCTAATCCCATCACGTCCTTCGGTTACCAAATGTTGAGATTTGAAAGAACTACGCGTTCTCCTTTCTCCTCTAAAAAACTTTATTATACAAACACACCCACTTTATACACTCAAAAGATCAAACATCGATGATTCCACCAGCGACAGAGAAACTTCTGCGTTCAACGTGCAATTACATTTTCACGCCAGGGAACAAGCGAGATTAAAATTAAACAAGATATGACGTCACAACAAGTTAGATGAGAATTAAAACAAGATATGACGTCACAACAAGTGAGATGAGAATTAAAACAAGATATGACGTCATAACATGTGAGATTAAAACAAGATATGACGTCACAATGTCGCTGGATAGATTACACAAAGTTATAATTAACAAAAAGCTTTAATCATAACAAAATCGTAAAGCCGTTGATATTACACTTCAACATATAAAAACTTGGATACAGGCATCGTTATATTCATTTAACAGAATGTTCGCTCCGAACTCACACATGCGTCAAGTACGAGAGTTGTACAAGGAGTGAACTAGTCGAGTGTCCTACTAGACTGTAGTTCGAAGTTCGAGTTATGGCTGGCATTACCTCAACTGCGCGTGCGCGCGGGCTGCTGTGATTTGCTGAACAGCTGATGCCACAGTACCCCCTCCCCCCTCCAATAACCAAAGGTACGAGACATAAAGGAACCTGGGGTTGAATCTGACCTTTCTCCCGGCACGCGTCACAGTAACTGGTGTAGGCGTAGCCATAGGGTTGAGAGGAGATGCCCCTTGCGGCTGTCTTGAAGCCGATGAAGGTGTGACTTTACCTGTCGAAGTGGGCAGAGTTTCAAGTTCCGCGAACGCTGGTTTTAGGCGATCACTGCTGATGACCGTCTTTTTCCGTTCACCATTAAGCTGAAAGGTTTTGTGGTACGGTCAATAATTTGTATGGTCCGTCGTATGACGGCTGGAGAGGTTTCCGCACCGCATCATGACGGACGAACACATGTGTGCAAGTCGCCAACGCAGGGTGCACAAAGGGTTTCGAGTTGGCGTGTGCCGATGTCTGCACTGGCGATAGGTCTTGTATTTGTTTTCTGAGTCTGCAAAAATTCTGCCGTACCAATGTCGGTTTCTGTAGATGGCACAAAAAATTCGGCTGGCATACGAATTGTCGACCCGTATACCAGTTCGGCAGTGGTGCATTGGAGATCTGGCTTGAATGCGGATCTTAGTCCAAGAAGAACTAAGGGTAAAGATTCAGTTCAGTGGTTGTTTCCTTTACATCATAGAGCTTGTTTTAAAGAGCGACGGAAACGTTCTACGAGACAGTTACTAGCAGGGTGGTATGGTGTTGTTCGGATTGGCTTGATGCCTAGCAAGATCGAGAGTAAGGAGAACAAAGAAGATTGGAACTGTCTTCCTTGGTCCGTTGTGATGGTGGAAGGGACTCCAAAACGTTGCCCCGCTGCAACATAAACTGGAATTCTTCTTTTGCAGATTTAAGAAGCGACGCACTGAGACGTCTCGGCTTGGAGAAAACTGGAGGGCCGGTTGTTTGTATATGATAATAAATCTGAACTTTCGATTTGGTTTTAGTCAAGCTCGACATGCCTATGAGCTCAGGAAAGTCTGACAAAAGTTTGTGATAAACGGAAGTCGGTGTGAGCAATAAAATGTGGGCTCTTTAGAGACCTGCCCGGGGGTTGAAATGTTCGTGGCAAGATCGAGGAGTCTGCGACGTCGGACGTCTACCAAAAGGTTGAAGTGATTTAGGAAATCTACACCGATAATAGCAGTGGAAACAAGCAAAGGGTCTTCGAAGACCTAAGTTTAACGCGAGAAGCTTCGTGCCATACGTCGCTATCGAAGAGTTGTTGGCTGCGAATAAGGTGAGTTTTCCTTTTTCAGACTTACGATTCTTAGAACGGGGAATGATGGAAACATCGGCACCCGTATCAATGAGGAATCTCATATTGTTCGTGTTGTCGGCCACATAAATACGAAAATTGCTGCGGTCGGCCATGGTGGTCACCTGAGACCGCGCAGCTAGTTTCCCTGAGTTTTGTAGTTGCATGGCTGTCTACACTTAAGGGCTTCGTCACGAAATTTCGAGTGGTAGAAACAGATTTGGGACTTGTTTTGCTGCCTATGGCGCGAAGTGCTACGATAGCGAGAACGCCAGTGTCTACCATAAGGAAGCTTGTGTTGATGTGACTTTTCTGTAGACAGACGGGCAATCTGTTGAGTTAAGGCGTCAATCTGTTGCTGTAGAGCTAAGTTAACATACGTTTCTTGTTTTACAGCCTGCACTTGGAAAGTGGGTAAGGACAGCTCATGAATTTTATCGGCCATCTTGGCCAAATTAGGTAGTGGCTCCGAGTTGACGGCCAGAATCGCTTGCGTTTGGCTGGGCAATCGACTAAGCCAAAGAGTTTTTAGGGCCGTGTCGCCGAAGTTGGAATCTGCTAAGTCCTGCATCTTAGCGAGTAACTGTGATGGTGGCAAATCACCTATCTGAGTGTCTTGCAACAAATTGTTAAGACGAGCGGTTTCAGATTCGGCAAAATGTGAAATTAGTCTCTGCTTGAATGTGTCGTATTTGTTTTCAACCGGGGGATGTCGGATAAGATCCCCGAACGATTGCAGGATACTCGTTTCAATTGCCGAAATAGCTGTATAGAATTTGGTTTCATCGTTAGTGACCGCGCCTAGCCTAAATTGAGCTTCAAGCTGAAGAAAACAGGTTTCAGGGTCTTTCGGCCAGAATGGGACAGGTTTAACCGCGACGCGTGCCAGTTCGGGGTTGTCAGCCGTATTTTCAGGTAGTACCATGCCAGATATGAACAATACAAGATAGTATAATCAAAATAAAATGAAAATAGAATCGAAAATGGCTATACACAATACTTAATATGAGCAAAATATAAAAATAAAAATATAGCTGAAAATGGCAATTCACAATACTTTAAAAAATGAATAAAATACACTGAAGTGCCACTGAATTAGGGATACCTACCTAGTAACGAGTTGGGCCTCCTCTGGCCTTGATAACGGCTGCCACACGACGAGGCATAGATTCAACAAGTTTCTGAAAACGTTCCACGGGAATGGCTTGCCAAATATTGGCTAAAGCTGTCCATAATTCAGTAAGGTTCTTTGGTGCTGTGTGATGGCCTTTCACACCTTGTTCCAAAACATCCCAAAGATGCTCAATAGGATTTAAGTCTGGGCTTCTAGGTGGCCAATTCATGACAGAGAAGTCAGAGGACTGCTCATCCAACCAGCCAGTAGCCAACCGGGACTTGTGAGAGGTACAGTTCTCTTGCTGGAAAACTCCATTACCGTGCGGATAACAGAACAGCATAAACGGATGGAGGTGAGCACCCAGCAACTCTACGTACCGAATTGCATTGAGGGAGGTTGGTACACGCACCAAAGATCCCAAACTGTGCCACGAAAAAACACCCCAGACCATGATTGAGCCACCATGCCCTTGTACAGTTCCAGCCAGGCATGCAGGATCCATGGCTTCATGAGCCTTACGCCATATTCTCAGCCTCCCGTCGGCGTTAAGTAGTCGGAATCGAGACTCATCACTCCATGCTACTCGGTTCCAGTCCTCTACACTCCAGTCTCTGAGCTCTCTTGCCCAGGCAAGACGTGCAGCCCGATGGCGAGTAGAGAGCAATGGTACTCTCGTAGGTCGACGGCTCCCGAAACCCATACGGTGAAGTGAGCGTTGCACAGTCCGTTTACTGACTGTACGACTGGCACCGTCATTAAACTGGGTGGTAATTTGAGCTAATGTTTGTCTTCGCTTCCTACGTACAATACGCCTGAGCCGTCTCTCACCACGCACTGTCAAGGCTAATTGTCCTTTGCAGTTTGCCCGATCGCTAGTTTTTTTCCACCATCCATGTGTTCTTGGTATACTCTTGACACTGTCGACCTTGAAAATCCTAGCTGTCTGACGATTTCGGAAATTGAATGGCCCATGCGTCACGCACCTACGATTTGTCCGCGATCGAAGGCGTCTAAATCAGGCAGTTTACCCATACTGGCAATTCCAACAACTAATTCAGAACAACAACAGTACGCGCTATATATGCAGTTACCACAGCGCCCTCACTTGCGCATACATGATGCGCAGCGCTACACAATTTGCATAGGCTTTGCTATCCCTAATTCAGTGGCACTTCAGTGTATGATACTAAAATGAATTATCAGGAAAATACATAAATGATACACAATATTTAAAAAATTATGAAAAATGACACTTTGCAACAGGAATGGCGATGCGGCTAGTATTTAAAAGTAAACGGCATGTTTAAAAAAATTATCAGTAAAAAGTCAAATTTTCAGTTCGTTGCGAGTTTGAAAGTTTTTTGGCAGGACAACATTCTTTGGTGATCGAAATAAATGGAAAGAGCTTACCATGAGGAGCGATGAGAAGACGTGAACATAGGGTATATCCAAATAGTTATCGAGAATCGAGGAAACACACAACACAATAAAAACGAAAACGCACAATTTCTTCGTGCCATGAAGCACCACAAGCGAGACTTCGTGCTATGTAGCACCACTAGCAAGACTTCGTGCTATTTAGCACCACACACAATCTTCGTGCAATATAGGACCATAAGCGAGATTTCGAGCTAGTTAGCACCGTACACACAATCATCGGTTTCGTCGTTGTCACGTGTTCCGGAGAAAATCACTCTTCGTTGGAAAGCAAAAGAACACGTGGTCCAGAATGTTTAGAAATTCGGCGTTGAAAAAATATTTAATCAAAATAAGGCTTTATTATGCACGGGTCAACTGCATACGTTGCTTCTGCACATCCAAATTAGAATACTCGCTGTCCGCTGCGACGATGTAAGTAGATTCCTGTTCGCACGTGGGACGGAACATTTAGATGCCAGAAAAAACGGATTTCTTCACAAGGTCACCAATTTGGTGAAGTGTGGATGTCGTTGGATAGATTACACAAAGTTATAATTAACAAAAAGCTTTAATCATAACAAAATCGTAAAGTCGTTGATATTACACTTCAACATATAAAAACTCGGATACAGGCATCGTAGCGTTATATTGATTTAACAGAATGTTCGCTCGGAACTCATACGTGCGTCAAGTACGAGAGTAGTACAAGGAGTGAACTAGTCGAGTGTCTTACTAGACTGTAGTTCGAAGTTCGAGTTATGGCTGGCATTATCTCAACTGTGCGTGCGCGCGCGGGCTGCTGTGATTGGCTGAACAGCTGATGCCACAAGGGCATAAATATTTAAAATATTTCATTGATTTTTGAATGAAAAAGATAATACGGGATTTCAGAAATGCTCTATATCGTTTTAAATGAATATTTTTTCATAAATGAAAACCATCGCGCCTTTGCTGATTAAAAGATTGATAATATGTGTGTAACGTTTATGTGTAGCATTTTTAAGAATCTCAAGATGCAAAAAATAAATAACTGCCTTGGCCGGCCTAGAGGGTTATTCTCATAGCTTGCGCACGCATCAACAGATTCAAAAACATTTTAATCAATCACAGAGCTCTTCATAAATACTCATAAGGTTGTAGAACTATTAGATTGGTTAAATAATTTCGATTATAGTGACACTTCCGCTACCGCAAGGAATGTGAACAGCTGGGCTGCCCAGAGACTTTACGGGGCCTGGAGTAAACTTCTGTTGGGGGCCCCAAGAAAAATAAAAAATGCTAAGAGACGAAAACTCACATTCAAATTAAGTTACTCATACTTAAAATTTTATTACAAGAATGATTAATATAATTATTATATTTCATTGCACTGCTCTTTTGTTAAATTCTCCAAAAAATATAACATCTTCCATTCAAAAAGCTTTTTTGCTGTCTATTTTAGTAGTTTCTACTGTCTTCAATTTATTAGAGAGAATGTAATTTTATAGCAGTTAGGACTAAACAGTTATATTTTTCATTAAAACTAAATAGCGTATTTTTCAGAAGACTATTTCGGGGTAAGAGAAATCTAATTAATCGAATAATTTTATATATATATATATATATATTTTTTTTTTTTTTGGGGGGGGGGGCCCTTTTTTCAGGAGATTATTTTGAATTTTGAAGTACGGTACACGTTTCAGAATTTTCTTTTGGATGAAATCTAATAAATTATTTTTTAAAATTTTTTGGGCCCCTCCGGTAGTTAGGGGCCTGGGGCAAAGTGCCCCAGTTGCCCCCCTCTCTGGGCGGTCCTAGTGAACAGTCCCTTTCTTGCTGTTACATTCATTTCGTCCTTTATAGATACATTTCAATTTTCCCTATTCATCTATTTTAAATTCTTTTCAAATCTTCCTTTTCTGAACTTTAAATATGCTAGCTTTTCTACTAAACTTTTTTCCCTTCATGTGGAATCAAATTTTCAAATTTTGCAAGTTTTTTTTTGCATAGATTAATTTGATGTTTCAGACTAAGGGGCTTCACATTACATGCATCAGCGTCAGTGTTACTCGCGCCAAAAAATTTCTAACCAATGAGAGAGCTCAAGACGATCAGTCATGAAGTTGTAGAGCTCTTGGATTGGTTGAAAAATTGACGCGAGTTACGCTGATGCTTACTGATGTAATGTGAACAGCCCCTTACACGTCTAACGGTCTGTTGTGTTCTAACCATCTCCTATAAGTTATTTTCGACTTTATATGCCATGTTTTATTACTCATTTCATTTTTTGTTTATTTTATCTTTAGTCATCCAGATCTTACACCTTCAATGGAACGATTCATGATACTTTTTTTCCAACAGAGAATATAGCGTTTTTCGTCTTGGCGTTCTACCGTCAATTAAACACGTGAGAAGCACTTAAAACATACAGCCTTTACAGTATACACAGTTATTATATAAATTATATACAAATGACAACAGATGAATTCTTTCCAAGACAACATATATATAACAATCTTTTTTAACCGAGAGAATCCATTCATTTCTCAATCGGATTGCCTCTGATTGTTAACAACCGAGAGATCACATTCTCTTTCGGATTGCCTCCGAATATCATCTAGGCCAGGGGTCCTCAACCTTTTTCATTAGGAGGGCATATTTCTGAAATGCGGGAGTTCGGCGGGCACCGCTGGATGAGGAGGGTGGGTGGGTAGTATTTAAACAGGAAAATATTAATGCGACATAAATTTGTGATACATAAATTTGAATTTTGAATTTAAACAAGACAATTTTAAAACTGATAATTAATGCGAAATTTGACAATGCAAATCTGCTGCCAATTCGTTGTAATGTGGCATTTATGTTGAATTCCCAGTTCTTAGGCATTGGTCCAAATGAGTGTCAGTGAGGCTTGATCGGTATTTTAAGTATTTCATATTAGAGAACGAAGATTCAAAAGCATATGTCCACTCGCAAAGATAGTTCAAATTCAGAGCACATTTTCCCCAACAATAGGAACGAGCAACAACTATCATCGTTTGTTGTTCAAATATCTAAAATTTAGATATTTAAACGGCGGGCACTTTAAAATTGTTTCGCGGGCACTTTGCCGATCCCTGATCTAGGCGATTTCATCTGCTCATATTGGAGTCTCGACAAACGCAACACCCGAACAGCTTGGTGTTCGCTTAACCCTCACTTCGAAGATTAGTTCGACCCTCTCACTCCCGAACTCCTCGTGGGGTTTAGGACAGTGTTTACCAACCTTTTTCGAGTCGCGACCCCCTTCAGTAGTTTCCAAGCAATCTGCGCCCCCCTCCCTTCCGATCCTGCTTAATTTCATTAAAAAGACCTTTTAAGACATGAAGAAAAAACACTAAAATGCATTTTCCGTAATTTAATTCCAACATAATGTTTAATTAAAAAAAAGGGAAATTCGTTAGAGATGGAGTACTTTAAAGAGACCCTCCCCCCCTTCCCAAAGCTTTGAAAACTCAGTGGAACTTATGAGTTTCTGCAAAAACGGGTCATTAAAAAAAAGACTAAAAACATAACAAATAAATAAAATAAATAAATGAAAATTGAAGGAAGCTTTTATAATCATAAGATCAAAATGGCGACATCACTTTACTACTATATTGGGCAACAAAATGTCTGATCCGTCAGATGGGAATCTAGTAGCCTTAATAAGTATACTCATAATGAAGAACGTCCCATGTTTTAGTTTTAATTGTGAATAACATACAAGGTTAATCTAATGAAAGTGAGCAAAGGTGATTAAATATTAATTGTTTACGGCATTGCTGAATTACATGTGATCGGGTGGTACGCAACTCATACAGTTAGAACGACTAAATCAATACTATAGTTTGAAGTGCTCCTTTGATATAATAATTTTCGAAGCCACTCGTCTAAGGAACCTTCAGCTGCTTACTAAACGCACCAACAATGAAATGTATTAGAGAGGGTTCACATTTAGTGAAGGTCATAGATTAAAACTTTATGACAGAATATTTAAGGTAGACAACCACGAAAAGTCACTTCTGATGAAACAGTACCAAGAGGCTTTAGGACATCAGTAAGAAAAACAAAATGAACCATTGCTTCTCGTAAATAATGATGTAGTGGTTAACGTTCTGAGCTGCTACGCAGTGGGCTTGTGTTCAAATCCCGATTAATCGGGGACCCCATTTGATTTTCTGTTTCTAGCAGGCAAGCATTAATGGGTTGAAGAACAGAGATTAGAAACAACTAATAACAATTATTATTATTGTTATTATAACAATTGTTTGTACATTGAAATGTCTTATAAAAACACACTATGTCAACATATTAATTGAAGAGCTTAGGTCTGAACTGGCAATTTTGACTTTCTTAAGCTTCGATGTAAGAAAGGCAACTTTTTAGAAAGATATATCTCCGCCCACGTGTTGTAGTGGTTAGCGTTCTGAGCTGGGCCGCTGTGGGCTTGGGTTCAAATCCCGAATAAGGTTTGGTCGTTTTCGTGTTGCCCCCTCAATGCTGGTTTACATAAATGGTGTTCCCATAATAAAGTAGCCAGTAAATCGCGATGAATAGCAAAAGGCGAATGTCTCACGACAAAGTGCCTTCGCATTAGACCCAAATAATAATAATAATAATAAAACTTCTTATAAATAAATCCCTCCTTAGAAATGAATGATTTTCAATCCAGAGATAAAATTTTCGTATTCTGTCGAACTTGGAGAAATTCTAAATACAAGTTTTGTTTTGATAGAATATTTTGTCGTATCTTCTTCGAGTAGAGGAAGAGAAAATTGAGTGACAGCATATCAACTAAATCTGAGAGGGTCTAATAAACAATAAGAAAAGTTTACTCGTATTTCCCGGTCGTACATTGCAATATCAATATTTCCCACTTAACGAAAAGTGATCACCCTAAAACAAAGCTACTTTTCACCCACAACGAATTTCCTTTCCAGTAATCGTTCTATGTCACAACTAGTCACATATCGTAAGAAAAATTATAAAAAGAAAAAATCTGCCTATAGAACTTGTTAGAAAAGAAACCCCAACCACCAGCTGCGAAAGAATAAAGGCTAACAAGTGAGCCTCTTCGATACAATCGGAGAACCTAATCCTGTAATTGACAAGTATGCATACCGACTGATTACTTAACGGATTTCTAAAGGCTTTTGTCCAGGTATCGCCGGCATTGTGCTCTTCGCGAAGAAAAGTTTAACGTGATACCAGTCCGTTAATGACCAACGAGTTTTTCCATTCACCGTTGCGTAGCTAATAGGAGGACATGACTTTTCAGCGGATTGAATAATTGGGGCTTTTGTCCTGACAGCCGTTTGATGCTGTGCGTTCAAAAGTAAGTTCCGTTGCAAGTGGAAGCTCTGCCGCTGAGAATCGGCTTAATTAAAAGATGGGACGCTTTTCATTTGGCATGCATACATCATTTGAGCACGCCACTCAGGTAAGAAACAATACCCCTTTCATACCGAAAATTCGAAGTCCAGACGGAATTTTTATGCTATCAACTTCACTAGAGGTGATAAATCTGTTCTCGGTGTCTAATTAATTTTTTTTTGGCCAATATTTTTTTTTAAATCAGTATTTTCCTTTCTGCTGGCTTTTAACAATGTTTTGGTAAGGGAAAGTAAATTAAAAAAGGGTGTGAATAGAAAATGAGTGTTTTTTTTTCGAATTTAATTTCATCGGGTTTAAATTCTAGAGGATTTACAAAATATTTTACTTTTGTTCTAATTAATTACACCTAATTCTGTTTTTGCACGAACTTTTTTTACGCGAATTTGATTTAACACGAATTCAAAATAAATTTTCATTCTCTTTTTACACGTGTCATTTTGATTTAATATGAGCGGTCCAATTCAATTTCTCAATTTTTTTTGGCCTAAATTCTAAGAAAACAAAATTTTATTTGTGGCATGTTATTTTTGGCGATAGTGTATCCAGTTCTGTTTTGATTCAAGAATTCAGTCCGCAGAAACACTTTCTTCTTTTATTCTATCACATATAACTTTTTTACATATGAGGCGTTGAAAGGCAAAGTGGTGTAAGTCACATTTTCAACTTTTTTTATTTGGGGGCAAATATATAATCTCCATGTTCAATTTATAGTGGAATTGTAAATAGTTATTAATTGCAATATTATAATAATTGTTATGAATTATAATTTGTTCAATTTATGGTGGAATTTTTTGTAGTTTTTGCAGTTAAACTCTTTTGACTTACACCACTTTGCCTTTCACCGCCTCATATATTCACAACTGCGAAATGTTATTCCAGCCGTGCGCAAATGTATGCGCCTTTTATTGTCAGAAAGTGGAAATGAATAAAAAAATTTTATGTTTAAAACAATTTTTTTTGTTCATGAAGAATTTTTTTCATTTTCATTACATGTTATTGCATGTGTATTTTATTAGAATAAAATAATAAGTTTAAAACGAATATTTTCATATGGTTTTTAAAATTATTTTCACTGATTTTTTAGATCCGGAACCAATCTTCTTTTCTTCCATAGATACGTCTTTTTTTTACACGAATTTTTTTTACACGTATTCTTCAGGAACGTATCTATCGTGTAAAAACAGAATTAGGTGTATATCGGATGTATATGCTCGTTACGATAAATTAAGAATCCATTTTTAAAAAAAACAGTTAAAAAAAAAAGTTAGAGAAAACAAGAAATTGAAAAGAGTAAAATTTATTCCTACATTAAATTAGAAAAATCTGCCCTTTTAAGTGTTGTTGCTCTATATGTGTCTAAAGAACGTAATGAAGAAATATAGAAATATGATTAAATACATTAAGTGCGATACAGAGATGAGGACTTTAGTAAATGGTCCAAACGGAGGGTACGGGATCTGTTTGCTCCCCAGTTTGATGAAATAACCTCATGGGCCATTACTGGCCCTTGACTCACCACTTGGCAATCGCTGTTGTGAGAGAATGCAGTGATAAACATCAATATCTCACTAAACGAATATATAGCGTTGTGGGGGAGAAATAGCTTGGTTGTAGGGTAACAATTTTCTGTTTAGTGGGAGATATTGTTCAAGTATACAGTGCGTACTTCCCTTTAGAACATTGGAGGCTAATTTTTAATTTATTAACAAAGTTTATTATTTGAAAAACTAGACTATAATAAAAAACTCTATTCAATAAATAAAGAAAAAAAAACCATGCTTGTATAAAGTCATTATTAGATAAGTTCATAACAACACTTCTCAATTTTGATCATTTATAAGAAAGGGGAAAAATATCCCATTAAATTTATGAAAAAAGGGGGGGGGGGTTTGAGAAGTAATTTTGGCGGCGTTAGGGAAAATGGAATATGGATATAATTTTGAGATACACAAGCTTTTCAATGGGGATAACATAATGGAATTTAAGGCAAATATGAAGAACACGATACGGTTTCCAGCCAAGCCCTTTTTTAAGCCAAAGGTTTGGCGTGTTTCGGGGTTTGCTAGAAAGATTATTGTTAAATTTCACCACATGTTTCTTTCAATTGTAATGACACATTGGCGTCATATCACCACAGGTTGGCGACCGTATCATGTTCTTCATATCAATCGAATTGAATAAAACTAACACAATGAAAAGGGAAGAAAAGTTATAGTTAATAGATTCAAATTAAATTAAAAAAAAAGCCTTTAATGCCCCTCCCTTGTGGCATAAGTCCTAAAATTATAAGAAAAGACAATGTCAAGTAGACTGTAGACTAATCTGATGATGACGCAACCCAATAAAACAATGGAAAAAATCAGTATAGTAATGGACTGGAGATCCATTGCTCCATTTGGACAAGTTAGGAAAGACATAAGTCACGCATGGTCAAAAGAAAAGAGAGTAAGTCTATGTACGGCCATTATCAGAATACTCTTTACACATTGTTCAGAAGCGTGTGCATTTTCAGGAAATGGTGAAAAGATCCAACCAAATTTCGAGTTACTTCAGGGAAAATCGAGTCTGTACATATACAACTATGTCAGGCTCCGTCAATTATTATTGATAGTATATAACTGAGTTGTACAGGTTTTTTTCAATGACGATGACGTAGTGAAAATCAGTAGAGCAAGCAGTAGAAAATGAGCAGGACATTTCTGAAAATTAATTCAAATCAAACTCGAGAAAATTAATTTCCCCCCCCCCCCCCCTTTTAAAATTAATTTAGTCTCTGGGTCAAAAGACCAAATTGGAAAACAAAAGCAAGAAGAAAAGATAGTTTAGGTAATGACCTTACAATTATTGTTGTTGTTGTTGTTTCTAATGCCCCCTGGCCGGATTTCATTCCAGACCAGGCCCATATCCCTCTGCCCGCTAGGGCAGAGGGATGCGGCTCTGGTTTATAATGGCACCACAAGGTACAAAGTCCAATTTAGCCAGATGATGGCTGAATGGCTAGGGCGCTGGCATTCGGTTCAGATCCTGTGGGTTCGAGTCCCACTGTTGGCATGGATGTTTGTAGCCGTTCGGAATTGGCTTTAAACTGTAGGTTCCGGTCTAATTAGCCCTTGTGTAGCAAAAAGTTGACCGTAGCGCTCCAAACCAAACCGATTTAGTCAGGTTCCACCGCAATTTTGACCGAGCATCCCCAGGGTTGGCATCTAAGGGGATCGTATCCTCTCCCACCCTCTTTGACCTCATAGAGGAACTTTCCGGTCCACGGATTTAATGTGGCCATATCTAGCCTAGACACGGAGGAGGTATTGAATAGTGCTTGTTAGGGTTTATACAAAAACCTATTTTTTGAAAAACCGGTTTTCGAATTCCAGATTTTCAAAAAACCGGTTTTAGCCGGTTTTCGAATTTTTGTAAAAAAAAAAAAAAAAAATAGAATAGGGAAAAGTATTTTATTTAATTTATATAAAATAACAATAAACGAAATCAATATCAAAGTAAAAAAAAAAAAAATAAGGATTACACATTACTTACACAAAATAGCGAAAACTCAAACAAAAATTTCAACTTTCAAATAATATTTATTTGACTAATTTTAATTTCTCCTAAGAAAATAGGATTTTAAAAAACATAAAATATCCACTGAACGGTGGCTGTCTTGTTCTTATTTTGGACACAATATTGCCTGAAATTGAAAATACTCGTTCACTAGCTACTGAGCTTGGTTTTATAGTTTTCAGGGTATCAAATAACAAATCTAAGTTTTTGGTTCTTTTATTCGTTACCTCAAATAATGAAAATTCAGCTTTCAGTGGCTTTGGATTTGTAAGCTTTTCTTCAGGGTCTTCAAGAAATCAAATAAGTTAAAAATGAATTTTTACATAATAATTTGAATTCTTTTAAACCGGTTTTCTTAATTTAAAAACCGGTTTTCAAATATGACAAATTTATTTTAAAAACCGGTTTTTTAAAACCGGGTTTGTAAAATCGTCAAACCTTAGTGCTTGTCTGGATTCGATCCAAGAACACTCAACACTGAAAGCCGACGCGCTACCACTAGGCTATCTCGAGCTACTTAAAATTATTAATTAAAAAAATTGAAGAACAATACCCTCCCCGAGGAGTATCTGGGACAGAATTCTGAAGAACGCCAAAACATACCATGGGGTTTGCCACTGCTGCTGAAAAATATACTAGCTTTGAAAATTAATAAATTTGAAAAATAAATTAATCAAATTTATTTACGGTTCATCAGTGATGAATAGTATCCTAATTTGTTTATTTCCGTACACCTTGACTTAGAAGTCATACTTGAAATAATTTTTCTTTAGCCCAGCTTAAAATTACCTCTCCTACAGGTTATTTATAGTTTACGTTTTATCTCCATCCTGAGAACGTGGAAATGGAATGTACAAATATTCATTTTGTCTCGAATATTTTTAATAACTTTAGAGAAAGAAAATACTCTAAATATTTCAAGTCAAAAATATTCATATTTCTGTATGAATTATGTAAGAGATTTTGAGATATGATTTCAATGACAAGACTTTTAGATCATCAATAACCAAGGCCACAACTTTGAAAGAAAGAAAAAAAAAAGTCCTTTTTGCTCAGTGAGTTTTGGAATTTCCCTAATGCACAGACACACCCCAAAATGTCATTTTAAGTCGTAAAGATGCGGTGACATTTGATTTTTATTATGAGATAAGGTAAAGGGTTTTTCAACTATATTAAAACATCAATGATTGAGTAGCTTTGTCGTAAATTTTAATCTTTTAAAAAGCTGGTAATTTTTCATCTGCTTGCAATTAGTTTCAGTGATAAATATTTGACAGAAATGTATGGCAATTTTTTTCCCTGGAGTAAAGTAAATTTTTTTTTCCTTGAGCAATTTTTACTTGACAGTTCTTTGGGGCTCAAATGGAAAAATCATGCATGAATTAAATTTAAATGATCGAAACTTAAAAGTTAAAACAGAAAAATACTTTGAGCTAAAACAAATACAACTGTTAGTTACACGACTTGAGTTAATAATAAAAGTATATTTGCAACTAATTTCGGAATTATAACTGGTATCCTGGAATCAACGTTCCACAAGATCTTATTTTAACCTCAACCAGAATCTCAATCGCTTTAGTAATGCGACCAACACATCCTGTACCGGAGTTTCATGCACAGCATCTTTGACAGAATGTCTCGTATAGTTCTTGCTATGGAAAATATCCTTCTCGAGATCTTATTTGAACTTCAACCAAAATCTCAATCGCTTTAGTAATGCGACCACCACATCCTGTACCGGAGTTTCATGCACAACATCTTTGACAGAACATCTCGTATAGTTCTTGCTATAGAAAATATCCTTCTCGAGATCTTATTTGAACTTCAATCAAAATCTCAATCGCTTTAGTAATGCGACCAGCACATCCTGTACCGGAGTTTCATGCACAGCATCAATGACAGAATGTCTCGTATAGTTCTTGCTATGGAAAATATCCTTCTCGAGATCTTATCTGAACTTCAACCAAAATCTCAATCGCTTTAGTAATGCGACCAGCACATCCTGTACCGGAGTTTCATGCACAGCATCAATGACAGAATGTCTCGTATAGTTCTTGCTATGGAAAATATCCTTCTCGAGATCTTATCTGAACTTCAACCAAAATCTCAATCGCTTTAGTAATGCGACTAGCACATCCATTACCGGAGTTTCGGGCACAGCATCTTCGACAGAACGTCTCGTGTAGCTCTTGCTATGGAAAATATCCTTCTCACGCTTGAATATCTTTTATACAGTACATATTCTGTGGCTTCCACAAACAAACTTTGCATAAAATGCTAAACTTGGTGTTATTCGGCCCGCTTCCCAGAAAGAATGATATGAAGCTCAGGGAGGAGGAGGGGGGTGGAATGAAGTTGAAGTGGTTATGCTAGGTGGACTGCACATTGAAACAGACCTCTGGAATACATTGGGCGATGTCTTAGAAGGATCTGGCTGGACTACTGCCCTTGCAGATGCAGAAGTGGCATCCCTTGGCAAGGCTGAATCTTACCTAAAGGCAGCACATTTAACTCGAACTAGGCATGCTCATCAAATCCCTCTAATGGCCCTGCACAATCTCCAGCATGAAGCTTTCCTTCTCTCTGAGTGCCCCAAAGATAAAGAAACTGAAATAGACTGGAGAAACGGCATGCGGAAAAGGAGTCGAACTTTCATGTATTGGGACTTGATCAAGGAGTATGAAACCCTTATACTAATTTTCATTAGAGCTCACAGGGAAAAGAACTTTAGTCTTTATGTTGCTGTCTTAGAGGAACTTATACCACTATTCTTTGCCTTGGATCATGTAAACTACTCAAGATGGATGCCTGTCCACATCAGGGATATGAAGTCATTGCCTGATTCTATTAAGAATCAGTTTGAGCGTTGTTCTAACTGGGTCATTTCAAAAACACGCAACACGTTTTCTACTATACCATTCGATCAGGCTCATGAACAAGAGAACAAGATTGTGAAAGTTTCAGGTGGTATTGTTGGGATCACAGAAAACCCTGTTTCTCTCCGACGATGGATGCTTTCAGGGCCTGAAATTGCCAGAATGATCAAACAGTTTGAAGAAGAATGCATTCTAGATAATGATGACACAGATAATCCTAAGAATTTCCAACATCATGAGCAGGGACTTTCATCACAGAAAAACTTTCAGCAAGAGGTTGTTAGTCTATGTAAAACCATCAATGAAATGGGAAATCCCTTCTTGGATGATTTCCCTAATCTAGTAAGTTTCCCTAATCTAGTGATAAAACCACTCCTCTCAGCAGTATCAACCAGATAAGAAAGGAGCTTTTCTGTCAGAAGAATCGAGCAATGGACAAACTTCCACCGACTGAGGATGCTCTTCTATGACATATCCGAAGGGCAGTTTATCAAGCAGGTATTTGGACGACCAGCACACAAACACAGCAAGTAATTTCTTCTCCGCAAGATTTTGCTTGGAATAAGGTTTCAGGGTCATGGGTACCAGTTTGGATGACAATTCCAGATTTTTCCCGATCATGCAGGGAATTGATTAAATGTTCCTGCAAAGGAGACTGCAACAACTGCAAATGTGGGAAAGCCAATCTGGACTGCTCACCACTTTGCAAGTGCAAGTGTAATTTGCAAGTGTAATTTATTATAACTCTACTTCATACTGAATTCCATTGAATGGATAGCTATAAATATTTTTGTTGTTTTGGGAACACTTATTAGCGTTATATTTGTACTTATAAATTACTGTAATAAATGATATGGATATATTTTATTGTATTTTATTTAATATGTAGACTTCCCTAAGTTAGGTAGTGTACTTAGTTGGCTTAAAACTGTAATTGAAAATTAACGGTAAAATAGATTGTGTTAAAAGTGATATTTTGTCGTATTTGTCGGCCATTTGGATTTTAGTGACGTACATGAAAATTTTTAGAAATTCCAGAGGGCTCCTAGGCTAACATTTATTAATACCCTAAGGTACCTTCATACCAAATTTGGTGCCAGGTAACGGTAATTTCGTTAAGCGACCGGACTACTAGGGCTGAAGTCTGATCTCGAGGAAGATCGGTCCCGTAATTTTGTTCTGAGTCAAGTGATGAGACCGGAACACTTGACCCCGCACTTCTAGAGGTAAGTTTGAGAACTTGGAGGACATTGTAGCCACGACCTATTTTACGTGCCCCGGCCACCATTAGGAAACACGGTGGTGGATTATTTATTATAAGTGCTCTGCCTCCCAAAAGGAAGCAGATGTGAAGAAAGTGAACGTAAATCAGCTTTCTTCAAGTTGCCTGGAAGGTTTATTTGTGTGAGCATCCATTTAGAGATGAGAAGCTCCAAATACGGCACTCTGTCTTGGTAGCCGATAGTTGTAAGGCTGCAGGATACATTTGCAAAAGAAGCGAAAGGAAAGAAAACTATTATAGCTGGTTGGTAATCCGTTGCAGCACATTCCCTCCTTAGTAACTCCTATGAAAATTTTTGGCAATTATTCAACTGAGAGCTCCTCATAATGCAACTTTTTAACCAAAACTGTGTTGTTATTGTTGTTTCTGTTTCTGATGCCCCTTGACCGATAGTATCTATCAGTTCAAGTCCAATTAACGCTATTGGGCAGAGTGATACGGCTCCGGTTTTTAATAGCATCGCAAAGGTCGGAGTCCGACTTGGCTAAAGGGCCGGTCCCGTAATTTAGAACCGAGGGAAGTGACAAGACCGATGCACATGACCCAACATCTCCAGAAGGAATTTGAGAACTTGGAGGACATTGTAGCCACGATAGATTTTACGTGCACCGGCCGCCATTAGACCAAAACTGTTGATGCATCCAAAGAAGCAGCATGATGCAGGAATAGATTTTTTTAAAAAAGAGGATAGTCTATGTTTAATGTAACCGTTTAGATCTTCGAAAAGTATTTTTTGAAATAATTTGCATTTCGTATATATTTTATCATGAAATATGATTTAAAAAGAGGGAAAACATGAAAAATGAAGCTAATTTTTTTTATGAATATCGTAACATGGATTAATGATGTAATTGACAGGCCATTTTTACGGAAAGCTATCAGTTCCAGTTTTGATTCGTAGTTTAACCGCCTGAATTTTAAGTAAAGAAAAAAAAAGAGTTGATGTGCGAAGGGGGAGAGAGCAATTGCTTTCGTAGCACCCCAACAAAATAGTGTGCTAAATTTCTGTATGCCTTTATTTAATTTTGGAGCCGTTTCATGTTTCTTGTGTTTTCATTACTCATTGGTTTCTACTCTTTTCTTTCCTCTCTCGTACCGGTAATTCCATCCTTCACAGTCAGTGTTGCCAACGTCTACGAAGCGCCTCCCCCTAGCGCCATCTCGAAATCCCCCTGTTCCCCCCTAACACCAACTTGAGATCCCCCTAGACCTTCCTAAAATAAATTCTGGTTCCAAATGGGCATCCTGTTTGAGAGATAAATTGAAATAAATAGAAAATACACACTTACATAATGAAATGGAGGTTTATTTACATTTGACATATGTATGGAACTTATAATCTAATAAAAAAAAAACGCGTCTCGGTTGTACAAAATATTAAAAAATGTTCCCCCCACAAAATGCCCTAAAAAAATGTGGCCTCTAAAAACACCTCTTTACATCTAACTTACCCCCAAATTTGTCCGCCGAGGCTTATTCCTTACGCGTTGTCCTGCAATGCTCCAGACGAAGATAGCTGAATTTGCTGTCAAAATTCGAGAACTGAGGGTTTTTTTTACAGTTATTTATAGTGAATATTTTGGGGTTTTTGTACTCTCTAACGTAGTGTGTTATCGACTAGGGGGTTAATTGTTCTCCAGTCTCCGTCACATGGGAAAGAATCAGAGGTTCATTAGTGACTATCGTGACGTGGTTCGTGGAATGCAGAGAGGGTAAAATTTCCAGGCCAGCCAGTTGTATTTTAAGGAAAGAAAAAAAAAAGGTGATAAATGTAAGAGGCAGCGGCAGAGTAGTAGTGATATGCGATGAAACAAAAATCTAAAACAAAAAACAAAAAAAAGGAGAAAGAACTTTAAGAATAAATTACTGGCACTCGCGCAAAACATGCTAATTCAAAGAGAGACAAGCTCGGTAGAGCCTCCCTTTACAAGCTAGGCCGACAGTCGACACTGTGCCGAGGGATAAAATACGTACCAGGCTCTTCGGCCTTACGCTGGACGTTAAAACTCGACCGCCTGGGGAATCTTTTACCCCCCTCCCCCCAGTCTTGTCAAGCCTGTCACCTTATAACGAGTTTCCATTTAACGAAGGCTTCTATTTAACAAAAATTTTCTCGCAGAACCTTGACTGTACGACATGTACAAGAAAATTAATCTCCATATTGGAGAAAAAATTCTACTTATCGAAGTTTTTTTTTCCGAAATAAAGGAGTACGTTATAGTTCGTATAATTATGGAGCATTCCAATACTAATAAATGTGAGACATTTCACGAACAAAATACTTTTGATAAGAAAACCATAAACAGAAGACCTGGGTAATTTTTTTTCTCAGTTTAGGCATGTACTTGTATATGCCAACGGTGGGCAAATGCGGCTCTTCGTTGAGTCAAGTGCGGCTCCCATTAAAATTTTAGTTTTTTAAAAAAATCTACATTTGCATATTTTGTGAAACCATTTAATTTGTGATATTATTGAAGATGGATTTCCAATTTCTGAAAAAGCGGCTGGGGAATTAGAGTTTTTGCAAATGAAAGAGGATCAGGCATTGCAAATGCTTCACAAAGCTTCTTCTATGACCGAATTTCGGAAACCCGTGCCAGAATCAAAATATCCAAACTTATAGATAGCTGCTTGTCGTCCATTTTCGATTTTTGGTGCAACATATTGCTGTGACTCTTTGTACTCCACAGTGAAGTTCGTGAAGTGGAAACATCATTCACAGTTGACCAATCAACATCTTACAGAATTTCTGCGGACAGCTTTAACTAATTTTACGCCAAATTTTAAAAATATGGCCAAATATCGTCGTTAGATATAATTTTACTTTTTATTAATAAATATATTTTTGGTATACTTGATTTTTGTTATATTTGATTTTTATTATATTTGAATTTTATTACTAAAATTTTGAAATAATTATTTTCTTTTTCATAATTATATTTTTTTTATATGTGTTCTTATATGCGATTTGTGAAATATATAATTACATTAAATGATAAAAAAAAAATTCAGGTTGTCTCTTCTAACGAAACTACCGCGGGTTATTAACGTAGGATTACTTATCATTGCTTACCTCTTTTGTATGTATATATATGCATGTGTTAAGTATATATATACATATATACAGTAGAATCTCTACCTATCGTTTTTGATGGGAACGACTGAACTGAACGATAAATGCGGGAATATAACAAAGAAATATTATCGTCTGGACTAAGTGAAATAAACGACACATACGGGAAAATGATGATTCGAGGAACGATCGATGATTCCACTATATATATATATATATATATATATATATATATATATATATATATATATATATATATATATATATATATATATATATATATATATATATATATATATATATATATATATGTGTTACGTTAAAACTGTGTGTGTGTGTGTGTGTGTGTGTGTGTGTGTGTGTGTGTGTGTGTCAGTCAGTCAAAATTTTGACGCATTTTGGTACTTTTCTGTTTAACTGTTTAATGCTTACCAAAGGGATACAGACTGGACTTGGCATGCTGCCAAAATTATAACTCTTGACGACGGACGGTTTTATCGTCTGAAATTTTGCTTTCCGGAGGAACGTTATGGAGGAACGTAATCCTACGTTAAAATTTAAAATTGTGTATCTACGTGTGGCTCTTTATAAAATATAAAAAAAAACGGATTGCTGCTTTCTTTTACCTCATATGTGCTCAACGCAGGTATATGCAATGCAAAACAAGAGAATTCTTTCAATTTGTCCTGTTTGAATTAATTTCATTAGATTTAGTTTTTACGACGCTTTAAACTAACATCTATTTGATGAATTTACTTCAAAGTGAAACAAATGGGATTCATGCTTTAGTTCAGTGGTGTGCAAACTGTCGGTCGCGAAAATAATTCGAGCGGTCGCAGGTAGTTTCAAGTAGATTTATACCGTATTGAATTATTTAATTAAAAATTTTGCTATAAATATGCTGATGATTTTTAAATCATGCTCCTTTTTCAATTTTAATCTTTGTTAATTTTTGCCCGAATAAAAGTATAAATGCATGTTAATATTTAAGTATGAAGTGTTAGTCACGTGAGATTTGCCAAAAGCAAATGTAGATGGTAAGAAAGATATTTTTTTATTGTTATTATGGAAAGTAAATATATACCCAAAATCTACAGTTTGTCGATTTTGAAAATAGTTTGTCAAAATTTGCTTGTTTCTTTTTTCTGCTCTTTTGTGAACATTTTCCTAATTAAAAAAAATTGCTAATAGAAAAAAAATTCATTTAGTCTCTTCTAACGAAACTACCGCGGGTTATTAACGTAGGATTACTTATCGTTGCTTGCCTCTTTTTTATGTACAATATATGTATGTATGTGTTATGTATATATGTATCTATATATGTACGTATTTATATATGTACATATATGTATGTCAAAATTTCGACGCATTTTGGTACTTTTGTGTTTAACTGTTTACTGCTTGTCCAAGCGATACAGACTGGGTTTGGCGCACTGCCAAAATTGTAACTCTCAAGGACGGACGGGCGGACGGTTTTAGCGTCTGAAATTTTGCTTTTCGGAGGACCGTTGTGGAGGAACGTAATACTACGTTAAAAATTTTCATTGGGGGTTGGAGGAATTTTTATTTAAAGAAAGTGGGTCCCGGTTGAAAAAAAGTTTTGCGCACCACTACTTTAGATAAAATGATGATGCTAATAATTTTGTGACATCATCACGTTATGAATTATTTTCCTCTTGTTTTATCCTACTACAGTTAAATTTTAGGATACGAGATTCTGTTCGCCCTTTTTCCTAGGGACGTAAGGTCTTTGATGTTAAATAAAATATAATTTTTGAAAAACATCAAAATTGATGAAAAATATCAACTAAGGAAAACAAATTAAGACCACCGGAAATAAAAATTTGAGTCCAATATTGAATTGAAATTTGAAAAATGTTCAATAATGTATAATTTATGTTTATTTGCAGGTTCGAAAAGGGGATCAAACGGTATAAAATGAAACAAATTCTTACTTAAAATTCGAGAACGATCTATGTTGAAATTAAACTGAGTTATTATAAAAAAGCGTTAGTTTGATTTCATTAATTTTATCTACACTTATATTAAGATACGAAGGTTTTTTTTTTATCCAAAGAAAGAAAGAAAAATGGATTGTGATATGTAATGGCGCAGAGAATTCTGTAAAAAGTTTGTCGATGGATAACAAGCTTTCCGGACATCGATCGAATGAAGAAAACATCGGAAGTGTAGGGAAAAAAATGTCCTCATTATATTAACGTAAGATTTTTATTAAGATCTCAGCCGTCTTCGTTGCTTAATTACGCTATTTGGGGTTTTCATTCTAACGTGAAGCAAATGGATCTACCGCTTTAATTCTCTTCAATCATGAAACAAAGAGTAAATCAAAGGGGATTTTAATTTTGTTTCCTGTCTTTATTCGATTGTGAAAATAATCAAGTATTTTTTTTCAAAACTTTTTTTTTGCAATTAATCCACCTGTGCATGCATTTGCTATTTCTTCTCTTTATTAGCTATTGATCATAAAAATCACACAATGGCTACAAATCCGTTCTGAATTTCATTCACGGTAAGTGTCTCGAGGCAGTATTTCCCGCCCGTTAAAATATGTTCTGATAGCTGAACTGGTCGTTGGCATCAATAACTGCAGAGTGCAGACATAATGAACTAGTTTGTGTGTTCTTTAACTAAACGATATCCTGTTCGTGTGCCAGTATGATTTATTTTCTGCCATTTAAATCCGTGAGAACTTTTTCAGCTAGGAAACACGTACGCTGAGAACTTTTTTTTTTTCTTTCGGTGGATTATGTAGTCTAAGATCCTATTAATAAAAAAATTCTCACTGCGAATGTTTTATTTAATTTTTTTTTCGCTGTGATCGGAATTAAGTTAAAAGGAGTTGATCTCTCTTGAACCAGAAGCACGATCTCAGATCTTTCTGTAATGAGAAATGTTCATAAAAAGTCTCGGAAACCAGGAAAAAAATCTATACAGTGGGACTACCAAGGGCAATTTTACATGATATATGAGATTCCTATGATTCTGAAAGACTGCCCTGATCACAAGTCATATATTCTACTGCTTCTTCAGGAAACGTAGCGCGAAATCTGTAGAGAAATACGAATTAATTAAGATTTCTATAAAACGCCTTGGGGAGTTTCAGATCTACAGGGGATTACCGAAATAATGGAAACATCGCTTAAAAAAGCAGCTTTTGCTTCGGCATGTGCAAATCATGGTGAAACGTCATCGTCGAGGAGAGGTATGTAACACGGGGAAGTAGGAGTACCATCTACAAGGTGCGGCCACTAATTTCCAGGACTGATCTAATAACTCCAGAAAGTATTACATGAAATACGTACCCATTTAATATGTTTCGAAGTAACTCCCACCTGCCGTAATACACTTATGTGCTCGGCTGTACAAGTTTCGGAAACAACTTTTAAAGTCCTCTTTCGGAATGCTCTTTAATGTGGACGTCACCGTTTTCTTGATGGCTTCGACATCCTCAAATCTTGTTCCCTTCAGCAAATTGGCCCAGCATGAGGTCGTGGAGATGCAGCATCCTCCATACTCTCCGAACTTAGCACCGGCAGACTTTTTATTGTTTCCAAAACTGAAAGATTTGCTGAAGGGAACAAGATTTGAGGATGTCGAAACCATCAAGAAAACGGTGAGGTCCATATTAAAGAGCATTCCGAAAGAGGACTTTAAAAGTTGTTTCCGAAACTTATACAGCCGAGCACATAAGTGCATTATGGCAGGTGGGAGTTACTCCCGAAGCATATTAAATGGGTATTATTTCATGTAATACTTTCTGGAGTTATTAGATAAGTCCTGGAAATTAATGGCCGCACCTTGTATAACGCACTAGAAGTACATTTTAAGTAGCATTAGCTGTTGGGGAATTAACGTGCAAAACTTTAGATCTGAGGGACTTGCAGCAAAGTATAATAGCTGACGCAAGGCAGATTATTCTGTAATTAAACAGCGGAAACTGTCGATTATGACGAGTCACAGTAGCAAAGATTATGACTTGGTACAGAATTGAACAGGACGTTGCCACTAAACGAAAATAGGGAAACGTCACACGAAGATGTAGGGAGAAAAAGGCGGAGCTTGGTGCGAATTGTACTACGAAAGCCATATATTACAGTACAGCAAATAACAACAGAGGTGAATACGATTCGTAATGATCCTGTTTCAGTAATAACAGTTCAACAGGAGTTGCACAAACCTAGTGCCTATGGTCGTGCTGCAATTCAGAAGCCACTCATTACTGACACCAGGGCAAAATAGCGTGTCTCTAGTGCCCGAATATAAAAACTCAAGTTCAAATGATTGCCCACGTGTCATCTGGTTGGATGAATTAAATTTCACATTGGTTCCCGCCATTGGTACAGTATATGTTTCGCGAACACCTTCTGGAACTTTCCGCCTCGACTGCTTGATGCCTATCAAGCATGGAGGTGGTTCTCTGATTCTGTGGAATGCTGCCTCTTCGTAGTCCCTAGGACCTTCAATTGTTCTCAAGCGTCCTGTGACATCGGAAACCTACATAATCATTCTGAAGGACTGCATACATCCTAAGGTTCAGTCGTATCCCTTAATGATCCTCGGTGTTTCCACGACGATAACGCACCTATGCATCGTGAGAGATGAGTCAACATTTAGTTTAAAGAACGTTAAGATGCGGAACAGCATTTAATCTGACACTCGAATCGTCTGATATTAATATTATTGAACATTTGCTGAAGAAGGTTCGATTACGTTCTCTTCCTCTAAAATCATTGGAAGAGCTAGAACATATGTTGTAGGATGAATGGTACCAAATTCCAATATCTTATGTACAGGTCCTATATATTCTTCCCCCCGTCGAATTCCTGCTGTTTTGGAAGCCAAAGGTGGTACACAGTTTACTAATAATAAGTTGTACCGAAACGGCCAAGGTTTCCATTATTCTGATAACCCCGTTTACCACGCGATGCATATTAGACGTGAATGAGTGGATAGAAAATTCTAAATTGATCTACACTAAAACTTTAGCCCACATCTTGAATCCTTAACTAAATTTCTAAAAAAATAATGAGGTCGTGAATAAATTCTCCAAACTGAAAAGTCATTTTATTTTACTTTAAAAAATTCTACAGCTTATTATAGAGTACAGAATAATATGTTAGAGGTATAAAATTCATTATTTTGACATGAAATATAACTAATATTTATTAAGCTTTCTCACCAACCTTCGACACCTGATAGAAAATACAATTAAGGAAACAAAATGGCAGTAGAATTAAAAGTGAGAATGATCTGGAGTTCCTTCTTCTCCAAATAGACATGTATTTGAGTTTGCTCAGATAATTTTGTGTAAATATATGGGGGAGAGCAAGCATGAAAGCTGAGTGAAGTTTTCAATAAAGAACTTCATATTTATAAAAGTTCATATTTATAAAGAATATCGAGGTTTAAAGCAATATCGGAAAAATATGTACTTTCTCTAATTTTTACTGATGCAACCTTAACAGCAATTATGTATGCAGTATGCATGAAAATTTTTAGAGGTTAAAAAGAATTAGTTCCTAGAATTGTAAAAATGACTGGCCCTTGAGTACTATTTTATCACCTCTAATTTCAACTTTGAAAGATGGAATCACATTCACTAATATTCCAATTCTTAGAAGATTTCCTCACCATCTTCACTTTCAATTTCATTCGACTTTTCAATGGACCCAATACTTCTTTATTGAAAACTTCACTCAGCTTTCATGCTTGCTCTCCCCCATATATTTACACAAAATTATCTGAGCAAACTCAAATACATGTCTATTTGGAGAAGAAGGAACTCCAGATCATTCTCACTTTTAATTCTACTGCCATTTTGTTTCCTTAATTGTATTTTCTATCAGGTGTCGAAGGTTGGTGAGAAAGCTTAATAAATATTAGTTACTTACATTTAATACAGTTTTACACATTTTCCCGAACACTGGTATACCTAGCTATGACTCTTCAGTTTAATTATGTGGTTATAATCCAGTTATATGTATCTATATGCTTGTCTGTTTTTGGATGTCTATACATGAATGTTGTTATTTCAATTGCCAAATTTTGCCTTTAATTGTGAAAAAACGTTCTAAAAATAAAATTAATAAGGGACTAATGGTTCTCTTTTTCTTAGGAATATCGTTTTTACTCTTGATTGAACCATCTTCCATGCAAAGGGGGGAAAATATGAATTCAGAGTGAAAATATTTTTACATTTTCTCTACCCTTATAAACTCCTGTAAGAAAATTCTGTTATCAGATGACATGCTGGCATGGTCATTTTTTAGTGGATTTATAGAGGGTGGTATTCTAGAACATTGAATGGTAGTCTTGTAGGAATCACAAGGTATATTTTCTGCGATCTTTAAGAAATGCTAGAATAGGATCTGAATAATCCATAAGAGATATAGTAGACATTATTGCAATTATCAACTATTGTACCCACATGTCTAGGTTGTGAGCTGAACTCGAGTTGTCTTAGATTCGAGGCCAAATTAACTACCCCAGCCTAGTGAGAAATTGTTACTTCAAATGACTTTCTGTCACATATTTTACCCTTTCTTTTCGAGACCAACGATACATGATGTCGAGACCTATGCATATTCATTTATATTTACTTCATAAGTCTCTTTTTTTTATTTTCCGCAGTGAATATTTGTCACATTTGACTAATGGTCCATATTAGTTTCTTCCAACGACTAGGTGGCGGTGTAATGAACTCACTTCTCCAAAACTCGAGGCCCATATTCTGAGAACTGCACTACCCGGGTAATGCGAGGAACTAATAAACTTTCATTTACCATGTATGGGGTAATGATTGTTAATTTTACTTTTCAGCGGCTTTTTGTTTTCTTAAACTCACTTTTCAGTTTCCAGTAGTATACAAACATTTTTAATAAAAGACACAACTTTCAACCAAGTTTGGTACTTAAGAAGAAAATCAGGGCATAGTAATTACGAGGTGATGCAATAGACGACGGATCTACTTAAAAGTTGGTGATGGTGTGAGACTAGGCCGCTGCAGAGGTGAAGCAGGGGATACGTAATAAGTTATGAAAAGCTCATCAGATGCCGGAGAGAACAGACTATGTTAGAAAATACTTTAACGCAGAGAGAGAATTATAAAATTGAATTGATCTGGGTTAGAGCTTGGTGTCGATAAGTTAGTAGTCCATAGGTAGTTAGTGGGTCAGTTTTAATCAGGTTAGGATCCGTTTGGTAATGTGATCTCTTGTTATGTATCCAGAGTAGTTACGTGGGGTTTTTAAATTAGTCATTTGTAACACCTTCTTTAGATGTATATTTAACAATCTAAAGAGGGTATATATATACACACGAATTCACACACACACACACACACACACACATATATATATATATATATGTGTGTGTGTGTGTGTGTGTGTGACATTATAATTTTGAATCTCGTCTATTTTCTATAATTCGGGTCCCCACATCTGTTTATGATAGGCCCCTTTTCTCAGAATAGCCCACCCAACAGCAAATGAACATCTGCAAGGCCCAGAAAAATACATCCAGGCAGATATCCGCAGCAGAGGGTGAAAAGTATGGGATAAACACCACTATAAATCCGAACCAGTTGATAGAAATATAGAGCCGTGCCGCTCCAGAAGGATTAACAAAACCCCAGTCATCTAAATCCCCAGTTCACAATATCTCAGAGATAATGGCTGCAGGTGCCACATATAAAGCGATCCAAAGTGTCAAATACTACTATAAAGATAAAACGCACCCAGTATGCTTCTAAGAATTGTATCAGCCTTACCACCCACGACAAACATCTGTGTTTACGTAAACAGTCGCTAATTCTGTTTTGTACAGCCCCTGGCTAAGAGAGCAGATTCATTCTGTTGTTGTCTGTGTATGTGAACACTTGTATGTTCCGCGTCATGCTAGAAGGACGCTGTGATCTCCGCCATCAACTCTAGAGAAATAAAGAACTTCAAATTTAAAAGAACTGTGCCTCTTCATTTGTGGATTTCGTGTTTATTATGGAACGTCATGTGGTGAAACGTGACACGTCGACAGGACATTACTTATTGCGAAGGAACACTTAATGGATTGTGAATAATAAATTAAATTTATTAAATGAACTTATGCGTTTACGGCAGTAAAAGACAAGAAGGACAAACATGGCGGAAGAAAAAGGACTTAGATTTCCAATTCCCCACACCGAACCGAGGAAGGTTTCGTATTTCACCCGTGTTACGAACGAAGAGGGTGCTATGATAACTCACTGGTGATAAAGTGGAAAGATAGTTTCGCTTTCATATACAAGATGGGAGTTCTGAAGATAACAAGAAAAGCTCAGAGGGGCTCCGTTTCTCGATTAATTAAGCAGTTCGAAGAAGTTCAACAACAGCCAGGATATAAAAGTAAATTACTCGCACTAAAAGAACAACTGGAAATGAAGCGGCAAGAATTATATGATTTAGATAAAAACATTACAGAAATGATATCAGAAGAAGGAGAACTAGCTGCGGATATGGAAAGCTCAGAGACCTATCAAACTAAAATACTAGAAACCATACATAGGATTCTTGAAATAATACAAAAGAAGGAAGCCCTGGGAGACAAATAAACTGACAATCTCTGAGATGGTGGGGATTTCGTCATTTATGTGCTCCTCTTCATCAGTGTGAGAATCTTCGATTTCAGAATGATTCATTTTAATTTCTTCCAAAATGTCTAAATCAGTCGGATTTTCACATGTACTGACTTCATCAACACATGTTTCGAAAAATTGCGTGTCATAATCTGAGAATGATGAAATTTTGTGCTTTTCTATCCACATCGCGATAGGTAAATCTTCATCTTCTTCTTAAGCATTCTTTGCTTCTTCAACATTCTTAAAAAGTTTTAAAAAAATTCAGTAGTCCACTGAAAAGAAAGGTTCGTTATAGCCGATTCTTAAGATTTCGGAGGTTCGCTATAAAAGGATAAATTAGCATTAAATGCAATAGGCAAACGGCGGGACCAAAATTTTCGTTCGTTATATCCGGGAGTTAGTTATATACCGGGTTTTCTATAACGGTGTTCAACTGTATATATATATATATATATATATATATATATATATATATATATATTCTATGTATATACACACCTATGTAAGACGAAATCTCAACCTGTAGAGTCTTTTCGGCTTGTTAATTTGAGTTTTATTTTCATCTTACTCTAGAAATCTTAAACCAAATATTCAGTAATGCCGCAACGACCGTCTGCTAGGAGAGAGGATCGCACTCGCACCTCTGGAATTTGAAGCCGGTTTCCTAAACTCTAGACTATACTGGCGATATGAGGGAATATCATGTCGTAAATTTAATACCTCAGAAGAAAAAAAGTAAAGCTTTTTTAGAGCTGATTTCAAAGTTTCAGTCAATTATAAATTTGTAAATTTTTTGTTGTGACCACCTCTCGAGTATAACAAACTTTATTGGAGGTCACATTATGAGGATTCGACACCATAGCAAAAGTTTGTCATAACCTCAACTAGAATAAGCTACTTGGAAGTACACCGACGCAATTAACAGTCTTGTAGATGTCAAGCAATTTTTCACTTACATACATTGACGCTCCTTCTTTATATCAGTGAACAAACAACTATAAATAAGTGTAACTGTTATACACCAGAGTATCTCCCAGACACTAATATCCCATCGAACACACGCTTATAATCGATTTCCGATAATTGGCTTCGAAGAGCGAGGCAACATTTTGAAATGTCACGAGTATCAAGTCGAATCAAGGCACTTTCGATTTCTTCCTTCTTTTGTTTCTGAAAACCTTGCAAATATCCTCAGATCGTCTCCAAGAGGAGTTTTCTGGAAGGCTAGTGTGAAACAAAATGCATTTTATATCGATGACGCGTTTGATTTTCTTCATTCCAGTCTAAGGCGACCGCACGTATCCAAATCATGAAGAAAGTCCAAAAATTTTATTTAAAAAAATTATCCAATGCAGTTTTAAAATATTCTTACACACAAATTTTTACTATCTCTGAAGATGTATCACTTATTTACAATAATTATATGTATATTTATAAATTTACATATTTATCCATATATCTCTCTCTCTATCTATCTATATATCTATATATATAAAACAGTTCCGTAACTGACTGACTGACATACAACGCACAGACCAAACCGCTGGACCTAAAGGGCTTAAATTTTGCATGGCAATTCATCTTATGGTGTAGGGGTACACTAAGAAAGATTTTTGAAAATTCTTCTTAGATTTTTTAAAAATAAATTTTAAGCTGTTTTTGTAACTTTTTTCAAGTTTGCATTTAAAATATTAATTTGAGGGTTATAAAATTTATATCACGAGAAAGATCATAAAATTCCTTTAAAATGAAACCCTTTTCGAATCTTTACCTCCCTGTTCTGATTTTTGGTGAATTTTTAAAGATTAACTTTTAGAATTTAATTTATTAAATGCTGATCATGTGGTTTCTTTTCTTTTTGTAATACTTTAAATTAATTTTGCGTGACGTGCACAACAATGAAATAAATTGACAAAAAATATATTTTTTTACTTTCTAATGCGGCAGACAATTGGACATTATAAAAAAAAATATTTAAATATAGTAAAAGAAATGTTCCTCAAACTGTGCTATATTAACTGTACTATATTCTTTTGCATGTTCTATTAGATTTAATTTGAATATTTTCTTCTACACTATTTTGTCTATAAAAATATCTGTTACGATTTTTTATAAATATATATATATTTTTTGTTCTTTTTTGGCATTAACTGCATACATTGACCATTGTATTTAATTTGAATGTACTTCGTAGAGAAGCACGGGTATTCAGCAAGTATATATATATATATATATATATATATATATATATATATATATATATATATATTGATTGATTGATTAAAACCTCCTTTATCTGGATCTCCAGATAATCCGGATCAGATTTGTAGACATTATATCTATTTAATGTTCACATTAGATAATAATTTTTAACTATGATAGCAAGAACGCAACTACAAGTACGCCAAATATTCGCTTTTTAGTTTGTTCCAATGTACAGTTCCTGCATAGATTGTACAACAAATTATGGTAATAAAATGCTTTTTGTTGAGTTTAAGAAAGCTTTACTAGACTTACCATTTCTTTGTTAAGAAATGATGTGAAAAATTATTATATTTTTTAATGTCTTGTAAATAATACTGTGTAATTTTGTTACAAAACATAGTTTTTTTTTATCGTAATTAACGGTAAGTCTGCTTAATTAAGGATTTTGTTTAGTTTATTACTCATATTACCCGGATTATCCGGATTGCCTATGGTCCCAGTTAGTCCGAATAAACGAGGTTTTACTATATATATATATATATATATATATATATAGTGTGGATTTCAATAAATGGGTATAGATACAGAGCTAGTATGCCGTAGATACACAGCAAGCAATCCTTAAAACAATATACAGGTTTCCCGTATAACACGGTAGTTATGTTCCAAAGAATTGCCGTGTTATGCAAATCCGTGTTATACGAAGCAAAGAACTAGTACGAAAAGGGGGGTTAGGTTCCAAAAATTTAAAAACATGCTATTATATTTTCATAATTAAGATAAATATCTTTATTAACATTTTCTTAAGAAGTAATATATATTAATATGAATTAAACAATGTTTTCTTCGTCATCTCTAAGCACTATTAACCGAAGTCAATTACTTACAGAGGATAAGAATATTTTTAGCAAGATATCCTTATCCTCTGAGCCTTTTTCGAGATTATCTTCAGATATATGATCTACCTTTTGCAAAAAATCTGTTATTTTAGATTGCTTGCTTTTAGTTAAAAGATCTTTACAAATTTCCTTATGTGGTGCTAAGCACTTATGAAGTTCTTTTTTAAACTGTGTGCTCCTTTCATTTGAATGATCTTCATTTAAGAAATATGACTCTAACTGTTCGGCTAAGCCTAGGCCTTTCTTTATGCTTTTTAGAGTAAACTTTTTAACTTCTTTGTCTTCACCTATGCTGTCATCATCTGAGTTATCATGGAGACTTAGCAATTTCTACTACTGCATTCATTCTGTTTTCTGCTGTCTTGATCAAATTTTCAATTTCAATTGACTCCGGCCATATTTTTGGAACGAAGTTCTTTTACGCGGCTTACAGTAGAGTGAACTGGCAGGAATCGTCTCGTAACGAAAAAGCGTTATGTCCCCTTCATAAGAGCTTTCTCTCAAGGACTCTGTGGCTGAATGGTTATCGCATCGGACTAATTTTCGCATCGGATTGGTTCGCATCGGAGGTCCCCGGTTCAAATCTCCGCACAAGCGCTACGGGCAATTGTAAAACCCTTCACAGCACACTGTATCAAATTTGATACATAAGTTATTTTTCCCCATTACATTCAAAAGCAATATTTTTTATCCACTTGTGCACATTGTATTAATTTTGAAACTTCATAGCAAAGCTTTTAATCACTGTTAGTTACATTTTCGTAGGATAGATGGCAGCAGGAATACAACTGCGATCTCAGTAAAAGATAGCCGTTCAATTCATACCAGACCTGCCTTAGTATTTGCTATATTTTCAGTATTTTAAAGTCAGTTTACATCTTTGAAAGTTTTATAAATATATTTTAGAGGTACGTAGCTTTTATAATTATTAATAAAATACTTCTTTAATCTTTTATAAAGAATTCAAGTATGATTTCAATTTTATGTATCAAAAATGATACATGGTGTGCTTACGCCATTTTTTAAGGAAATGGCGGGAAGAAAGTTTTTAACACAGAAAGAAATTGAGGAACTTATGAACAGATCGTGGAGTGATCATAGTGAAGATAGATCTGATTCATAAAGCGATGGCAGCACAGGTGATCCTAATTATAAACCAAACAAAGTTTGCGATGAAATTTTTGATGGTAATAGTGATTTGGAAGATGAGGTATCATTACTTGATAATAGCGATGTTCTTGATCTGCCTAATGGTGGGAAAATGCCAAAAACCAATAGAAATAATAAAGAGAGAACAAAGCCTGCAATCAACTGGAAGAAAACTAATTTACTTCTAAATGATGATCAAATTTTATTCGGAGGTGACGAGAATCTCTCTCATTATGAATTTAAACACACCTCTAAATTTTTTTATTTAGTTATCTTTTTACAGAAGATTTGATTGAGCATATTGTTCAAGAAACAAATTTATTCAGTGTGCAAAAAACCCAGAAAAGTGTGTCAATGTAACGAATTTACAAATTAAACAATACATTGGAATTTGTATAATGATGTCTATTGTACATGTACCAAACACTAAGCCATATTGGTTACCTGCCATAGGCAATCATGTAATAAAAGAATGTATGTCATTAAAATGCTTTGAAAAGTTAAGAGAATTTCTACATTTTAATGACAACAGTAAACAACCACCACATGATGACCCTCGGCATGATCGTTTATATAAACTTCGACCAGTTGTAAATGCTTTACTTGAAAGATTTCATACCGTCCCTATGGAATCGCGTCTTTCTGTTTAAACTTATTTTTTGTTTGGTATTGCTTTAATTCACACGGGATTTATATTGTGTCATTAATTTATTTTTGTTGGTGATTAAAAAATAAAATTAATCCAATTAAAAATTATGCTAGGTAACATCTAAATAAAAATAATTAATTTATATATTAAAATTTTTAATTTTAATAAAATAGAGAGAGAGAGTTGGTTGAATAAAAGAGGGCTGCGCTTTTTGGCGTGACAAAAATACACTAATATAATCAATAGATATCTACATATTAAATCACATTTAGAGTTGAAAAAATAACGTAAGGAACTTCGTTCCTGACGGGGTCCCCTGACCGCACAATTATTATTTTTTTTCCAACAACCATTTAATGTCGCCGGCTTTATTTCTCTGATGGATGACTTTATTAGATTAATGCAGTCCAATATTGTGAAGAGTTTCCACGCCTCCTTGACGCCCATAGATTCATCATAGATTTTCTTCAAAACCCATTGCAATGATCTCCTTATGTAGTTGGTTTTAAATGTAGCTATAATTCTATGATCGAACGGTTGAAGTAAAGGGTAATTTGGAGGTAATTTTTTTTTTTTTTTGATATTTGGGTTATTTAAATCTTGCGGATGGCTGAGTGCATTTTCCAATATAAGTAGAACTTCAAAATCTAGATCTTTAAATGTCTTTTAAGAGACATTTTTTTATTTTCGCCAGACATAGCTTAGGGCTACAGATTAATTCATAAAATTAAAAAACATTGATTATTATTTTTTTTAAAAAAAGGTCGAGTACACATACCCGAAATTTTTTAATTTACGTAGCCAAAAACGATACACAATTAAAGTCTTAAAGTATACTTAGGTATTAATAGTTCACGAAAATTATGCAGGAAAATTTGATAGTACATAAGCGCTCGAATGAAAAATGTCAAATGAGCTATCTTTCGCACTTAAAAGTTTTATCATGTTTATTGAGCTGTTGAACAGGGTAACAATTGAAAGTAACAATTTGAAAGTAACAATTTCCTTACTTTCAAATAAGATGAAGTTTGCTTTTAATAGTTTTTATTACATTTCATGTTGTACGAGGGGTTTTACCCAATTCTCGAACCGTGTTAGAGTGAATCCGTGCTGTAGAAGTGCTGTGTTATACGGGAGGTTACCTGTATTATCTGTACTTAAGAGGCCATTAAATTGGAGTATAGATCCTCGAATTCCGTTACAAATATCTGGCTCTTTTGCGTTGAAAATAGAAATAATTATTAATAAAATTAAAATTCTGTACGTTTATGTGGTCTTACATTCCAATATCTTTTGACCTATTTGGGACTTATTCTTGGTGTTGCTCTCTAGAACTCGGTGAAAAATATTGGCTATCCTTAAAAGCAGTCTCTAAACCTTTTCAAATTTATATTACTTTGGCATTTCGGGATATCAGTTCAATTGTCAGTTCAAGTCCTCGCCAGTCACTGATTCATCAGTATTACCTTCTGATCCCTTAAGTCCGGATTTTTGCCACTGGCCATTATATAACTTGGTTTCTGAGAGTCAGTTATATGCAGCTTGATCCATAGCGGGTACACTAAAAGATTTGTACATTTTTGACACCGGTATGTTTCGGAGGGTAAATGGAAAAGATTGTGGGCAAGAAAGCGTAGGAACCGGGTTAACACTGGGTCCGAGGTAGTCTAGTGGTAGCGCATTGGCTTTCGGTGCTAAGGGGGCTCGGTTCGAATCCCGAAAAGTACCATTAAATATCTCCGTGTCTAGACCGGATATGAGCACGTTATATCCGTAGACCGTAAAGTCCCTCTATGAAGTCAGAGAGAGAGTGGGAGAGGATATGATCTCCCTAGGTGTCGCTCCTGGGTTGCTCAGTCAAAATTGAGGTGGTACCTGGCTAAATCGGACTCCGACCCTTGTGGACTACTATATAACTATTGGAATGTGGACTATTATAAACCGGAGCTGCACCTCTCAGCCCGGTAGCATATATGGACCTGGTTTGGAATGCTTCAGCCCGGGGGACATTTTAAACAGCATCAACATCAACAACAACAACAACAACCGGTTAACCCCGGGTTGTTAAAAGCTAGTGACGTACTACGTAGCTAGCGTACTTGCGTTAATTACGCCAGGAGTTTAACTCCTGGTAGGATCACCCAAGGCGTGAAGGCCATTCCATTTTGCTCAACTAAAACAGACAGGCACCCGGGGCAAAGTCAGTCTTCTCCCTCTGGTGCCCCAGGCCTTTGGGCCAATTGAAGCTGCTCCTTTCTCTTTAACAACGAGTCCTTCTTTTTGGTGCTCTGTCGACATGGTCTCCACTACGCATCTCTTGGCTTGTTTGAGTTTTACAAAGGACTAGGTCCTCCGGGACCCACTACTGTTTTTAGACTTTTTAGAAATTTGTGGTTTCATGGAGATTGTCTAGCCTTGCTAGATAATCTGCGATTAGCAACAACAACAACAACAACAACAACAACAACAACAACAACAACTACAATAACAAAAGCTAGTAAATAAACGGACGCCTTACCAGTACACATTCGTAAGACATTAATCTGTAAAAGTATCGTAACAGATCAGACGCGTCATTCCATGATAACACACATAAACAAGCTACCGCCACAAGCTAAATTAAATTTCAAATTAAAAATGCTAGCACAGACATGTATCTGATATTTGTTCTATTAGTTTGAAGCTTATAGACATTTATAGCCACTGGATAGAATGGTTTAATTGAAACAAATCTTTCTTCTCGCCATCAAATACATCAAGGGGGAAGCACATGCATCTAGAATAGAGGATCGCAGAGTGTGGGTCGCAACCCACTGATGGGTCATGAAATGATTTTAGGTGCGTCACGAAGAAAATGCAAATTATCTTTACATGTTCATTAATAGGGGTTCGCTCATCGAGACAGCGAGTGGGTCGCGAAAAATTACCGCTTTTGGAAGTGGGTCGCTGCCATCAAAAGTTTGAGAACCACTGATCTATGAGATTATAGTAGTTGTTGACTGCGACGTAAGTGAACATACATGGTGAGTAACGCGTTGAAGATTAAAGACAAAATTAAACAAAATCGGTTTAATGCGAAGCCACTGAAAGAACTCACATTACAGAGCAAAACTGAACAACATACAATAACAAAACAAAGTCAATCACGTGATATGCGCCTGGCGCGTCATCTCTTGGAGCGAATGTCAGTGAGAGCAAACAGTAGTATTCTTCTACTCAGCTTATAAGCTCTCAACGACAGCTTTTGTTTGAAAAGTTCAGATTTCGTAGTCACTGTTTTAGAGAAATTTACGCAAATTTTGGTTTAAATTAACTTATTGTTTGATTTTTATAATTTAAAAGTCATTGAATCACTTCAATCAGTTTTTTTCCTCATATTTCATTGAAGCGAAATTTTACTGAATCTTTTTTTTATAGCTAAAAATGAAGCAATTTGGTTGCACCCATGTAATTAATAAATACCGTGTCAGCATTTATTTTGACGGGAAATAAAGTACAAAGTGTCTCAAAAAACCTTGACACAATTTAAAAGTTTATATAAAAATGACTCATGGTAGGAGCTAAATATTCACTTACGTGTTACTTTACATATTAGAGTTTTTTTTTTAGTATAGTCAATAAATTTCAATATGCGCTCCTTTTGTGGTACAGAGAATATCCATTTCATCCCATGTACGTTCCAAAATGGATTCCGTAACACATGAAATTGCAGCAATTACGCGTTTTTTGAGTTCTTTAGGACTGTCCACTTTTGTTGAATAGACATTGTCTTTGACAAATTCCACAGAAAAAAGTCAAGAGGTGTAATGTCTGGAGATCGAGGCGGCCACTGGATGGGACCATCTCGTCCAATCCACTTGTTTGGAAATTCCTCATTTAAAAAGTCCTGTACAATCATACCCCAAAGTGGCGGTGCACCGTCTTGTCGCCAAATGATTTTGGGATGTAAATAAGAAATTTGTGGAGTAGCAAATATTTTACAACTTTTACAGCCATTTTACAACTTCCGCTTTCATGGAACAACTAGCGCCCTCTGTTGAACTTTTTTGACTCAGAAAATAATCTCTAATATATGCGGTAACACGTCTGTAAATTTCCAGTTCCTACCTTGTGTACTTTTTTTTAATATAAATTTTAAAAATGTGTCAAGGTTTTTTTTGAGACACCATGTGTACTAGGATTGGTATGCATCTGCGAAATTTTCCCCTTTTAATAAAATATATAGATATGGCGTGAGTTTGTCTTTGAGTAAAATGGTCAAATAAATTAAAACCGTATTTTCTTGCAAATAAATACATCAATATATCTAAAAGACTACATTTTTATCCGTCTGTTCAGCACACAAACGTTCAGCGTATAATATCTTTTTTTTGAACTTCTCATCATTTATTTGACAATCACGAATGAATGTTTTCGCAAATTTTAAAGAACTTAGTTCAATTCAATTCCCTCGTCAATTTTCATTATTTGAAACACATTTTATACCTCGGTCAATTTCTTTCTACTTGAATTTCTCTAAAGCGAAATTTTATAAAACCTTTTTAAGTTAAAAGGAAAAAGTTTTTAAACGCTGCAAAGTAATTTATTTAAATTGAGGTAATTTACTTTTGAAGCAAAACACTGGAACTTATCGTCTTCGAAATGTGTTCACATAGTTGTTTTCAATTTAAGTGCATTAATAAAGAAAAGAAATAATAAAAAAAGGTTTTCCAAGTATTCGAAAAAGTGCAATTTTTCATTTTTGCACGGTTCGTTCTTTCAATACTTTTTTTAGTGGAATTCAATATAACTTTTTAGAAGAGGCTGAAATTATTCCCGCTTTATACAAATATGTCGTCATACAAAATAAAATGACAATGGGTTATGGGGAAGGAGGGTTTGGTATATTTCAGCATTTAGCAACAGCAAAAGTTAAAGTATGATTCGCATTATTTTTTGGGGTCATTTTTTTTTTAACAAAGCACGAATTCAAATTTCAATGGATTAATAGAATTTAATGTCCTTTAAAATAACATTTTTTCGAGTAAACTATTAGAATGTTGTCAGATATGTCACGGTCAAAGGTAACTTTTTTTCATATACAATAAAACCTCGTTGATCCGGATCAGATTTGTAGGCATTATTTTTTATTTAATGTTCATTAGATAATAATTTTTAACTATAATAGTAAGAACGTAACTACAAGCACGCCAAATATTCGCTTTTTAGTTTGATTCAATGTTACAGTTCCTGCATAGATTGTACAATAAGTCATGGTAATAAAATGCTTTTTGTTGAGTTTAAGAAAGCTTTACTAGACTTACTAATTCTTTGTTAAGAAATGATGTAGAAAGTTATTTTTATATTTTTTAATGTCTTGTAAACAATACTATGTAATTTTGTTACAAAACATAGTTTTTTATAGTAATAAATGGTAAGTCTGCGTAGTTAAGGATTTTGTTTTGCTTATTACCCATATTACCCGGATTATCTGGATTTTTAATTATCCGGATTGCCTATGGTCCCAGTTAGTCCGGATAAACGACGTTTTACTGTACTATTACATTCTGAGAGTTTCCATGGGGTTCCTTTTCTGAATGAGAACATATTCTTATATGTTCTTAAAATAATTCGATGATGATATTGCCAAGGATAAGACTTAACTGAAAAAAAAGTGTACTGAATATATCCCCACTCAAATCTACCAACCACATACAATGTTCTCTATTAATCTAATTACATGTTTCCTTGCATAAAAAGGAATGTTCGATGTGTTGAAACTAGGCTGAAAATAACTGATCAACGATCCAATACGAGAATTTCGTAACATGGTTCCAACTTTGCCATGAAAACCGGTGCCGTTTGGGTACCTCCCAGAGTTCATGATTTTTTTTCCAATCTAACCATTAGTCTTAGCTCTACCTGCCTTTTCCAAATTTACTGAATAATTTTAATATTCCCTTTCAAATCCTTCAACCACATACGATGCCTACAATATTCCTCCATTTACATGTTTCATTGCATAAAAATGAATGCGGGTTACGTTGAAACTAGCTAGACATATTGAAAAATATTTCAAAAGAAAGTTATTCATCAAGGATCGAATGTGAGAATTCTATAACATGGTTCCAATCTTGTTATGAAAACTAGTGCTTTTTAGGTTTAGTTCTCTCTGCCTTTCCCATATTTACTCAATAATAATATCATAATAATATCTCAATTATAACTTTATATTTGTTCACTATATTCTGATGTACTTCTTGATGAAAGAGGACCGCGATAAAATAATTCAGTGATAACTTATGTTCGCTAAATAAATACTTTGACATAAATGATCGAACACGGCCAAATAACAGCTATTCTCTGCTGTTTAGGTGCTAATACTTTTTTGTTAATGTTACAGTGAAACTGAAAGAGGCGATTAAACTTTCAATTTCTATGTAATCGTCAGATCCCAAGGTAGACCATTTCTTGTCTAGTGAATAATCTATACATATTATTTCTAAAAGGTGTTTTTCTACTTATCTTTTCTACTTAAAGGTGTTTTATCCCTTTTTCTTCGTTCATACTTAACCAAAATCGATAAATGAGGTACCATTTTAAAGATTAAAATCTCCGCTTCGTACGAATTGTTAATTTAGAATTACACATCTTATTGTTTGTTTAAAACTCGAAGTATGAACATTATAAACAATTTTTCTTCCCCTAGATGGCGCGCGCGCTAGCTTTTTTATTTTACCATTTTCAATCGTACTGAACTTTTAAATTTAAAAATCGTTTGCTTCTATTATTATTCTGTAAATTCATTAATTAGTTTCTTTATTGGCAACATCCGCGTGGGTTTACATTATTCTTTTTGAATGGAAAAACCATATTATTTCTAGATGGTGATTTTTTTGTGACGTTCCCTTTCTCTCCCTTCATACTTAACCGAAATCGATAAATGAGGTTCCATTTTAAATATTAAGTTCTCGGCTTCTGACGAATTGTTAATTCAGAATGACACACTGTATTGTTTGTTTAAAAATCGAAGTGAAAAATTCACATTTGGTCCAAAAGTTCTTTCCCTGGATGCGTCAAAACGGCACTTTCAAATAGTGTGCACAGAGGTTTTGTAACGTAAATATCCCATTTTCCACGAGTTTGTGTCATATTTAACTTTTAATATTGTCTACAAAGGTGTTTTGACGTGTACATATCTCATGTTCCCCTGTTTTGTCTTATGCTTCACCTCCAATATTGTGACCAAAAGCGTTTTGTTATTGGTTTTGTATTATCCTTACGCACCATTGTTATTTGATAAATAAACAATTGCTACAAATGAACCGGTTTTTCTTTCATCCTACTACAAACCACCAACTTCGCTATAAAATTTATCGTAATTTAATTGCATGCGAAAGGGTCTCACAGGCAATCTAGTATAGCATAAAATGGCTCGAGTGCATGTGATTTAGAAAACGTAAAAATCGACAGTGCGAAGTTCAGTGAAATGCCGAATCACAATCACAAAAGGAGGAGAAAGGGCTATAAATACCTCCCAATAAATTTAAGAAGTAATATATTTTTAAAAAAATCACTTCCATTGTTGAAATATTAAGTGCCATTATACCCCAGTCAAAATAGACCCGATTTTGACGAATGGCTAAAAAAAATATGAAAGTCTTGAAAATTGGTGGAGATGTTTCTTTGAGCATGTTAATGAACATACTAAAAGTTCCCACCGATCAGACTTGAGCTTTCGCCGCCATCTTGGAAAATGTGTAAACTTTTTTGGTTTTTTTGCAAGTAACTTGAGAAATATTGATTTTATGTAAAAAAATGGAACACAAAAATTGAAGAGCATTAAAATATGAACAAAAACATTATTTACATTTTTTTATAAGTCTAACACGAACAAAGATAATTGACTTTGAAAATAACGAACAAGCACGCGTAGGACGCGGATGCGCGGGTCATCCCCATCTCGATGGGGGAATGACCCGCGCAGGTGCCCCAAAAGTCTTGCACACTCACGTTTGTCAAACTTCTGTGTATCAAAGCTCGAGATAAAGTTGCAGCAACATCCAATCCATTGTTATCAGGTTGTATTGTGAGGCTTGGTGGATTCTATCTTTTTATGTCATACTTAGGCTGCATTGGGTACATAATGGCTGGAAGTGGGTGAAAATAAATAGTAAATTTGATGTATGCAACTACGTCAGTAGAAAAAGCGTTGCATGGCCGTGCATATGCTAGAAAAATCCTAGTTTATTTATTTACCCAAACAGCTTTAGCAAAAATAAATTTTTACGCCATGGATATATCTGATTTCAAAAGCAATTAATCTCCATGAGTTGTTTAGAGATTTTGCTACTAAACTACTATCACTAGAAACCATAAACGGACATACTCATATACGAGACATCGAGATTTAAATGAGTGAGACTTTGAAGCAGTTGAAAGAGAATGGCCCAACTGCATCGCTCTGGGTTCAGTACTTTGAAATGGTAAAGCTTATGAAAGCTTGATCACCGTCAATTGTACGGTGAAAGTAAACGGTTTCAATACATTAGTAAAGCCGTTGTTGCTTTTCCAGAGGATAGAGATTGTTAAACAAAACAACGAAGACCTAGCATTTTATTTAGAATATGAGTTAGTTCCTTTTACGTTTGCTCTGTTTAATGAAGCTGGCATGTGAGAGACAACGACATTGGCTAGGTACGACGTTTTTGAAGTTCCAAACAAAGACCTTAACCTAATGAACTGCGTCAGCATTGTGGACAGTGGTTTTCCCCTACACCGTGTCACACAGGGAACACAATTAACGTTTTCGAATGTTTGCACAAATTAAGTTAACTATATAAAAAAAAAGCATTATGGGACCAGCTGTATAGTGGTTTTTAATGGCTAATCCAACACCAATAACAGTACAAAAAATGGAAGAAAATCTACGGTCTATTGTGATAAAATCTGTAGACATAAGTTTTGATGGAAACATGCGAGTTACTGTTCAACAATAACAGTTCCTTTCAAATGAAAACAACAAAAGCAAACTGATAAGCATGCTATCAGCTGAGCTGGAAAAACAGTGGGATTCGATTCCGACAATGTAATGACGAAGCCGACATTCTCGTTGTAAATACTGCAATTAACGAAGCATGTTCTGGTAACAACATAGTTGTAATCACCGGTAAAGATGTTGACCACCTGGTTCTATTAACAGCTCTCACTCCTACAGAAAAGACATTTTCCTTGTCAAAACATGCAAAGGGAAAGCAGAGAAAAAATACAATCATCGGGACATACCAAAGTATCCTTTTTCTCCATGCGTTCAGTGGATGCGATTCAACAAAGGAAAGAAAAATTGTGTAAAAATGTTCCAAAGTAACGATATGGAACACAACGTAACAGTAGTTAATAAATGCAACTCATCGCATAATGATGTTGCTTAAGCAGGAGAATGCTTTTTTCTGATCTGGTATGGAACACATCCCAGTGAAAAGTCCCTAAATAAGTTTAGGTACCAATGCTTCGCAAAATTTGTCACTAAAATAAAACCACATATTTCGTCTCTTCCCTCAATTGAAGAGACGGCCATGCGACATTCCTTTCGGTTGTATCACCAAGTGCAAAAGTGGTTTGGAAATGAGTAGAATCCTGAAGTGTGGGTTGGAAATGTCAAAAGAAAACCATCGTGCCCATTACGACTATGGATGCAGTGGCTCCCGTTTCAGTTTTAAGCATGGTGTTTCGCAACTTTAAGACTGACTGGGGAGAAAGATTCGTGTGTCGGAAATCAAGCATCAACTGCACAACGGCCTACAACAACTGCAATGGGGTATGTCACAATGACATATTCCATTGCAGTTATTGCATTGTAGATCATGAGGATCTAATAAAAGAAATTGATGAATGAGGTGATGCTAGCTGACCCATAGACGATCTTTTCAAGACTGACGACGCGAACAATCCCGTACCGAAAAAAGTACGACAACCATAATGTAGGTACGCTTAAAAAATTATATACAATGAAAATATGGAAGTGAATAAATCCAAGTTTATTACACTCGTTCATAAAATTAAAAATGACCAATTATATACATACCAAAAAAAATTAGTCTATTTTCTTGTGTTTAAAGATTGCCCAAATGAGGGAGAGGAGAGAATTCAAAGGAAAGCTCCTGCAACGAGACTTGGACGCTACATTCATAATCAACCCGCATTTAATAGCCAATATTTTGGTTCGTGTTAGGGTTACGACAAAATGTATTTTATATTTTTCGTACACAATTTAATGTTCTTTATTTTTTGCATAAAACTTTTTTTACATAAAGTTAATATTTCCCAAGTTATTTGCAAAAACACAAAAAGGCCTTCAAAATCTTTAACAACTCATGAAGATTACTGCTTTAGAAATGAGATATGTCCATGGCGTCAAAAATTATTTTTGCTAAAGCTGTTTGGGTAAATAAATGAGCTAGGATTTTTCTAGCGTATGCATGGCCAAGGCAACATTTTTTTTTTACTGACGTAGTTGCATACATCAAATTTAGTATTTATTTTCACCCACCTCCAGCCATTACGTACCCAATGCAGCCTAAGTATGACATAAAAAGCTAGAATCCACCAAGCCTCACAATAGAACCTGATAACAATGAATTGCATGTTACTGTAACTTTATCTCGAGCTTTGAAATGCAGAGGTTTGACAAACGTGAGTGTGCAAGACTTTTGGGGCACATACGCGGGTCATCCCCCCATCGCGATGGGGATGACCCGTGCATCCGCGTTCCTACGCGTGATTGTTCGCTATTTTCAAATTCAATTATCTTTGTTCGTGTTAGACTTATATAAAAAAAATTTAAATAATTTTTTTGTTCATATTTTAATGCTCTTCAATTTTTGTATTGAATTTTTTTCATAAAATCAATAACTCTGAAGTTGCTTGCAAAAAACCCAAAAAGTTTACACATTTTCCAAGATGGCCGCGAAAGCTCAAGTCTGATCGATTGGGACTTTTAGTATGTTCATTCACATGCCCAAACAAACATCTCAACCAATTTTCAAAACTTTCATATTGTTTTTAGCCATAAAACCTATTTTGACTGGGCTATTATAGAGTTCTGTCGCTTTTCACTAAACCTTTCATATCCCTTTGTGCCTCTCGTAAGATCACATGCACAGAGCTTTTAACATATAAAACCATATTTTCAAAATATCTATTTTTGCTCTCCTAGTTAACGATAAAGACTGTAGAAATAACGGATTTTTATCACAGTATATTATTACGTAGGTGGTTTAGATCAGCCGAATATAAGTATCGCTTCTTCTTCGCTGAAACCACTAAATAAAGAAATTATACTCGACTACGGATACGAATGCCTCGACGACATTACAAATGACATTTGAGTAATCAGATAAAAGTTTAAAGCTGTGCAAATGTTGTTTATTTTACGTTGTTATAGAATTACACTGCCAAAAAAAAAAAAACCGGCATTTTAAAATGGCGCCAAGAAAAAAAAAATGCCGCCATTTAATGACGTTAAATTAAGTTTAAATTCTCCAAAAGGAAGTCATGGTTATCAGATTACGAATTTTTAAACCATTTTGATGTTTTTCCCCTTTTCTATTCGCATGAAATTGGGAAAAGGGAATTTCCTCCATGATGACATCCGCTTGTGATACGGAGTTCCAAACCTCGTGCGATTTTACTTTCAAACCGATGCATCAGTCACATGTGAGCGCTTTAGAGCTCTGTATTTTCTATTCTAACACCAACATCATCTTTTTATTCATTTTTTTTACTCTCACTTTTTTTTCACTGCTCTTTCTAAAGGATCATTAAAGAGAGAAACTTTAAATTCAGTTGATGGATGGCATGAATGCTGACTGACTCCGATATATATTTTTTTATTTTTTAATTTCATTCCTAAATCGAAAGCATTTTGTTCGAATTGAAGATTTCTAGTTTTCAAAAAAAGTTAAATGAAGTTTTTCCAGTATCGATTGCTTGTATCTTGATTTCTCTTCTTGGACTAAAATTTTACTTCTTCGAGTAAACTGATCTAACGTAAATAAAACTGTACTTGGCACTTTGAACGGAATTTAAAGCAGCTTCATAAAACTTTCTTCCAAAAGAGAACGTTCAATATATTCTTACAGTTAGTCTTTTTTGTTTAATTTTGTTTTTGTGATCAGACACTTTTTTTCTGTATACTGAAAACAAATTACTGATACCTAGGAAGCTAAGAAATTCGACTGCCCTACACAAACTTCTATTAAGTTAATTTTAAATCACTTCTTTTTCATGCTCTTAATTCCTCCTGATTCTCTAACTTTTAATTCGATTGTTTTCAATTATCTTATTTTTGGTTGTTGTGATGGGAAAAAATTTGTTGTACTAAAAACAAATTACTGATACCTAGCAAGCTAAGAGTTTCCGCTGTCCTACAAAAACTGATATTAAGTTCATTTTACATTCTCTTACTTTTAATTCAATTGTTTTCAATTCTCTTATTTTTGGTTGTTGTGATGGGGAATATTTTCTTGTACTGAAAACAAAATACTGATACCTAGGAAGATAGAAAATTCGGCTGTCCTACACAAACAGCTATTAAGATAATTTTAAATCGCTTCTTTTTCACGCTCTTACTTCCTCCTGATTCTCTTACTTTTAATTCAATTGTTTTCAATTCTCTTATTTTTGGTTGTTGTGATGGGGAATATTTTGTTGTACTGAAAACAAAATACTGATACCTAGGAAGATAGAAAATTCGGCTGTCCTACACAAACAGCTATTAAGATAATTTTAAATCGCTTCTTTTTCACGCTCTTACTTCCTCCTGATTCTCTTACTTTTAATTCAATTGTTTTCAATTCTCTTATTTTTGGTTGTTGTGATGGGGAATATTTTGTTGTACTGAAAACAAAATACTGATACCTAGGAAGCTAGGAGATTCGGCTGTCCTACACAAACGGCTATTAAGATAATTCTAAATCGCTTCTTTTTCACGCTCTTAATTCCTCCTGATTCTCTTACTTTTAATTCAATTGTTTTCAATTCTCTTATTTTTGGTTGTTGTGATGGGGAATATTTTGTTGTACTGAAAACAAAATACTGATACCTAGGAAGCTAGAAAATTCGGCTGTCCTTACACAAACAGCTATTAAGATAATTTTAAATCGCTTCTTTTTCACGCTCTTAATTCCTCCTGATTCTCTTACTTTTAATTCAATTGTTTTCAATTCTCTTATTTTTGGTTGTTGTAATGGGAAAAATTTTGTTTTATTGGAAACAAATTACTGATACCTTGGAAGTTAGGAGATTCGGCTGTCCTACACAAACTGCTATGAAGTTCATTTTAAATCGCTTCTTTTTCACGCTCTTAATTCCTCCTGATTCTCTTACTTTTAATTCAATTGTTTTCAATTCTCTTATTTTTGGTTGTTGTAATGGGAAAAATTTTGTTTTATTGGAAACAAATTACTGATACCTTGGAAGTTAGGAGATTCGGCTGTCCTACACAAACTGCTATGAAGTTCATTTTAAATCGCTTCTTTTTCACGCTCTTAATTCCTCCTGATTCTCTTACTTTTAATTCAATTGTTTTCAATTCTCTTATTTTTGGTTGTTGTGATGGGGAATATTTTGTTGTACTGAAAACAAAATACTGATACCTAGGAAGCTAGGATATTCGGCTGTCCTACACAAATAGCTATTAAGATAATTTTAAATCGCTTCTTTTTCACGCTCTTAATTCCTCCTGATTCTCTTACTTTTAATTCAATTGTTTTCAATTCTCTTATTTTTGGTTGTTGTAATGGGACAAATTTTGTTTTATTGAAAACAAATTACTGATACCTTGGAAGTTAGGAGATTCGGCTGTCCTACACAAACTGCTATGAAGTTCATTTTAAATCGCTTCTTTTTCAAGCTCTTAATTCCTCCTGATTCTCTTACTTTTAATTCAGTTGCTTTCAATTTCTATTTTATTTTTCTACGATGAGACAATTTATTTTACTGAAAACAAATCACAGATACCGGAAGAACTGAGAGATTCGGGTATCCTACACAAACTACTAATAAGTTCATTTAAAATCGCTTCTATTCCCTCTCTTAATTCCTTATGATTCTTTTGCTTTTAATTTAGTTGCTTTCAGCTCTCTTGTTTTTTGACCCGCAAGAACCTGATCAGTTTCCAAGCAATCAGAAAACTGAATAAAGTTGAGCATGATTATTTTCGTTATGTGTTTGTTTTAACGCTTTGCTCTCGGAAGGCCAGCTGTGTCGGCCTGACCATGTCATCGAGGAACTTTAAGAGCAAAACGTGCTAGCATGGGGAAGATTCAAGTCGGCAGCTCGTAATTTAGTTGTTCTGAAGATGAATATCGCCGTGATATTCTAAATTACGCGATTGCGAACACATCGTTGGTATCTTACACCGTTAAAGAGCAACGTCAGGACTGCATTTGCATCGCATTTCTTAACCATCCGGGGTGGAAAAGTAATGATCATGCAGAGCAATGCTCCTGGTGATAGAAAGCGGACAAGTTGATTTAGTGCCATCTGTGAGAAAAAGCCCGGGTATCACTTAAGAGGCTGTTTCAATCGGTATAATACTTTAAAATACTGTAAAATCAAATAAAAAGTTTATCAATAAATTTATGAATAAAGCTAAATAAATAAATTATTAAAGGTTTTGTCTTTCTCTCTCTGTATATATACATATAGAGAGACATGACTAAGCTGATTTACTATGAGAGCTCCCATTAGGTGAGCCGAAATTGCTTCCTACCAGGGATTCCTCATGTATGTGGATTTATATATATACTGTCCGACCACGGAAGCAAGGTCCCTGGAAGCTGTTACGCATGCGCGAGAAAAGCTAGTCTACTTAGAAAATAGGGGAAAACGTCATATTTTCGGATGTGTTTGTTTATGAAATACGGAATGTATTTCAGACTGCTTTTTGTCCGCAATTTTTAAAACTTTATTTTTGATCGAATATGTGAATAATAATTTCAAAATAATAAAAAGAAAGAAGCAAATCTATTTAAAAAAATAGGAGTGTTATAGGAGTGGATATTTTCGGATTACATCAAAATCAAAATTATCTAAAGCTACTTTTTCGGTGGTTCTTTTTTTCTGACGTTTCCTCGGAGATTCAAATTTTGGAGTTTCTTCCCCTTTGCTTCTCTGCGTATTCTTTTTACTCTGGACATTGATATCCCGGTCATTTCACTAGCTCTCTTTAGGGATTGCGAAAGTGGAACAATAACATTTCCTTCTAGTGCTTCTTTATCACGCAATTTAATTACATTGTGTATTATACGTTTACAATCACTACGGAACGGCTTATTCCGAGCAGTTGTGTTGGGTAAAGGATCCATTAATTTTAATATAATAATCAAAATAACAGACGAGGAAAAAGCAAGCAAGCGCAGTTAGTAACCGATTCTAAAGAATGTCGAGAGAATACGAGACTTTTCCCCCTCCTTCCTCAGCAACCTTACCTACAGCGTGAATAGAATCGTCTTGGCACTATGCCAACCATATGTGCCAACCATATGTACCCATTCTTCATACTGTGGTCGGACAGTATATATATATATATATATATATATATATATATATATATATATATATATGGATTATCAAAATAATGGAAACACCAAGAAACATCATGAAAACCTTTATGAATATGGGGTAGGATCACCTTTGAATGTAATACCACCTGAATCACCTTGAAATTGGATTATCCAAGTCATAAATAGTGGTTAAGAATATATTATACCATTCTTCAGGGAAAAATCATGAAAGTTCCTGTAGAGATGCTGTGGTGAATATCGATACCTTTATCTATCCGCTTATACAGATCACAGTGGTTGGATGATTTATAGTCTGGGGATCGTACAGAACAAGATAAGATATTTGACTTCCTTTTCATGCTCTTCAAACCAATATTTGATAGATTTAGCTGTATGTATACAGGGATTATCATACCGGAGAACGCCATCTCCTGCAAGAAACAATGTTTGCACCATAGGATGGACTAGTGAGCTAAAATTTCGACATAGTCCTTCCCATTCAATCTCCCTTTTAGGGTTACCATAGAGCCTGAAGAAAACCATGAGATGCCATCCCAAACCCTGATAGATCTACCTCCATGATTGACAGTTGAGATGAGACAGCCATAATCTTACGTTTGTGTAGGTAATATACGCACATCCTTATATACGCACATCCTGTTGCGAGGAACAATGTGAATAGTGATTCGTCGAACCAAATACCGTTTTTCGACATATTTTTTGACCAGGATTTACGCCCTTGGCACCATTGTGGACGATATTTTGTATTGGCCTCTATTACAAGTGGCTTGGGGATAACTACTCTTCCGTAAATCCTTTGTTTATGAAGTTCCCTTCTACCTCTAATGGTTGATACCTGAACATGCAGATGCCGATTGAGCTCTTCGGTCATTTTTGTTGCAGTTGTTTTCTTTCTTCGTGTCACAATCCGCTTCAATACCTCGTCCGTCTCTTTCACTCAGCTCTCCCTTTCGTCCCCTATCCTGTTTGGCAAAGGATGTTTTTCCGTGCACTCTGTATGCTATCATGACTTTCGATACCATAACTCGAAAAAAACCCATTAGCTTGGGGTTTGCAGTAACAGATAGCCAATTTAAACGCGATCCAACAATTTGCCCTTCTCGCAAGGTTTGCAAAGGTTTGACATTTTACGCTGTTCCCCCTAAAGGCACGATGCCCTTAGCTTCATTGCTACTACCTGACGATAGAATAATACATACACTATATTATATAAAAAAATAGCGGTGGTCAGACTTGTTTTTTAAGGAATACGAAGCACATTCATAAACACCACTAATATTGATAGGTGCTTCCATTATTTTGATAACCAACTGCATATTATATATATATATATATATATATATATATATATATATATATATATATATATATATATATATATATATATATATTTCTATAACATTTAAACATATGGTATAGCATTTAAAGCTAAAGAAAGCCTAAATTAAAACTCTTAATTAACCTAATTTTTAAGTTCTAAAATCCCTTGGGCGAAAACTTTTAAATGGCGACTCTATTACTTAAAATCCGAAATTCGTAGCGTGGGTACCTAAATTAACTATTTCTGCGCTTATGTCACGTCCCTTCTAAATTTTAACCAATTAACCTCTCCTATCAAGATCATATGACGAGATAGTTTCAAAAGTCTATTTAAGGCTCTGCGCCATGTACAGGTTGGCTCTCACCGATTTTCTGTTGCCCCGAGAGGTTGTGCTGGTTCTCGTCTAAATAAATGATTTAACCGATATGACAAGTGTTCGTTTTTGCTCGGGTTTCAGCTTCCTCTTCGTTCCTGTTGTAATGTGCCGGCTCCGGTCACCGTAATCTAATCTTCGTCTTCTCTGTCGGGGTCGGCATGTTACATATATATATATATATATATATATATATATATATACAGTTCTTTTTTTTCTGGGGGTACGCGGGGATACGGAGTATCACCATCTTTTTTGAAGAATTATTTTGGCTTAACTTAACCGAAATTTTAAGAAACTTGCGAATCAATTGTAAATACATAACAAAAAGTATTTCTTGTTATCTTCGTGTTTATAGAATCTAGTTTTAAGTTCCCCTGTGACGTATTCTCATAAATCAATATTTATTTTTCTGTGTTTCAATCTTTCATGAACAGATAAAGATTTCCCGCTAAAAGAAGCAAGGCAACAGTGCAACGGTGTATGACATAGATAAGCATAGATGTTATCGTGATCACCTAAATCACAGTGTGATTGCAAGGGCATTGAACCTAGGGAATCCTTGAAAAGGGACGTGCACGATAACAGGGTAGCAGGAAAAGTCGGCAGAATGCAGTAAGCGAGGGAGTATCTCCTCTTCCAGGAGGTTCCCATATACAAGAAAGATGGACAGGAGGAGCCACTAATATGTTCTATTTCATTTTATGAAAATCTGAAAATATCTATAGAAAAGAGATTACTAGGTGATGAAGAAGCTGATCTACTTAAATAGGCCAGAGTGCTAGATCCAAAACAGTGGCTAGAAGAAATTCAAAATCATTTGACGTTTGGGTAGGCAGAAATAAGGAATTTATCAAGAAGACTTCGTTTGAATGAAAGGGAGATGATACAGAGCTTCCGAGAATGCACGGAGGAAAAAATAATTCCAGAAAGATAATTTCAATTAATACACCATCTCGATATTATTCCGATATCTTCCAAGTGAATGTGAAACGGGTTTTTCACAGATCAGCCATATTGTAACCCTTTTAAAAACTTTATTGTTGAATAAAACAACAGTGATGTTCTTCAAAATTGTTGGGCCTCCAGTAGGTCTGTTCAATCCAACAAAATGTGTAGAATCTTGGTTGCTTTTTGAACATCATTCAGCAATAAACGCAAATAGCAAAGAAAGAAATCGAGCCATTGAACCTTCTGAAGGCATGCGTCAGATTTGAAGATTTTTATAAAGTTTTTACAAACTGTTTTTAAAATATTCACAAAATTAATTACTTTAAAATTACTTTAAAATTTTGTTTAGGTTTCCGAATCAATAAATATAATTAGAATTAACAGATTTATTACTTTATTTTATCAAATTTCTCCAATAAGTTCCAAAATGAAAAAAAAATTACCTTAACCATCTTCCTAAACCATAAATTTCTTTTGAGGTTGCAAACACGGTACTAAAAATGCACACCTTTATTTGAGAAAACACAGTATACCCACCTATTTTTTTAGAAAAAAGCACTATATATATACATATATATGTATATATATATATATAGAATCTCGATCCAGTCCACGACGAACCGCCACTTTTTATAGAATCTGGATCTTTTTTCATAGACGCCCACTTTTATAGAATCTAGGACCACGTATTCACTTGCAACCCCAAGACACTACTATACTCAGAGTAAAACAATACTCAATGAAGGACAGTCTCACTACTTAATGCACAACACTATATATTAACATGAAGAACTATTTACATGTGTTGAAGTAAGGTACATATATGTTACACGTCAGGCCGCGCCAGGCCTCCACAAATCTGAATTGGTTACAGTATGCGGCCGTCTGCCACGATGAGGGTTAACTAAGCGGCCGTCTGCCACTTATTGGAGCCAACGTCATGCCCCGTCGAGACTATTTCTCCCGTCGCACCCCGTCTGCTGCTTTTTGGCACCTCTTGTCTGGTCGGGAACCAATCTCAGTCTCTCTCCAAACTCTTTTCTCCCCAGTTCATCTGTCGGAATCCTAGTAGCGCTGTCGTCGCATAACGTATATGGCGACATATAGGTCATAGCCGGAGCCCTGGGGTAACACAATTCCCATATATATATATATATATATATATATATATATATGTAAGGAAAATGCACCTATAATGGGCCATGTCCCTATAATGGGCCCCCCCCCCCTTTAGAAATGTCGAGAAATTAAGGGTCTATTGTTACCTTAGGCAGTGGAAGGGGTGAGGTTCATTGGCTACTACCTGCGAGGATACCTTAGCATTGGAATTCAGTTCATTCCTTTACTTTGTGCGAAGTGTAAGGTGTATTCTGCTAGACAGAAGAAAATTTGTGTATGTTTTAACGTCTCTGCTTAGGGGACTCACTGCCCTTAAATCTTTAAAACATTCGATTTTTTGAAAAAAATATATGTTAAAGCTTGATCATTTCTGAACTAAATAAAGCAAACCGCATGAAAATATTCCGCTTAGTTCCGGAGAAATTGATATTCTAAATATTTAATTGCTGATCAAGTTTATGGTAAGAAAAATTTTAAACTCATTTTTATCAAAATGCAATTTTGCAACATTCCGCAACTGATATCTCAAAAACTATGAAACATAATTCCATGAAATTTTTATCACTGCATAATCATGTTATTTTATTGCGTCTGAACTAGGATTATTGCAATCACTGCACATTTTTGTTATTTTTTCAGGGGATAATTAATGCAAAAATTTAAGGAAATTTTAAGTATGTTTTGAGAAGTTTTAAAAAAATTTAAAAAATATTTTAATGTTGAATGTTTTATGTTCAATTTTATATTTAAAATAAATAATTCAAAATTCAACCGGAATTATACATTTAAGTGAAAAATTAATTTCATAGTTCTGCGCGCAAGCCAGTATACAATAAAAATGCTTAAAAAACAAGGTATATCTAAATCGTTTAAAAAAAATTATTTAAAATTATTAAGAGAGTTGAAAATTTGTTTATTAAACTAAATATATCAATTTATCATATATATATAAAATTTGGAAAAATTGGGAGTAAATTGAAATAGTTTCAAAGAGTCGAAAAGTATGAAAATAAGCCTTATTTCCTCGACTTAAGAGTCGTGAGTCCCCTTAAGAAATCTGTTAAGGTAAGTGAATTTTTCAAATTTTTTTATTTAAGTACTATAATGCCTGTTTATTGACATCGGATAAAATAACGGCCCATTATAGGTGCATCAGGTTGGTTATTATTTATGTACATATATTTTTTTATGAATGCAGCCAGTACGCTCCAATTGCTACTACAGATGTAAGACAGTTATTAAAATGGCAGATAAAAATTTGGACCAGTTTGCTTTATCTATAGCTGTGAAAATTCAGATTTACTTCAATTTTTCTCTTAACCGGCCCATTTCTGGTGCGGTTACCTTATGCAGTAAGAATTGTTTAGAAGAACATCGGTTATAAAAACATATCGCTTAAAAGAGCGGAATTATTAGTTCCAGGTCAATTCTCATGTGTAATGATGGATACAAAATCCGGCTATACTAACATCGTTAATTTGAACATATCCCTTTTAGTGACTTAAAATTTATTGGTTTCTGGGAAAATAAATCGCTTATAAGAACATGTTAATTGTGAACGGACGGGAAATAGCAGCACGTTGTTCTTCGATCATTTTATTTTATTCGAAAAACAAAAAAACAATTACATGTACAGCACATCTGGCGGCTTATGTGCACCCGCTTACGGTGAGAGAAAAAGGTTTGTCCCAGTTGTTCAAAGAGTGAAGTACATATTCAATGATGAGTGCAAAACGTAAAACTTTTACGGTTGAGAAAAAAATTCATATAATTTCCAGATTAGAAAACGGTGAAAAAAACCTAGCCATAGCCAACGAATTAAAGGTGAGTCATGCCACGATTTCAAATATTTTTAAGAATACAGTCAAATTAAAAGAAGAATTTGAAAAAAACCGGCCTAAAATTAAGAAACTTCGAAAAAGTCCACATGCTAACATAGAAGAAGCCCTTTTGCAATAGTTTAAGATTCAAAGGAGTGCCAACATTCCCTATAGCGGACCGATTTTGCAAGCGAAAGCAAAGGAATTTGCGAAGCTCTTCTAAAAAGCATGATTTCGTTTGTCCAACTTCGTGGATCCAGAGATTTCGGGAGAGGCATTCCATTGTGTTTGGGAGAATCAGTGGCAAATCGAAGGCCGTGCCACCAGGAGTTTCTGATAACTGGCTTAAAACCGTTTGGACAACGTTAAGAAAACGTTATGAAGACCATGAAATATTCAACACTGATGAAACTGGCCTATTTTATAGGATGACCACGGATAGGACATTACTTTTCAAACATGATAACTGCAGTGGTGGTAAGCTTTCAAAAAAAAAAAGGATAACAGTTATGGTTGCTGCAATTTTAACTGGAACTGAAAAATTGAAGCTTTCAGTGATCGGAAAATACAAAAATCCGAGGGAATTTAAAAATATAAAATCGTTGCCAGTTGATTATCATTCACATTCTAATGCTTGGATGACAGGAGAAATCTATGAAAACTGGTTGTGGAAGTGGGACCAAGAACTTATTAAACAAACAAAAAAAAAAGAAAAAGAGAATTCTTCTTATTTTGAACAACTGCCCAGCCCACCCTGTGGTTCAAGGTCTTCATGCCATTAAATTAACTTTTATTCCTTCCAACACAATCTCCGTATTACAGCCTATGAACCAATGTGTCATTAAGTCCTTAAAAGTTAATTTCAGGAAGAACTTGATTTTACAGATCATCAACGATATTGAAAATAAGAAAAAACCGAATATTTCAGTACGGGACGCTATCATCATGCTAACAGGCGTTGAATAATGTTAAACGATTTCGAATTATTTCCTTTCTTAGGGTTGAAAACCCTCCCATTTTTCAAACTCAAGACGCTAGAGATGAAACGCTTCAATACAGATTTGCCAACTGAACAAAATCCACTTCAGGAATATGAAGACATAGATTTGGCTTTTGCAACTCATGGGAATGTAACGGATGAAGATATTGTTGAAGGCGTAAATGCAGAGATTTCTAGCAGAGATGATGATACTGACGACAGTGCCAGTTCAGAAGATCTTTTGAACGAGTTTTTTTTGCCCGAGTTTAAAAGAAATGTTTTCAGCTATCAATACTGTTAATAAATCTTTAGCATGCAATGACGATTTTGTGAAGGATCTGATAAAAAAAAAAGCTGTCAAAGAACTTGTCGCGATAACCGAAAATTCTTTTTATTTACAAAAAAAAAGCTAAACAAATATTACTGACTATTTTTCAGAAAATGAATAAACATGTAAAAACAAAATATTGCATTATGTATGTACATTCATAAAGCTACACTATTTCATTCATTTTAACGTAGGATTACGTTCCTTCATAACGGTCCTCCGGAAAGGAAAATTTCAGACGCTAAAACCGTCCGTCCATCCGTCCTCGCGAGTTATAATTTTGGCAGCTCGCCAAACCCAGTCTATCGCTCAGACAAGTTAAACAGAAAAGTACTAAGATGCGTCAAAATTTTGACATACATATATGTATATATATACATAAGTATATATATAGATACATATATAGATACAAAAGAGGTAAGCAACGATAAGTAATCCTACGTTAATAACCCGCGGTAGTTTCGTTAGAAGAGACTACTTATTTTTTCTTTTTAATGTTTTTAATATTATGTATTTGAAAAAGTTTAAAAATACATACTTATATGAAAATAAACAGTATGTTATTTCTTGATTGAACTTGAAAATTTTAACCATTTTTTGAAAGTCCTGTTTCAAGTATAAATAGAACTTATGTAACAGTGAATTTAGTACTTCCAGCAGTTTTAAGTTATCTATCGGATATAAAAACAATTATTGATTATAAGAACCAGTTTTTAAAATACACCGGATGTTTTCACGAACGATTTGTACTGTGTGATTTTGTTTTTGTTTTGCAAAATTAAATTATTTTCAGGTAAGAGAAATCACATTTGACAGATGGAAACAATGCGACATAGTTTTCTCTTGGTTACAAATTAAAAAGAATGCATAAGTAGAAAATTGTCAACAACAACAGCAATAAAAACTTTTTCCGGTGAAAATCTAATTAGCAATAAGGATGAAAAATTAAATTTATTCGTGTCAAGAAGACAGTTAATAAAAGATATTTCAACAAAATGACAAAAGTTTCATACGAAGGCTATTTTCAGATTTAGAGGTATTCGCTCGTATTAAATTAAATTTCATCTCTTTCAAGATGAATACAAATTTATATTTCTACAGAAAGAGAGTTCTTAATGGAAATATGCTAAAATACATTTAAAATTATTTTTTTCATTTCTCGGAACATGATCAAAACAGTCTAAAACAAGAAATCTTCGAGTTCATTATTTATAAATCATTATTTTGCTTGAATTCTAATGTTTAGGAGGTAGAATTTACAAACATGTTGCTGTTAGAAGGCAATAATCACTGTTATTCAGAGATGAAAGTTTTACAGTCTTTCTCTCTCTCTCTCTCTCTCTCTCTCTCTCTCTCTATATATATATATATATATATATATATATATATATATATATATATATATATATATATATACAGAGGCTGTTCACACATTTTTTAGATGATGTATATTGTATTCACAAAACTAAATTACATAAAATTCTTGTGTTTTAAATATTCTATTTGACATCCCTTATTCTGAACTATCTTTCGACACCGCAATTGCCAGGATAATAATGCCTTTTGAAGTGTCAGAAGAGGTATTCTATCCCATTCCTCCTGAACAGTTTTCCAGAGTCCTGTAAGGGTTTTGGGACGACGTTTGGATAATGCAGATTTTAAAAGTCCGAAAGCACAAAAATCCATAGGTGATACATCGGGAAATTTAGTAGGGATATCAGTGAAGGGTATGGCCTTGATACCAGTTTTTTGTTCCATTTCTTTTAGGAAATTTACAGTGGATTTTGATGTGTGACTGCTAGCTTTGTCCTGATGGAGTCTCACAGATTGATGGCACTGTGGGTAAAGCGATGGTATTTCATTCAGAAAAATTGGCGATAAAATATGTTCCTGATAGTATTTGGAGTTAATCTTGACATTTTCTTCCACTCTCTTTATTTTCAACTTGCCATTATAAGAAAAGACAGCAACAATCATGAATTCCTTAGAAAAACTTTCTTTCGATTCTTTGAACCATGCACTTAAATTTTTTTCTCCCCTTTTATGATAATAAATGGCTCTTTTTTTGTTGCAATCATTTAAATACACCCATGATTCATCTATTGTGACAATTGTTTTCCATTTTTCTTTGGATAAGTGTTTCTCATATAGAATTCTGCAGCGTGTCATGCGTTCAGCGATATGATTTGGAAGAAGACGATGCACATTGCGTTTTTTCGCTTTCTTAAGATTTAAATCAACGTTTATCATTTTGTTTACAGTGGACACCGAGCATTTTAATGATTTTTCAACTGTTCTTTGACTAGGGGGATTTCTTTTAACATTAAACAACGTACCTTTGCAATAGTCGAAGATGTCCGTTTTTTCCTTGGATACTTGTTTGGAATTTTTGTCCCACTTGAGGCTCCAATTTGACGTTTTTTTCCTTTCTTGTTGACGATATTACCTATCGACACTTTAGATATCACAAAACCATGACTCTCACATCGTTTTTGGATAACGGAGTATGCATATTTCTCTTCGGAAAGAGCATAAATGTAGCCTTCGAACCACTGCCTTGTTAAAAAAGCCATTTTGAATAAAAACAAAACTTTCAAGCCGCAGACGATAATTTTGATTTTTAAAAACGTAGTACAATTGCAATTATTTCTTTTCCAGCAAACGTTTTTTATTACCGCTTACCAAAATCGTCTAAAAAATGTGCGAACAGCCTCTGTATATATATATATATATATATATATATATATATATATATATATATATATAGGGCCAGAGGTGGACCATCGCGTTATTGACTTTTTCAATTCATAAAGCGCTTGAATAAATCATCCAATTTTTCTCAAATTGAAATAATTTGTTTTTCTGTACATGTACATCATATCTACCGATTTTGTCCCATTCGGATAACTCCTTCTTGGTGCGTCTTTTTTTTTTCTAAGTATATATATATATATATATATATATACACAGTGGAATCTCGATCGATCGTTCCCCGAACGATCGTTTTCCCGTATGTATCGTTTATTTCACCCAGTCCTGAATAAATTCCATAGAAAACAAGCAAAAAAGACCGCATGGATCGTTCCTCGATCCATCATTTTCCCGCAATATTCATTCAGAATATCGCAACTTTACGTTAATTTATCGGATCGATCGTTTTTTTATAATAACTGAACCTGAAATATAAATGTCTGGATTGAGCTAGAATAACGCTCTAATTAAACAATGAGCAGAACATTTGAGATGTACGGTCTCGTATTTTTGTTCTCTCTTGTTTAGCCTGGTTTCGCTTTATTGTACCACTCCCATTATTTGTTCGTCGTTGATGTTCCTTAATTCTTTAGCCCCTGGAGTACCCTACTTTTGGCAACTCATTCCAAATTCCCCAACTATTCAACATTTCTGTTCTTATCAGCAATGGCTCACAGTCAGCTTTTCTGTTGGCCTTGGGATGGAGGCGCCCTGGTGTTTGGTCTAGTGTGTGAGAAGTTTCTGATTACTGCAGTTCTACACTGGCCGATGAGTGTTTCACCCGGAAGCAGAACTTCCTGGTGGTCTTATGTCGGACCCCATCCAGTGCAATGGGATGGTTCTAGTTGCAAACGATTCACGGCTGCCGCTTCTTTATACTCTCACACAATAACCGATACCGAAAAGAATGAAATTTGCAACACCCAAAAAAAATATTGTTTACTTGTGGAGAGAAAACCGCCAAAAAAAAAAAGGACGATTAAGTACTTTTATTTGAATCGAAATTCCTGTGTATGTACGTGTATTTCTTTTTTTATTATTATTATCTTGGATTTCAGTACAACTTTGTAATTTTATCTTCATTTACACTACGGGTATGTATGCATTTATGTATGTGAGTAAATATATTGTAGGGATATCAAACCTTTAAGGTATGTTAATACTTTTTTGTATGTTCCCGCATCTATCGTTTTTCCGCATCCATCGTTTAGTTAGTCGGTCCCTTCGAAAACAATAGATCGAGATTCCACTGTTTATATATATATTCTTATATTTATCACTGAAATCTCCTGAGGATAAAATAGCCTGACGCACCAAAAAAAACACTGAAACTCTGAATTTGTTTGCTTGTAATTCAATTCTATAAAAATGTCCAATAATGTTGCCTTATTTGGAAGGTCATATTCTCAGATCTCTAATTTCTCTGTTAGACCTCCAGAAATTTTTCTAGTGGCTCTAAGCCAAGAGAAAAGAAAGAAAAATATTCAAATACTTTGAAAGATGGAAAATTAACCAAAAATGTGAGCCGAAAAAAATTTGCTTACTAAAATAATGAGGATCATTAATTGCTTAATTAGACCCTGGAATTATGAATAACATGAATGCTAAACATATTTAATCAATATAGCTAAAAATAAATTTCGCTTCCCTCTAAAATTGAAATTAGGCGAATTTAACTTTGTAACTTTTGAATATTCAACAACTCAGGAGGTGACAGGTAGTCACTGATCTTTTGTAGATTAAACTGAGTAATCACTAATCTTTTGTTTTATGGGACTCCAATTAAAATTCAACAAGCGCAAACACTTTTATTGTTTCACGTTCTAAGTCAACAATAAACCCACAGCATTAAAATCGGTAATATTATATAGTAAACTGTATATATAATAAGCTGAGTAGTAAACTGCGGTAGTACGTGTAGTAAAATAACCCCATGGCATTAAAATAGGTAAAATTATATAGTAAAACGGTATATATAAGAAGCTGACTAGTAAACTGTAGTAGTAACTGTATAGTAAAATTGTATAGTTAACTGAGTAGTCACTCAGCCTTGTTTTAAGAGACCCTGAGACCCCAAATAAAATCCATTTAGCGCACTCGTCTTTAATGATTCATGCATTAAGTCAACAATAAACCCATGGCATTAGAATCTGTAAAACTATACAGTTAACTATATAGTAAACTGTATAGTAAGCTGAGTAGTAAACTGGAGCAGTAACTGTAGTAACTGTAAGTAAAATAAACACACGGCATTAAAATAGGTAAAATTATACAGTAAACTGTATATATAAGAGGCTGAGTAGTAAACTGTAGTAGTAACTGTATAGTAAAATTGCATAGTTAACTGAGTAGTTACTCAGCTTTTGTTTTAAGAGATCCTGAGACCCCAATTAAAATCCATTACGAGCACTCGTCTTTAATGATTCATGTACTAAGTCAACAATAAACCCATGGCATAAAATCTGTAAAACTATACCGTAAACTATATAGTAAACTGTATAGTAAGCTGAGTAGTAAACTGCGACAGTAAACTGAGTAGTCAGTAAGCTTTTGTTTTATGAGACCCCAATTAAAATTCAATACGCGCACACGCCTTTAGTGCTTCACGTTCTAAGTCAACACTGAACCCACAACATTAAAATCGGTAAAACACCTTTTTTAAGAAAAAAAAAACAAAGAAACAGTCAGCACTTTGAAAAAGAGATAGATCTGAGTGCTTTTCTTATTTTCAACTTTTCGGTGAAACCTTTGTAATGGATAGGAAATGAAAGGCAAGTGAGAATGATGGATGAGGGTGGAATTAAGAGTTATTCTCAGAAAAATAGGTTACATAGCTAAGCCAAAGCCTGCTCAGCTCAGTTTGTGAATGCCTGTAACAGATACTTTTCGTATGCAAATTTTCATTGATAATTCTATAAAGTAAACATAATATCCTCATCTCAAAGGATTACGTCACATTTGTTTAATTTACGAAAGAAGTTGATTGTTGTCAGTATTTCAGCCGGGAAAACAGAATTAATTATGGAAAAATAATTCTTTGAAATGAATAGCAACTTGTGTAAGAATGTTACAGATTCCATAAAGAAAAGCTTCCATAGTTTATTTAAATTTCATTCTCAAAGATTCTACAAAATATGAACTCAAAATTACATAGTATGTTAAATTATACCATGTTAAATTACATAGTAAACAGCAGTAACTGTACAGTAAAATAAACCCATGGGATTAAAATTGGTAAAATTTTATAGTAAATTGTATAATATATAATATGCTGATTAGTAAACTGTAGTAGTAACTGTAGTAACTGTATAGTAAAATGAACCCACGGCATTAAAATAGGTAATTTTATACAATATTAGCACAAATGAATGACCGGATTTTAAAAATTTACTAGCTGTTACCCGTCAAAACATGACGGCTAGATAATAAATAAATGTACTAATACACAAATTATACTCAACACATCATTGCCAAATATTGAAGATCATAATAATGCGCAGACACAAATTAATGTGTTTGCACGGCCTCGTGCTTAGTGAGTATCTAAAGCCAGATTTAAAAATGTCACTGAGCATGCGCAGAAAGCAATTTTTTTTAACTGTAAATTATTGCTAATTAAACAGCGCGAAATAAACCATTTCCGCGAGGTTTAATCTTATATTTCACAAACATAATTATCATAAAAATAAAAATAGCAGAGAGAAATATAGAGAGATTCCTTGGAATAAACATGTTTATAATTTAAACATGTCGCTGAGCATGCGCAAAAACAGTGAGTTTCGAGAGACAGATTAGAACATGCCACTGAGCACGCGCATAAATAAATTTTTAATTGTAAATTATCACTAATTAATAGAAACTGCGTTACAAAAAAGTTACAAAAACCAAATAGTTACAAAAACCGAATTTGACAAATCTACAGATTACAATCTTTCGTTTAAGACCAAAATGAAGTAAATGGATGCAGTAGTTTTCTATCCCGGACTGCCCAAAGAATCAGCTTAGCAACTTAAATATATAGATACTAGAAGGTAACCCGTCATTTTGACGTCATAATACTAATAATGACGTCATAATGGAAAAAGTATATGAAAGTTAAAAAATATCCCGAATTATCTAACAATATTGCATTTAATCCATACCTTGTAAAAGCAAACCCTTTCATTATTTTTTATTTATTTAGTTTTCCATGCGATTGGAGTAGTAGACTGCCATCCAGTTTTTTACTGCTACGAATACTTGAGCTACTTGATTCATTCACATTCAAGTTTGCTTACTTTCAGAATTCATCGCAAAAGTAAACAGATTTTTAAAACTGTTAAATATACAGCTAAAAGCATCCAATTTTTTTTTAGTTCTGAATGTTTTATAGAAAATTAGGCTGAACAAACGTGATTTGATGGAGAAGATATTAGTTTTTAGGTAAGAAAAAATTCTGATCCACATCTGAAATTGAAATTAAGCCTAACCGGCTGTTTGTTTACTGAGGGCTTCAATTGAAAGATGAGTACAGCCCGGAAGTGTTATACAGAGACAACGGCTATTATATATATAATTTTCGAAAAAACTACACATATTACAATAAGTGATACACGAAATAAAAGAAAAATATACCAAGTTTTTTTCCCACCGTCGATCAACAGGTAGCAAATATCTGGACATGTTGCAAATTTGGTTATTTCCACAACTGTGTGAGGACAACACAAATTTTGTGTTTCAACAGGATGGAGCCCCAGCCCATTTGTCTTTGCGTGTACGTGCTTTCTTAAACGAGGAGCTTCCACACCGATGGCGTGTGACAATGATTTACCCTTAATCACATGGCCACCAAGATCCCTGTACCTTACGCCATGTGATTTCTTTTTATGGGGTTACGTCAAAGATACTTTTTATGCACTACCGATGCCAAAAGCACTGCAAGAACTTAAGGTGACAATGGACCTTCAAATTGACAAAAATATGTCCCCAAAACGATTTTTTTTCTTTCAGAAAATTATTCTGCAACTCATCAGCTTTAAATTTAAAAAAAAGTATGTTGATCCGATCATTATTAACCGAGTTATAAGTATTTAAAAAAAAACACAATGGAAATGTTAGTCAAATTAAAACTTTAAATGCCATTTTCTCAAAACAAGTTTTCATGTCGTTTCGGTAAGTTCAAAATGTTCCATGCGTCATAATTTTACTCGAATTTTCATAAAATTTCCTAAAATGATTATTTATATATGTTAGAATAAAACTTAGTAATCAATTCATTATACTATTTTAAAACAACTTAAAATTTTTACAATAAAAAAATATTTTTTGATAAAATTTTGCATAAAATGACCTATTTTTATCGATTTCTTTTCTAGTTTTTATAAATATGACTGAAAATCAAATATTGCTACTAACTTTTATTATAACTATATAAAGCTAGCTTAAGAGAGAAAATTAGATATCCGAGACAAAAATTAATGCGCATGGAGCATTTTTAAATAGAGTAATTAACAACCTGATTTTAATTAATATCTTAATTAATTACATTCTGATTTTTTTTAATTTAGAATTTCCATTTCTAAACAACACTGTATAAGTATACAAAATTTCATAGCAATTGGTTAATAAATAAAAAAAAAGTTTTTCATGGTCCATTGTCGCCTTAAAGAACTCTTTTGTGCAGCATTAGGAACCTTTGACAGTGTGATACTACAAAATGTGTGGAACAGACTTGATTAACAGATTAGATATTTGTCGTGTAACAAAAAGGTCACACATCGAGCATCTGTAACTGAAGATGAAACTTGGTATATTTTCTTTATTTTCGTGCATCACTTATTGTGATATGTGTGATAGTTTCGAAAATATAAATATTTAAAATCCGGTCATTCATTTGTGCTAGCCCTGTATAGCAAACTGGATGTATAGGAAGCTGAGTAGTAACTGTTGATTGTTGTCAGTATTTCAGCCGAGGAAGTAGACTTAATTATGAAAATTTTCTTTTGAATGAATAGCAACTTGTGTAAGAATGTTACAGATTCCATGAAAAGCTTCTCATAGTTTATTTAAATTTTATACTCAAAGATTCTACAAAATATGAACTCAAGAAGAGATCGTATTTAATGGTTCTGAAAGGTTTATATGAGTTGTTCAAAAGAAATTTGACTAGATATGGATAAAAAATTTGATAAACCTTTTGTTGAGACGAGGAGAGGGAAGAAAGGGGTAAAACTTCCCGAGCCCGGCGTAACACTTATAAACGTGATAAAAAAAATTTCCTTCTTTTGTTGATGCTTATTTACCTTTAATTGTGGTTCTGTTCAGAAAATTTGAAATTCCATGACGGGAATCGAAATAATAAGATTCTAACAAATGCTGAGACAATGAGGGTTTAAAAAACATATGTTGAATTCGTCTATACGGTGCCCCCATAATAAAATGGTCAGCGGTGAATTATAGGCTGTGAATTATGGGCGAATGTCTACACAACAAGTGCCTGCGCTAGGAAAAAAATATGAAATTCGTCATAGATAGAGATATGTAAATTTCGCATAAAAAAGTATCGAAATTTCGGAACAAAAAAAAAACACAATGGATAAAATTTCGCATTTATTTGCAAAAAAATAATAAATTAAAAAAATTCGCATACACTCAAGAGCCAAAACATTATGACCACCCCTACATTTTGCAATGAATTCGCCTGGATGACGTGGAAGGCACGTGATCAAGTGGAAGTGGTATTTAACTGCTGCTGGAGAGTCTGAAGAATCATTCTTTCACTTACTTCTGTGTGTCATGGGAAAGGCTGCGGATATAAGCGACTTTCATAGAGGGCAGATTGTAATGGCTCGAAGGCTCGGAACAAGTATTTCCGAAACTGCACGACTCGTGTGTTGTTCGCGACCTACAGTTGTTAGTACTAATGCAAAGTGGATGAATGACGGTGAAACCAGCAGTAGACGACATGTTGTTGGACATCCACACGCTATCAAAGAAAAAGGTCGTCGGAGACTGTCTCGCATGGTCAGCTGACAGCCCAATACAATGCATGGCCAAGTAGAATAGTATCGCAGCACACTGTTCAGCGGACACTGTTGGATATGGGGCTACACAGCAAACGTCCCACTCGTGTGCCTTTGCTGACCAAGCGTCCTCGCCAACTGCGCCTGCGCTGGGCCCGGGAACATTGCGACTGGTCCATGGATCAGTAGGAGAGAGTTGTCTGGTCAGATGAATCACGGTTTGTCATTCATCACGCCGATGGCCGTGTCAGGATAGGCCGTCTTCCAGGCGAACTGTTGCTCCCTCAATGTACAGTAGGTCATACACAGGCCGGTGGTGGCGGTATTATGCTTTGGGGGACGTTCTCTTGGGCGTCTCTCGGACCCGTGGTTGTGGTAGAGCAGACCTTGAATGCTACAGGGTATCTGAACATCATTGCGGACCAGTTGCACCCTTACATGGCGTCTGTTTTTCCAGCTGAAAATGGAATGTTCCAACAAGACAACGCCCCGTGTCACAAGGCTAAAATTGTGTTGGAGGAGTTCCAGGAACATGATGCTGAATTCCAGTTAATGTCCTGGCCGCCTAACTCACCGGATCTCAATCCGATAGAACACATTTGGGATGCCATGGGACGGCAGCTCAGAGTTCAAAGACCACCAATTCGCAACATCTCGGATTTGCGTGACCGTTGCTTAAACATCTGGTACAATCTGTCTCCGGCCATCTACCAAGGACTTGTGGCATCCATGCCAAGGCGGGTTGAAGCTGTGTTGCGTGCCAAAGGTGGGGCAACTCGTTATTGACAGGCGGTCATAATGTTTTGGCTCTTGAGTGTATATTAAAAAGAAATTACGATTTTACTTACTTGGATAGGTAAGTATCAAAATTCTTAGTTAAATGATAACATTGATATTATGTTAGCATTTAACTAAGAATTTTCACATCCATATTATGTTCCTTAAGTCTTTACCTGATGTCATTAATTAATATGTTGTACATACTAAATTATCTCAAGATCAACTCTGTGAAAAGGGACTATAGAGGCTTTGTATAACTGCCCTTGCAAAGTTAAGGTAGCAGCATTTCGTTGCAGTTAAAATCTGTATAACTATTACTATTAATCTATATCTGTATTACTATTATTACCTAATTTCGCTTAACCTTTAGCTTACGGGGCCCATTAATCCGATTCCCTTTTTAGAACGGAAAATTTCATAATATATATATATATATATATATATATATATATATATATATATATATATATATATATATATATATATATATATATATATATATGTGTGTGTGTGTGTGTGTGTGTATGTATGTATGTATGTATGTATGTATATATGAATATATGTATGTATACATATGCATATATGTATGTATATATGTATATATATATATATGTATGTATGTATGTATATATACATATATGTATGTATGTATGCATATATGTATATATGTATGTATGTATGTATGTATGTATGTATGTATGTATATATATGTATGTATATATATATATATATATATATATATATATATATATATATATATATATATATATATATATATATATATATATATATATATACATTGCTGCCACTGTAAATGCAACACCCTGAAGGAAACATGCAAATAACATGAAATTTACAACATGCATTAGCGGAGGTGACATATGCAAATGATTAGAACTTCAGCGCAGACGCACATCACGCGCGCCTGTGGCGCCACTTCAAAGCGCTATTTAAGGCTTGGAGATTTCGACGATTTCAAGTTCGGCAATTGTGTTTTTCTTGTGGTTTTTTCAACAAAACGATCAATTATGCCTCGTCGAAAACAACGATCATCTTTTGAGCAAGTATCCGAGTTCGACAGAGGAAGGATAGTGGCCTACCGAGATTGTGGATTATCTTTCAGGGAAATCGGTAGTCGTGTTGGACGAAACCAAACAACTGTAATGCGGATATGTGATCGTTGGATGCAGGAGGGTACGACGGACCGGCGTGTTCGATCGCATCCACCTCAGCGCACCACTTCACGTGATGACAGGCAAATTGTGCGCATGGCAGTGACGGATCGCTCAGTCACATCACGAACCATACCACAGCACATGCAGTCTGTAACGCATCATCCAGTGTCTGCGCGTACCATTCGACGTCGTTTACAGCAGAGTGATCTGTCCGCAAGACGTCCATTGCTTTGTCTACCCTTGACGCAGAACCACAGACGTCTCCGCCGCCAATGGTGCGATGACAGAAGGATGTGGACGGCAGAATGGAATGAAATTGTCTTACTGATGAGTCACGCTTCTGTCTGCAACACCACGATGGTCGCATTCGAGTCTGGAGACACCGGGAAGAGAGGATGCTGAACAGCTGCGTTATGCACCACCACACTGGTCCTGCACCGGGTATTATGGTATGGGGCGGTATTGGATATCACTCTCGCACACCTCTAGTACGCATTGCCGGTACTTTAAACAGCCAGCGCTACATCTCCGAGGTGTTGGAGCCAGTTGTCCTTCCTTACCTTCAGGGGTTGCCCACAATCATATTTCAACAGGATAATGCGCGACCACACGTGGCATGCATTGTCCAACGGTTCTTCGTCAATCGCCAGATTGAATTGCTTCCCTGGCCGCCTCGCTCTCCGGATCTTTCGCCGATAGAAAACATGTGGTCCATGGTTGCTCTACGAGTGACCCAGATTCCATCCCCAGCTGCCACAACAGATCAACTTTGGCAACGTGTGGAAGCTGCTTGGTCTGCTGTACCCCAAGAACTCATCCAAAGTCTCTTTGAATCAATGCCGATGCGTGTGGCAGCGGTGATCTCCAACAATGGCGGCTACTCTGGCTACTGATTTTGGCAGGAACAACACTTCACAGAAGTCTATAAATTTAATCATTTGATACTTGGTCAACATGTTAACTACAAAATAAATTTTGTTGTGATATCTCTTGTCTTTCTTGGTGTTGCAATTTGGGTGGCCAGTAGTGTATATATATATGTATATATATATATATATATATATATATATATATATATATATATATATATATATATATATATATATATATATATATACCACCCCGTCAGGAAAAGATTAAAAAGCCTTTTAGCACCGAGTTTTTACCGAAAAGTAGTAAAAAGATAATTTTTGCATTTATTCGCTCATATCGGCAAATTCCGCATTTAATCGCATCTATGTTGTAATTACGAAAATTACGTACCCTTAGTCATAGTATAAGAAATGCATGAATATCTGTGTCATCCGCTATCCCCAGGAGCTGAATATTAGAAAATACAAAAGTTGAAATTATTAGAGCCCACAAAAAAGACCGTTTTATGACTGGTCCATGAGAAGTGAAGTAAATTATATAAAAGGTAAAATGCAATTTTGATACAACCTTTAAAAGAACTAACCCCTGCCCGGCAGTTCATTTTGGGATTACGGATACATTATGAAAGAATATGATTGCTTCTTATATTACGAAGCTAATCTAAAGATTGTGTGTTTAGATAAAACTTACAGTTTTCGAAAACTTTGTCAGTACAGTCAAGATATATGAGGAAAATAATTGGGATTGCTCATCCATTTTCGAAAATACAAAATAAGCGGGGTTATTGAAAGCTGTACCCACCCAGAAAAGGGCGTACCATTATGTGAGCTTCCCTGATCTAGATGTCACTAGAGATAGTGACATATGAAATATGATGCCCGAAGAGGAATAATTCTCGGTGTATGAATGGGAGCGATTACTGTCAAAAGTGAGTAATGTGAGTAATGTTTTCATTTTGCCTGTTTATACAAAGTAGTGTTAAAATAGCGTTTCTTTTCGGGCCTATGCGCTCCCCAACGTCTACCGATTCAATTAAATTTTGATGAAGAAGTAGGAAAACTGCTAATGAATTTCTGTTAAAAGTTCTCGAAGTATCGCAACTACAAGAAGGTTTTCAAAGATTTTTTCACAGTTATCACAGTTTTGAATAATGTCTAAATACTTAGCACGGAGGAGCTAGAGATGTAAAACATACATCGTAAAAACGACGTGCTGCTTCAAATTAAAAAAGCTACTTGTTTCAGCGAGTAATGTTTCTGGGTAGCGGGTTTACCAATTTTGCGCATCACACTTTTGTATCTCAGATTGTCTTACCCTTCTAGTTACCATGTTTTTATTAACTTGCTTTCTTGTTTGTTTGTGTGTGTGTTTGTCCAGTACAAATCTTGCAATCGATTTTTAACTAACTTCCCGACTAGCTAGACCTTTGAAACTTTTAGAATGTCTCAGAACACGATGACAATGCATTTTTTAATACTTTTAGCCATCTTTAAGCAGAATTAAATTAATTTTCAGTTATTTTCAGTTATTTTTGTTATGTAGACTGGTGCAGCCATCTATCGCCCGGAGCGGGAACGAAAAGTTAAACGCAAGTTAACTTCCAATTAACTTCATTTTCTTTCAAGTTGATGGGATAATTCATCAAAAAATTTTTAAAAAAGTATTTATTAATACATAGAATTGTCAAGTTTATATAATTCAACAGAAAATTTTAAAACATGGTATATAAAAAGTTCTTTTTATCTTGTAATTATTATATTTCCATTTTCGAAATATACCTAAATCAGCATTTCATTTTTACAGTGTAGAGATTGTTGGTGCTTTGGAGCGTTTCGATAATTTTTGTAACTGGAGAGATAACAGACCGTAAAAAGACATGATATAACTTTCACAAAGAACTCGAAGTTACTCTGTAATTTTCAAGGACAAAATCATTCTATTTTAGGGTAAGAAATAATCAGCAATTATGCATAGTATTTCGCAGTTAACATTAGTATTTAGAATCGGACACTGGAAACTGCGTTTTGCAGCATGAAGCATTTTGTACCATGGAAAATCGGTTGATAAGTAATGTTTCAAGCCATAAAGCAATAAATAATTTATTTGAAGGATTATTTCGAGCTCATAATAATTACTAGAAACTTATATAAGGCATGCAGCTGGATGATTTTAAAACTATTGATTATTAATTGATAGTATAGAATTAAATAACACCATTTTGGACTGCAGTTTTCCCATGGTAGTGAAGCATACAGTGTTGACACGTTAGATAACGTGTCTATAATTGAGTCATGAATACGTGCTAAGGTATAAATTATATTGATTGAGAACAATACGGTCATTTGATACACGAGGGCTAATTAGACCTGGATCTACAACTGAAAGACGATGCCGAACGGCTACAAACATCTATTCTAAGAGTGGGACTCGATGCCACAGACTCTTGTGCCCATTGCCAGCGGTCCACACATTCGGCCATCAACCGGCATGCGTAAATTAGAACTGTTGGAATTAGCATGAAATGTAAGTAAATAGGGCTTCATGTGTAATTTTCTGCTTGATGCTGAATACTTCATAATCATCATAAAAACAATTGAAATTAATGTAATAGATTAAAAGTTTCGTCCTAGGGAAACTTTTCAGTTGTCTTTAATTAGATTGTCTTTAGTTGAGTAGTGTATAGCTGAGACTATTTTTAGTGCAGCGATTTGTGTTAGTTTCTTTATAATGATGTTCAAAGAACTTTTTAAATATAAAACGACGAGAGAAAAAAAAACCTTTACTTTCGCGAGTAACAAAAATTCCTGTTCAAAATGCAATGTCCCGTTCTCTCTGGTCTGATTTGATGTTCGCAAATTACAAACATAAAGCATAAATTTTAAATTTTATCTGGATCTGGAGCATGTGCTTCTGGGTATGAACCACTGAACTCTGTATAGTGGGCATTGGAGAACAGGTTGTTTGAATGTTTTGCGTTGTCAGCTTTATTTAGACTGACTATTACTGACAAGGCGAAATTTTATAATCAGTCTGGACATTTTTTTGGTGGTTTTAAGGGTAATTGGTAATCCATATTATTTTGATAATAATTTAGTTATTACCCTTTATTTTATATTTTCCTTGAAATAGGTATTTTACATGCATATAATACGTACATGTAAATCAGGGGTGTGGCCCTAATTAAACTTCGGAGGGGCGGCAAGCAATCTCTGACGAAAGCCTAATTAAGGGAGATTTTTAGCTGATATATTTTGAAGATATGGAACCAAAATAAGGGGAGAGGTTGGGCGGCTCTGGTCCCCCAAAATTCAATTAAAATTCAGATGTAGATTCATAAATATTATATGTTTTATTCATATTCAAATCTCTGCATGAAGTCACTACCTTGGTGTATTAAATATTCATTGATATGGTTTCCTGATGCGAAGTATCCCAAGGTATCATACAACACAGTGTGAGTGGATTCGTGTGAACATATCCACGTTTTTTGAAATGGAACGCGATTCTTTCATTTATGGAAACCCATTTTCTGTTCATTTCCATATAATAAGCAAACATGCTTACAGGTAAGGAACATCTGTCAGGATCACACACGAGGGAGGGAAAATAATTTATGAAACTTCCGAAAATTAGATTATTAAAGCGACTAAATTAAAGTTTATAAGTCGGTGAAATGGATTTCTTATCGATAAAATTAATTGATGAAATTTAAGATTAATTATATTTGATCATTTATTACGCTAAATAATCTAGCGTATGTGAGGCTTAAGTTAGAGGTTGAGTTTCATTACTCAGACTACTTTACTTGATAGCTTTATATTTGGAGGTAAACCTTAGAGGTTCATAAATGAAGATTTTCCGGTTTTGTTATCTATAAGTGCGACTGGTCACAATAAAGATGGTCTCGCCATCGGGCAGGGAGGTAGATTTCAAAGATGCATAGAAAATATGGAATTATGGTTCCAGTCGTTTAAACCTATACAGAAATTTCCCATTTATAGGTATCTGTGCTTTTTTAAAACTTTTTAAAGGCAAATTAACCACGTTAAAAACTTTACGCCAAGTAACACACTGATAATATTTAAGCCAAGTAGCACATTGATAATATTTAAGCCAAGTAGCACATTGATAGTATTTAAGCCAAGTATCACACTGATAATCTTTACGTCAAGTGGCACAGTAAAAATTACAGTGAAAACATTACAGAAAAAATTACAATTAAAAGTATAAGGTTTTTACTGTAACACACTGATAACCTTTAAGCCAAGTAGCATACTGATAATATTTAAGCTAAATAGCACACTGATAATATTTAAGCTAAGTAGCACACTGATAATCTTTACGTCAAGTGGCACAGTAAAAATTACAGTGAAAACATTACAGAAAAAATTACAATTAAAAGTATAAGGTTTTTACTGTGACACACTGATAATCTTTAAGCCAAGTAGCACACTGATAATCTTTACTTCAAGTGGCACAATTAAAATAACATCCTACGTAATTCCGCTTTTTTAATAAGTTTGAAGAACACAAGGGTACGAATGAATAGTTCATAAAGAAAGGCTACACCATTAAGATGCCTCAATAAAATTATAAAATTTTTAGATTCAAGTTTTGGATTCTAATTTACTTTAAAGCTATGTCAGGGTGAAGTTAAAAATCTTTCATAACTTAACTTCAGAAATTAACTGCAAGAATGACGAAAGCATGGACAGTCACTAGCGAGTTTTGGCCTCAATCGCTTTCTCGATGGGCTTTTTGGGAAAGCTTGATTAAAAGTATAAGGTTTTTACTGTACAGGACTGATTCGCGTAGTTTTGACTGACGCTCCAGATACTTGGACGCTAACTGAACAATGGTGGAACTTTGCTGGCCATTTTTTAAAGATGAGTTTTGCAGGAATTACAGTACATGAATTCTGGGAAAAATCATAGAACTCTGAATTATGCAAACTCCCCAAAGAGCATGATGTAATTAAATTAAGTATGTTAACAGAAGGAAGTTTGATTGATATACTTGTCGAATGGACACTGATTGCACAAGTTTTGACGCATAAAGTTACTGTTCTAAGGAAAATAGCGAGCACTCTGAGATGAGCTGTTTTTATCGGCAGCTATTTAATGTATATCTCGTTTACAAATGTTCCCGAAACAGTTTCTCAAGCATGAATAATTTTTTTTTTCTTTCTGGAGAGTGAGAATTTGTAGAATCTAGAACATGCTCGTTGCAGAAACGTATAAAATCTCATACCTTTTATTTAACTTCACTTTCAGATACATAATTTAAATATTCGAAAACAAATTTTTCAACAAACATATGGGTTGTAAACGTAACTCTCTAATACTGAGAAAATTGGCCTGGAAATTTTCGAAATTCAGCATGTAGCATATTTATGTAAAAGAACAGCTGTCGGTTGATTTGGCGGTATCTGTGAAGTTATTTGTTTTAACGATCCAAATAGAAAATTATTCTAGTAGGTGAGTTGGTCTACTTTGAAAAATTAGCCTGGAAATTGTTCTGAAAAATTAGCCAAGAAGCTTAAATTCAGTGTATGGTGTCGTGGCAAGTTAAGTCAAATTTCAACTATATTCTTTTACAACTCTGCCTAAATTCTCCATGAGTTCTAAAAATAGTGTATTTTGAGATTTTAGAATAGTCGTATGTCTGAAACATATTTATATTATTTCCCTCAAAAACGAATCTACAACTTAAGTTTATGCGTAATTAAGGCTGCTATGTACTAAGAAAAAAATCGTATTTCCCTTTTCCTCTTCTTGCAGACTCTTGTGGTGGGAGGAGTCCAGTTGACAGTTCGAGAATTCTACCCCCCTTAGGATTGACATTTTGAGGGATTGTAATGGCTCTCTCTCTATGGGGGGGGGGTAAGCGATGCCCCCAAATTTTCTATTTAAAATATATTTTTGTCAACTATTTACAGGTACATAAATGCTGATAATCAAATAAAATTGGTATTGTCAGATATCCTGAACTTTTCTTCAAAGCGCTACAGGATTCATTTTATAAATTTCGTCCACCGAAGGAATTTATAAGCGTTTAAAACATATCTGTACCAAGTGGACACAAATGTAAAATCTCTTTTTCTATGACGGAGTACAATTTTTTAAAAAAATCTTTGAATCCAAGTCGGCAATCCGTGGACAAATTTTCTCCATAGGTTAACATTGAGGTGAGCGAATCCAATGGGGTTAGTACATATCAGCCTTAATGACAAATTTTTCGAGGTGCATTTACCTTTTCATAAGAAAACCCCTCTTATTAGGTCATATTGTTGCAACTGTGGGTATTTGGGATGATTGTCTAACAAAATCTTGAATTAAACAAAATAAGGCATGGAATACAGAGCGTATTTTAAATACGTTATATCATTTTTCTTTATTAATATTTACTTAAACCCTTAACGGTGAAAATAAATACCTCTCGTTTCACTTCTAATGCTCGATACATTATAAAAACTTTTCTCATTTTATAACAATGTACTTTTTACACCAAAGCAATCTAAAGAATAACCATACACTTAGTTAGACCTTACACCCTTAACAATGGAAATAACTCCTCATTGTTCCTTTATGCACATAATGTACTAAAGCCCTATCTTTCTTACAATGACCTTCCTTTGCCCGCAACTGCATCCATATGTACTGTTACTCGTTAAACACTAAAGAATGTTCTTATTTTTCTATTTTTACACCTGTGTTTCACTAAGACAAAAACAAGCATCATACCCTGATGTGTTTTTTAATTTATGGTAAACTTGACAGTTTTTTTAATCCCATAATTTAACCTTACCTTAGTATGATTAGTCCGAAAGTTATTGATAAGAAAATATATAATAAAAAAATGAGCATTAAAATGTATCTTTTGCCGATTGTTTATTTGCAATGTAAACTGACCACCAGTAATTTTCGCAACATGAACAATAAATTAAACCATTATTGTTACGACAACAGAATTTCGACAACAAAAGGTTCAGAAACACTGCTTTAAATGAAGTAAGATAAACTAAAAAACTGAAAAGTAATGTGCGAATGACAAAATTTTAACTAATTTTAAGAAGAAATGAAGTATTTGTCTCCCCAATATTTCAACAGTTTGATAAAATACCGTTATATTAAGTATATTAGGATGATTACACGGGAGTAACTACTCTATCGAATTTTTAATTTAGGTCCTGTCAACAATTTCATTTAATTTCTGAGAAACTTTTGTTTAATTTTCAAAAACAATGACCGAAAAAAGTTTATATTTATGACTACTTATACAGTCGAACCCCGTTATAGCGAACCCGGTACATAATGAACTCCCGGATATAACGAACGAAAATTTTGATTTCGCCGTTTTCCTATTGTGCGTAATTTAATTAGTATTGTGTCAGTTTAGTGTAATTGATTTTAGTCGATTTAATTCATTAATGATCATTTTTAATACATTTTATCGTTTTTTAATACATCATTATTGAATACACTTTGAAACTAATGAGTTATACATTTTGTGAACTCTAGAATTTTTCTTAACGGTTCGGATATAGCGAACCACCGGATAAAGCGAACAAAACCTTTGGTCCCCTGAAGTTTGTTATAGTGGGGTTCGATTGAACATGAATACATTTCGTTTCATTAATATAATTAATCTACAATGGGGTAAATTTTAGCAAATTGTTATTATAAAATGGGGTAATTTTTAGCAAATTGTTTATTAAGTTACTACAAAGTATTATAGATCTTTATACTCATATAAAACAACAAATTTATACCCACACATAAAGAAATGGATTGCAGTCAAGGCATTGTTCAAGACCTATGAACTATCATCTACTGAAGCGATCTTTTCAATAGATCATAATTCTATTGAAGAGATCGCTCTCTGTCATCTGTAGTTTCTTCCTCAGAGAGCAAGCACATGGCTAGAAGTAGCTGTCTCTGATCTTCTGTTCGTATCTTCATTGGCAGAATTATTGGCGGCGATTCTTGTGACCTGGGTAAGTCATTCATGAGGTGACTTACTTATCTTGATTACTGTTGAAGGTTATTACCGTACAATGGTTTTCTATAAGTAATGAAAAGATCTACACAGTGACAGAAGTCGTTATGCATGTTCCCTGTAAATGCTTTTGAACTTTACTTTCTTATCAAAGAACGCTACCAATATCTTAAACATGCATTGTTATATATTTTGGATGTTTGAATTTCTTTGATTTGGATGTTCTTTTAATTGAACTGTGTAGCATCAACGTTATTAGAAAAGGAACTCTTTTACAAGTTTTTGCTTTTGGTGAGAATAATGACTGCATTTGAAATAATTTGTTTCTCTAACGTTGCTTAGATATTTTGTTTTTAATTTCAGATAGCAAGTAGACCGTATAAACTTCTAAAAATTTTCTGAAGTGTTGAAAAGAGTGTTTACTTGTTGTTGTTGCTTATGCCACTTGACCGATAGCAACATCAGATCAAGTCCCGGAGGCTATGAGCGACGAAGGTGCGGCTCATGTTTTGATTTAGCACCAGAAGGGTCGGAGTCCGACTTGGCTAAATGACCGGTCCCGTAATTTTGAATCGAGTTAAGGGACGAGACCGGAACACTTGAACCCGCACCTCCAGAGGTAAATTTGAGAACTTCGAGGGCATTGTAGCCACGCTCTATTTTATGTGCCCCGCCACCATTAGTGAACACGGCGGTGGATTTGCAGTGACTAGCATCGAACCAGGGACGCAAAGATCACTGGACCGCTGCTCTTGCCAACTGGGCCACCACGTCCTTGCGTTTACTTGATTGTCGTGTTAAAATTGAGTGACTCATTAAGGCTGCTGTGTACTAACTCTACTGGATTTTCTCACCTCAATGTTAACCTATGGAGAAAATTTGTCTACTATTTACAGCTACATAAATGCTGATAATCCAATAAAAATGGTATTTTCAGATAGCCTGAACTTTTTTGCACCTTGCAACAGGATTCATTTTAAAAATTTCGCCACCAAAGGAATTGATGAGCGTTTAAAACACACTATGCCAGATTCCCCCCGGATAATTTAAATTTTAAAATATTATTTGCATTTATTTTTAAATCAGAAAATCCCAAGGTGTAAAATTTCTTTCTCTATTACGGAGTACAAAATTTTAAAAAAATCTTTAAATCCAAGTCGGCAATCTTTGGGCAAATTTTCTCCATAGGTTAACATTGAGGTGAGCGAATCCATGAGGTGAATCATTGAATTGAGTTGAATTATTGAATCATGAGCGAATCATTGAGGTGAGCGTACACAGTAGCCTTAAGTAGTTGCATGCAGCTACAGATAGCTTCATGAGTAGTTGTTAGAGTAAAAAGCTCTTTTGAGATATTCTGTAAAACCAAGGACAAATTTGCTCAAAACCTCCTTGCAACTGAGGTCTATTATTAAGTTTTTCTCTTTGCTTTCACAGAATTATTCTCGTTCGCAAAAGATCACATAAAATATGAGATTTAGTTCTAAATACCTTCGACTTCAGAAAAATGCAAAACATTTTCTTCATTTGAACGAATTTAATTTTTGTTATTAAAATAGTTTAAAATAATACTAATATAAGTAATGAAGGTAGTTTAATGTTCATGTGTTTTCAATAATATTTTACCATATACCGTATGGAATATTATTATAGCTCATCCTTTCTAAAAAGAACCAGACACATAAAGATTGTCATGTATGAAAAGGAAAACATCTTTAAAGAGAGGTGTCTATTGTTTTATTTAATACGTAATTTATAACGCATTTTCAAGTACAAACTAGAACACAGAGCAATCATTATTTTGCTGCATGCTTGTCAGGACAAAGAAAGTTAATCAACCAGATGTGTCTTCTTTGATGTATTAGTGTCCCACGTCGTCATCGATATCTTAATTAGTCTGGGAAAGTACAAGAAGAATATGACGTACAAAATAAAGTTCAGACACTTGACCTCTTTTCTGGATTTTTCACGCTCGTTGTCGTAATAAACTTCAGAAACTTTCAAACAGGAGCTTTTTTTTCCTAAACAGATTGAGTATTATGCTTCTTCTCTATCCAGTCAGTGGCGATATTTCTATATGAGTCACAAGATCTCAAACGTACTTTTACTAGCATTTTCCTTAAACGTTGGTCACTTAATGTTATGTCTACAGTTAGCATTGTAAAAATGAAATTTTTTGGTGCCTATTACAAAAATGGTAGTATAACTAGAAGAGTAAGAAGATGTGTTTAAGATACCAAAGTGGGATATCCAAACCAGGCAAAGCCGCTACCCAGAAATAGGTAACTTTTTAAATTTGCAACAGAATTTCGTTTTCATAGTGTAGGTTTAATGAAGATAAACATACGACGACAACTAAATCGTGAGAGCAAAATTATCAATACTCAGTGGCGATATTACTATATGATTCGTATGATGGTAGAAAAACATACAACGACAACTAAATCGTGAGAGAAAAACTGTTAATACTCAATGACGATATTTCTATATGATTCTTAAGATGATAGAAAAACATAAAACGGCAACTAAATCGCGAGAGAAAAATTATTAATACTCAATGGCGATATTTCTATACGATTCCTAAGATGGTAGAAAATATACAACGGCAACTAAATCATGAGAGAAAAACTATTAATACTCAATGGCGATATTCTACACTATTCCTGAGATGGTAGAAAACGTACAACGGCAACTAAATCGTGAGAGAAAAACTATTAACACTCAATGGCGATATTTCTGTATGATTCTTAAGATGGTAGAAAAACATACAACGGCAATTAAATCGGGACGGTAAAATTATTAATTAATTATCAATGATGATATTTCTATATCATTCCCAAGATCTCAAACGTACTTATACTAGCATTTTCCTTAAGGCTGCTATGTACTAACCCCATTGGATTCGCTCACCTCAATGTTAACCTATGGAGAAAATTTGTCCACGGATTGCCGACTTGGATTCAAAGATTTTTTTTAAAAAAATTGTACTCCGTCATAGAGAAAGAAATTTTACATCTGTGTAACTTTTTCGTTTTTTTTTAAATGCAATTAATATTTTAAAATTTAAATTATTCGGGAAAAAATCTGGTATAGTTTGTTTTAAATGCTCATAAATTCCTTCGGTAGACGAAATTTATAAAATGAATCCGGTAGCGCTTTGCAGAAAAGTTCAGGCTATCTGACAATACCAATTTTATTGGATTATCGGCATTTATGTACCTGTAAATAGGTGACAAAAGTATATTTTAAATAAAACATTTGGGGGCAGCGCTTAACCCCCCCCCCTATAGAGAGAGAACCATTACAATCCCACAAAATGTCAATCCTAAGGGGGGTGGAATTCTCGAACTGTCAACTGGACTCCTCTCACCACAAGAATCTGCAAGAAGAGGAAAAGGGAAATACGATTTTTTTTTAGAACATAGCAGCCTTAAACGTTGGCGTCATAACGTTATGTCTATATGTACACTGTAAAAATGGAGTGCTGTTTTGGGCATATTACAAAAATGGTAATATAAGTGCAAGCGTAAGACAATGTGTTTAAGCTGCAAAAGTGGGATAACCCTAAATAGGGAAACTCGCTACCCAGAAATATTACACCCAGAAATAGCTAGCTTTTTAAACTTGAAACAGAATATCGTTTTTATAGTGTAATTTTATTTGTTCTCCTATGTTAAGAGGATGGTAGAGAACCCTACGATGGCAACTAAATCGTGAGAGAAAATTTTAATAATACTTTTATAAATCCGAGTGTCTTTCACAAGCTTCAGAAAGTCTAATTTTAATGTTTTTAAGTCCATTTACATCAAATTCCGATGAGATTAAATAGAAAGAAAAGAAAAACGCAGAGATATATAAAATAATGGTAACTTGCATGTTTTGCTTTCATCCTGATCTTCTCGTCATGATACGCCGAACAGGAATGCAAATTAGGCCATAAAATCCCCAAAAGGGTTATAAAAATATTTTCATTACTCAAGATTCCAGGCGAAAGAAAGCTCTAATTTTTTATTAAGTTAAGTTGCAAACTTCAAGCGTACATTTCATGAGGAAAATCGAGTGTTTCTTGTGTTCTTTTGGAGATGCAGCTCAAATATCAAAGGTTTACTGCCATGAAGATCATATGGATACCATTAAAGGTTCTGATAAATATCATTTTCAAGGGAAGAGTAAAATTGATACTTATACTAAAATTCATCTATCTATTTGAACATTCACGTGAGAGTAAAACACTGAGAGTTTGGTAAAGAGAGTTTGGTCTATTCATAGAGAGAAATAAATTTACATGTTGTGATAGAGGAATATTTATTTCCTTACTTGGCATATACCAGAATTAATGATTTTTTAATAAAAAAATCATAGTTTCAACATTTTAGGAGAAAAATTAGAGATGCACCAGAGTAACCACAAACAGTGCTCTATGATTTTGTTAGTTTTGACTTAATAATATTCAGTTTGTTTTTAATATTGTACCCCCGTACGGAATCACAACCGAAGTTAGAAATTTCGGTTGATTTATACCCATTGATTTGTATATGAGTGTTGTAGGGATAAATTTACTTACTTCTTTAGACATTTTAGTTATGTTATACTTGAAGTTCTGGATTCAACAATGGAGAGCGAAAGCACAAAAAAGTTTATGCATATGCATATATGCAATTTATATGACTTATAAGGCTAAAAATTCCCTAATACAAGATAGTCCGTAATATAGTGGGTGATACAGAAACGAAAATTTTATAGATTTGGGGTTAATTCTTGGAGATTATTATTGTTCTTCAATGGGCAGTGAATTCTCGATGTATCACTCAGTTTAAGTGATACCTTAGGGGAAAAATTATGTCATATTATTGGCAAATTATTCCTTTGATGAATAGTCACATTTAAGATAAGTTCAGATCAAAATATGAGGATATTTGGAAAGTTATAGTGGGTGATACAGAAATAAAAATTTTATGGATTTGGAGTTAATTCTTGGAGATTATTACTGTTCTTGAATGGGCAGTGAATTCTCGGGGTATCACTCAGTTTAAGTGATACCTTAGGGGAAAAATTATGTCATATTATTGGCAAATTATTCCTTTGATTAATAGTCACATTTAAGATAAGTTCAGATCAAAATATGAGGATGTTTGGAAAGTTATAGCAAAACCTTTTTTTACGTAGGATTACGTTGCTCCATAACGGTCCTCCGGTAAAGGAAAATTTCAGAGGTTAAAACCATCCGTCCCTATCCCGCGAGTTATAATTTTAGCAGCGCGCCAAACCCAGTCTGTATCGCTTGGACAAGCAGCAAACAGTTAAACAGAAAAGTACCAAAATGCGTCAAAATTTTGACATATATATATGTGTATATATACATACGTACATATATATAGATACATATATACATAACACATACATGCATATAAATAAATAAATAAATAAATAAAAATATATATATATATATATATGACACGAAACGTGTTTTTGCTCCCGTGTTTAAATCGATGTTATGCAGTCAATACATACATTAAATAACTGGGCGAGTGGCGAGGCCATGAAGGAAGTAGTCCAATTCGTAATAACTCCATATTTATTAAACTTCATAAGTTGACCACTCTCCAGGTTGAATTCCGCGCTTCGCCATTTTATAATCTACTCAGAATGACTGCCGCGAGCTTCCGCTCTCAACGAAATTCGCATCCAATCTGTAGCCAAAAACTTAATTTCCTCCGAGCTCCTGCTGCACGACGCATGTGCAGACCTCATCCTTGGGCATATGGACCCTCAATATTGCTGATTGTGCATTCTTAACTTCGCGCCCAAACCTTTACACTTCTAAAAATAAATCCTCTCGCCTAGAATTATTCGCTTTCCGCTCAAAGTCGCTTTTAAAAGATGATTTTCCCCACAGCAAAATACGCGCGCTTTGTAAATGAAATGTTAGATTCTTATTATTTTAAACCCCCTTTCCCCGTACTTCTCAACTATATTTTGACAGTTCAGTTATGTTTTGGCATATATATATATATATGCACAAAAGAGGTAAGCAACGATAAGTAATCCTACGTTAATAACCCGCGGTAGTTTCGTTAGGAGAGACTACCTGAATTATTTTTTTAGTTGTTTTGCAAATCCTCCTATAAAAAGGATAAAAAATCTTTCTCTTTCATTCAATTCGTTTTAACGTGATGTTTCGTAGAGTTATTTTACCTTTTGCATCACCAACATCGCGCTACGTCTGAATAAAAATTCTGGATACGGGCTATTCATTTCTGCATTGAAAGATATGTTCACAAAAATAAGTCAATGCAATATGCAAAGCTGCTTATTTTGCGACCGTGAGCTGAAAAATGTTTCTCAGAGTCATTTTTAAGGAATCAATCCATCGGCCCTAGACAGAAGAACAATGTATATAATCTCTACCATATCTCACATAAGACTACTGAACTCTGAGGTAATGATGTATACGATATCGCTCCGAAATGGCTTGAAACTTTGGGCATTGTTCTGGCGAAAAAAAAATTATTGAATCCTTTGAAACTGAAATAGTTTTGTATTCTATTGATAGTCTCTAAATAACATTTTGTTATGATGATGATTTGTTAGTGCAGTAAAAAATCTCTACAATGCAAAGGGAGGATTACTACCGTTTCAACATTCTAGCAATAGGAATAATTCATTACTGTAGATGATTACTATTGATGAATGCAATGGTAACATTCTAACAATAGTAACTGGGATATTTTTGAACGAAGAAGATCCTTTTGTCAGACAAGTCACTGGAAAAATACTTTAGATAAAAATAATAGTATTAGACTTGAACAAACAATTTAAAAACGGGGAGAATTTATTTTTAAAAAAATGGAGACGAAAAAGAGGAAGCTAGTTTGATGCCAGGAGCACATTTCTTAAGCATCAGGTTGTTTATAAAGGAGGAATAATGATATGAATTATTTTCACCCATTATGACATCCTGGGTTTTCTGAAGTAAGTGAACGGTAAATAGAGGGGGGAAGGGCTATTTTTGAGGTTAACATTATAAAACCTACCAAAATATAAAAGTTACCCCTAAAAAAGTGATTAAGGTAAGTGTCCCAAATATCGCCTACTCTAACTTTTTTTCGACATTTCATCCACATTTTAGTTTCTGATTAGGCTGGAAACTCAAAGAACATCCCTAAGAACTATTTCCTTTGGTATCCTGTGATCAACCAGCTCCAAAACCAGTGCCAGTTTAAGTTATGTAGCAAAATTGGAAAAATTGAAATTTCCAGTCAACTCCAGAGCGGTTCCTAATATCGCCTACCTCTGTTCCTCTTACCGCCTACCAGGTGAAATCAGGAGCACCTGCTAAAAGGCGTTGCTAGCAAAGTCTCTGTATAATGCACTTTCAAATGGTACAAGCAAAATTAGAATTTGGATGCACCCACCTGGTCATTCACTGGATTCTGATTCTTTGGAGCCAAAGTTTACGAAGACAACAGCCAAAACAACTTCAGACGCTATATAGTTTCTGTTGTCAGTGATAAGAGCGTTGTCGCTATCGCCGCTGTTAGTACAAACCCAGAACTAAGAAGTTACTGCATTTTCTCATACATAGCGATAATCATACTTTGGAAACACGAGTAGGCGATATTAGGCACCCTAGTTAGACACTCACCCTAGTTTGGATCATCTTTTATTTTAAACATATTTAAATTTTATGTTTAACGAAAGTTTTTAGATTTTGATATATTTTTGCATTTTTGACTGATTATTGAAAAATACTTTCATGTAAGTCCAAAGATATATAGAGGTATGCATTTTTTTTTTAGATTCTTCCCTCCAGTAGCCATGTAAAATCGTGACGTGTGACTAGTTTTGATTAGTTTTTAATTTTTTTTCCTCTACAATTAAAATTTTATGTCCAATTTTGATAACTACCCATGCGAAAACGCCTTGTAATTAGATAAGAATTCCTTCGCGCTTTCAAAAATTTCATCAAGTAATTAAGAAGACTTTCTGCTTCGCTTTCTCAGTTTTTTTTCTTTTTTTAGCTTTTATTGTGCTTAATTCTTAAAAAATGCTTTAGTCAGTATTAGTTATATCGTCAGTATTTGAGGCAAATATCTGACTTGAGACTTGGATTACTGGTGAATTTTATTGATGTCATATAGGTCAAAATTACATAAATAGAATAAGAGATAAATAAGAGATGTGAAAATTAATATCTTAAAAATCTGATGTATAATCACTTAAACCTATTAGTTTGTAACGTTTTGAACTGTAGAGATAAGAACTGGACATCGGTTAAAAGATTGCAATTTGAGCCTTTCACAAGCCGAATCGGCAAATTCCACTTTTTGAAATTTTAGTGCCAAAGCACTTGATTGACCCCCAACTTTTTTACATTCATAATAAATTTCCCAAATAATACGGATTGACACCACTAAAAGGCAAAATTTTGCTTGGTCATCGAATAATAAGTAACTGTTTTTAGAAGCCAGTCAAGTTAAGTCCATGCTTGAATTGTAAATCGTTGCAAAAATGCAATTCAAACGCATATGCGAATACTTGACGATGACAATAAACCATTTAGTGTTGTTTCATCACAAAAAAATAAATTAGTTCGTTACAGTCTAACTGATCCAGAAGTAAGCACTTGTGAATTATTAAACAATTATTTCAATTTTTTCTCTGTAGTAAAAAATAATTTCAAGACTGAAATGGATGTTATTACTTTTTTTCACTTGCCAAATTGATTAACTCTTCTAGTTCCGCAAAAATTGTAATAATAATAACGATGACTCCAAGGATATTCTATCTTGAAGATTTTATATGTCGTCAGATGAAAGCTACATCTACAACTAGCTGAATACCCGTACTTCGCTACGGAGTACATTCAAATTAAATACAATGGTCAATGTATGCAATTAATGCCAATATATATATATATATATATATATATATATATATATATATATATATATATAAATTTATAATAAATACAACGATAATGTATGCAATTGATGTAAAAAAATAAAAAAATATATTTGTAAAAAAATCGTAACGGATATTTTTATAAACAAAAAATATAGAAGAAAAATATTCAAATTAAATCTAATAGAACATACTAAAGAATATAGTGCAGTTAATATAGTAGAGTTTGAGGGACATATCATTTACTGTATTTTAACATTTTTTTTTGGATAATGTCCAATCGTCTGCCGCAATAAAAAAAAATATTTTTTGTCTATTTCGTTATTATGCACGTGACGCAAAATTAGTTTAAAGTATCACAAAAAGAAAAGAAATTACGTGATCAGCATTTAATAAATTAAATTCTAAAAATTAATCTTTAAAAATTCATCAAAAATCAGAAAATGGAGGTAAGATTCGAAAAAGATTTCATTTTACAGGAATTTTTAGGATCTTTCTCGTGATATAAATTTTATAACTCTCAGATTATTATTTTATATGCAAACTTAAAAAAAGTTACAAAAACAGCTTAATTTAATTTTTAAAAATCTAAGAAGAATTTTTCAAAAATCTTTCTTAGTGCACCCCTACACTATAAGAAGAATCGCCATGCAAAATTTCAGCCCTTTAGGTCCAGCTGTTTGGTCTGTGCATTATATGTCAGTCAGTCAGTCGGTCAGTAAATCAATCAGTCAGTTACGGAACTGTCTATATATATAAAACTGTCACTTTGGGAGGGGGACCCTGCGCCCCCCCCCAAAGAAATAGAAATTGCATTATGAATATTGAATTTGCATTATAAATATTTTTATCCGTTCAACTCGGCCCCCTCCAAGGTTAAATCCTGGGTGCGCCACTGTATATAGATAATACATTCTGCAATGTTTATTTGAATTCATTTTTAAAGAATAATTTTGAAAAATAATGTAAATTATTTTATCACTTTTCTACACTTTTTGTGTTATAGACTTAACCTATTTGGTAAACGAGCGGCTCATTTGACTGTAAGTCTAAAGTCTTGTATTTAAATTTCCTGAGTTTTCATGCAGAGTATATGGCTGGTAAGGTTAAAAGCGTCAAGCTGCCACACCACGTTTAGTTTTATATGGTTGGTAAACAGATCAGTTTGAACGAATCTCAATGCAATTTTAAGTTTTTACATCTTAGGGTAAATATAGCTGAACCCCGTTATAACGAACTTCAAGGAACCAAAAGTTTTGTTCGCTATATCCGAACCTTTAAGAAAAATGTTAGAGTTCACAAAATGTATAATGCATTGGTTGCTATGTGTATTAAATAATGATGCAGTTAAAAAAATGATAAAATCTATTAAAAATGATCATTAGTGAATTAAATTGACTAAAATCGATTACATTAAACTGACACAATACTAATTAAATTAACTAAAAATGAAGACAAATGGAAATAAATTCATTTTACCTTTAATTGTCGCTCACTGTTTTGATAGAGAAATAATCGGTATTCTTCTGCTGACGTGATGCCGATTTCAAAAACATTTTATGAATTTCCTTCTCCAAATACATCAAATGTCTCCAACACTCTTTCTTCCACTGTTTGTATAGAAAACAATTTATTAATTACACGCATCGCTGCTGTAGCATCTGAGATGGTGGGGATTTCGTCCTTTATGTGCTCCTCTTCATTAGCATCAGATCCAGAATCTTCGATTTCAGAATGATTCATTTTAATTTCTTCCACAATATCTTCATCACTCGGATTTTCCCATTTAATGATTACATCATCACATGTTTCGAACAATTGCATGTCACAATCTGAGAATGATGAAATTTTGTGCTTTTCTAGCCACATCGTGATAGGTAAATCTTCATCATCTTCTTCCTCTTCATTTGTTGTATCTTCAACATTCTTAAAAAGTTAAAAAAAAAAAAATAAATTTCACTAGTCGACAAAAAAAAAGGTTCCTTATAGCAGATTTTTAAGATTTCGGAGTTTCGCTATAAAAGGATAAATTAGCATTAAATACAATAGGAAAACGGTTGGACCAAAATGTTCATTCGCTATATCCGGGAGTTCGTTATATACTGGGTTCGCTATAACAGGGTTAGACTGTAGATGTGTTTGAATCTTTTTTGATGTATTCCTAAATGTATAACGTAAATTTCTAAACAACCGATCTCAACATTATGTCAAAAAACACGATACAATTTCAACAATAGGTTGAAAAAATTTGTTATTCTTGAGAATTTTCAAGAGAATTGCGTTTTAAATTTCATGCAGGGAGAGAGAGAGAGAGAAATTATCAGCAGAGTTTTTTGTAAGTATCAGTTTAATTACTTAGAATTTCCTTTTACAAATTCTCTGTTTTACTCTTTAAATTCTCTGCTTTAATATAAGAGTTATAAATGACAGTGTTTGACGCCCCTAACCTGTATTATAGGGTGAGTGTCCCAAATATTGTCCCTGTGCCTAATATCGCCTACTCGTGTTTCCAAAGTATGATTTGCGCTATGTATGAGAAAATGCAGTAACTTCTTAGTTCTTGGTTTGTACTAACAGCGACGATAGCGACAACGCTCTTATCACTGGCAACAGAAACTATATGGTGTTTGAAGTTGTTTTGGCTGTTGTCTTCGTAAACTTTGGCTCCAAAGAATCAGAATCCAGTGAATGACCAGGTGGGTGCATCCAAATTCTAATTTTGCTTATACCATTGTAGTAAAGCGCTTTTAAATAAAAAGCTGGCTTTATTACATGTTTGCGATAAAAGTCGGAATCAAATTTAACGCCGATAGATAATTACAGAGTTGAGTGGAGTAATTTAGGACGTAGCCTGTTGCAAGACAGTTTTATGAGTTTTGAAGATGGGAAGGTCTGAGATGGAGACACAGATAAGGTGACGGAACCAAACGATGACGTTATATTTACAAAAGCCTTTTATGTTAGATTTATGGCAGTACGGTTCGGAAAGTGGTCTTTTTGAAAACCTTGGGTGGTCGCAAGGGCAGGCAGTGAGGGCGTAATGTTTTTGAGTTAAGAAGCCAATGAGAAGGTGAGAGAGGGAGTACAGCAAATGAAAAGTTTACGGTGGCCGGATTGGCTGATTGAAGTTTATGAGAAGGTGGAGTCATAAGTATGAAAGGGGATTAAAATAATATATTGAAGAGTTTGAAAAAAAGAGAAAGAGAGAGAGAGTCGGGATCGGGGAGGCTATAGGTCCCCATCTCCAGCACGACTTAAAAAGATAAACATTAAGTGGACTTGAGGGCTCCACATAAACCCGTTACGGCCCCATGCGAGACTGTGTTGACCAAGTGAAATAGAGAGGTCCGCATCCAGATTGCAGCCGAGACGAAGAGACTCAGCTCCCGTGCCACAGCCGAGAAGTTAAACGACGAGAAGAGCCCCACCATCCCGTTTTACGACGTGAAGAGATACCCAGCGCCCGTGCAAATATAGTGAAAGGTACGCGCCAAGGAGAGCCCAGCTACAATTTATCGACTGAGAAAAAGTGGTAATTCACCGTGAAAGGAATAAAGTTAGCCCCCTGCCCGGCGTAGCAACGTGATCCCTGACCCTAGGCGAGGCGAGAAGGCCAAGAGAGCACCTTGAATTGATGAAGAATAATTGGGTGAGTGTTAAATAAATGATTTTGATTTGTTCAGTTCCAATTCAGGCTAAGTGAATTTAGTTTTTCGTGGGGAAGGAGTTTTTTAGTGAAAAGGTTTTTAGTGTTGAACTGATAATAAAGTTTATTTGTCGTTGCGCTCGGGAAGCTCCCTAACCTTGGCAAAGTAATTATAAAAAAATAATTTGTGAAAGACATAAATATTATTGTGCTTTGTTTTCGGAAAATGAAAGATTCTTTTATTACATGTAAATATTAAGTGTGTAAATAAACTAAGTTTTCTTATGTTAAACTTTTTAGTTTGTCTAAATTGAAAGTTGTTGATGTTAGTTTACATAATCTAAAATTTGAGAATAATGTATTGGTTTTTGTTCGGTTGCTAAGTTCGACATCCAGAGCTTTGGGTTGTATTCAAGAAAATAAATATTAAACACAAAGCACCCAAATAAATCCTAAGAAAAATAAATACTTTTGTACTAACCAAAATAAATTTACGATACGCGCCCAATTGACTTAAAAACTGGATGTAGCAATACGACAACCATTTGAAAGTGCATTATACAGAGACTTTGCTAGCAACGCCTTTTAACAGGTGCTCCTGATTTCGCCTGGTAGGCGGTAAGAGGAATAGAGGTAGGCGATATTAGGAACCGATCTGGAGTTGACTGGAAATTTCAATTTTTCCAATTTAGCTACATAACTTAAACTGGCACTGGTTTTGGAGCTGGTTGATCTCAGGATACCCAAGGAAATAGTTCTTAGGGATGTTCTTTGAGTTTCCAGCGTAATCAGAAACTAATAATTACAAGATAAAAAGAACTTTTTATATACCATGTTTTTAAGTTTTCTGTTGAATCATATAAACTTGACAATTCTATGTATTAATAAATACTTTTAAAAATTTTTTTTGATGAATTATCCCATCAACTTGAAAGAAAATGAAGTTAATTGGAAGTTAACTTCCATTTAACTTTTCGTTCCCGTTCCGGCCAATAGATGGCTGCACCAGTCTACAAAGCCAAATTAACTGAAAGTAACTGAAAATTAATTTAATTCTGCTTAAATATGGCTAAAAGTATTAAAAAAATGCATTGTCATCGTGGTCTGAGCTATTCTAACAGTTTCAAATGTCTAGCTAGTCGGGAAGTTAGTTAAAAATCGATTGCAAGATTTGTACTGGACAAACACACACGCAAACAAACACACAAACAAACACACAAACAAGAAAGCAAGTTAATAAAAACATGGTAAAAAGTGGATGAAATGTCGAAAAAAAAGTTAGAGTAGGCGATATTTGGGACACCTACCTTACATTTTAATTAAAAGTGTGCAAAATTGGAAAAATCGAAACTTTGAAAAAATTAAAAATAATGGTTACATTAAAATCTCTTTACTGAATAACTATGAGTTTCCTATTGAATACTGTCTTGTTGTTCGTAGTTCAAAAATCCTTCTTCCTTATTGTGAAGTGCCGTACAAAGTGTGTGATTCCACACTGTCATTTCCCTTAATTATTAAAAAAAAATGGAAAATGAAAAGAAAAAGTCTCTCGTGTAAAAAACGGATATATTTTAGAACGGCATTCCCTCAGCTCAGTCATGCGTTTTTCTCAGGTTTAAGAAAATTTTCAAATCGCCGAAACAATTGAATTAAAAGTAAAACAAAATAACTTCCACTATAAGCTATTGAGCTCAGCTGACATTTCATTTATTCTTTCTTGCTGGGGAGACAGAAAAACTTAATTGCTCAACAGATTAGCTGTTTTGTTGATCTGGTTTGCCTTATCAGATTTAATAAGTAGAGTTCACACCGCCATGCGATGGAGGGTTTAATTGAAAAGTATAAAAAGCGCGATTCACAACTTCCGGAATCAGTGGCAACTCCAGAAAAAAAAGACAGATTAAACAAAAGAAAAGCTCTTAGAGCTTTTAGCTGTGTAGAATCATATTTCATTAATGTAAATTTGAATTAGAAAGCAAAAATTGAGCTATAAATAAAATATTTCGTTGAGCGTTCCAGAAAATCCAACCAAATAAATAAATAAATAAACTATTGTAGAAGGAGTCAAAAACATAAAAGCTTACCATTATTATGAACGCTATTCGAGTTAAGATTAAATACTTAAAAGTGTTAATTAAGATAAATATAATTTTTAAACACTGTTAGAGGAAAATTATGTAAAACATCTCGTTGCCCAGTAGCTAAGTGGTTAAGGCATCAACCTTCACGGCGGGAGCGCTGGTTCGATTCTCACATAAGACTTAGGGCCTGTTCACATAGGAGTGAGTCCGTTGCGTTGCGTTAAGGAAAAGTTGACGTTGAGACGAAAATAAACCAATCATGAGTCTCCAAACGATTAGCAATGAAATTTTTAACGCCTATGATTGGTTTATTTTCCCCCGTCTTGAAAGGGGAACTGCAATCCACCGTCCACCGTCCTAGTTCATCTTTTGTAAAACAAAAATTCTTCTGTGTTTGTACGTTTCTGTTTCCTGCCTTGTTTTCATATATACACCGGACTGGGGGCTGAGATAGCCATCAGCCTCAGGGACCTTAGACAACAACAACAACATATAAAACAGCTCAGAAGATAAACAAAATTGTGAAGTTATTGTCTTCAGAAGAAATAACCTTTGGTGGTTAGTAGATCATTTTTCTTCTTCTGATATCAAAATTACTTTTAATACGGTTTTACAATGGTATCGGTCTCGTTTGAATTTCATTTACAAACAATTACAATTATCCTTTTCTCCTCTGGCACCGACAGCAGCGGATAAAGGACTCTTAAACGGGTATCAGATTTCCCAAAAAATCAAAACAATTATTAAAAAATTAAAATGATGAAAACTGCAAACTTCACCATTTGCTTAACCCATTTGTCTTGGTTGTCCTTGGGAAAAAAAGCCATTGGATTTTAAACTTCCTCTCAATGCCGTAATATTTCACTTGGTCGATTACCGGCCGGGAATTTTGGAGACACGAGTTCGAATCTCGACCCTGTTGGTGGTCGTTGCATCATAAAAAAGAATGAAAGAACAATATGCAATACATCCATAACTAGGATTACCTACGAAACCTATTTTTTAAGTTGTAACGCAGATATAGGTAGAGCACTATCAGTTGCAGTTTAGTCTGTTGCCAAGAAAAAATAAATAAAATGACCCAGTTGTTTCGACAATACACTCTATCCAATAGCCGATGAAATACGTATTTTAAACTACTATGTGTCTATCTAAAAAAGAGCAGGTAGGAAAATTTAACTTCTTCTCCACGCCGTAGTATCTCACTTGGTAGAATACCAGCCGGGAATTTTGAAGACTCAAGTTCGAATCGCGACCCTAATGGTGGTCGCTACATCATAAAAAAGAACGAAAGAACAATATGCAGTATATCCATAAATATGATTTCCTACGAAACCTATTTTTTATGTTGTAACGCAGATATAGGTAGAGCACTATCAGTTGCAGTTTAGTCCGTTGCCAAGAGAAAATAAATAAAATGACCCAGTTGTTTCGACTATACACTCTATCCAATAGCCGATGAAATTCGCATTTTAAACTACAATGTATCTATCTAAAAGAGCAGGTAGAAAATTTAACTTCTTCTCCACGTGGTATTGTTTCACTTGGTAGAATACCAGCCGGGAATTTCGGAAACACAAGTTCGAATCTCGATCCTGCTGGTGGTCGTTACATCATAAAAAAGAACGAAAGAACAATATGCAGTACATCCATAACTAGGATTTCCTACGAAACCTATTTTTTAAGCTGTAGCGCAGATATAGGTAGAGCACTATCAGTTGCAACGTAGTCCGTTGCCAAGAGAAAATAAATAAAATGACCCAGTTGTTTCGACTATACACTCTATCCAATAGCCGATGAAATTCGCATTTTAAACTACTATGTTTATATCTACCTAAAAAAAGATCGCGCAAAAAATTTCTCCTGGAAAAGCGAAGAACGAAATAAAGTTTTTGAATCCTCCTTTTTTCTTACCCCTTCATATATGCATTTTTTCCGGCGTCTTCGTAACGTACGATTAGAAAGTTAAAACATGACCCCTTCACCTACAAGCGCAGAAAACCGAAAGAGCAAGCAAAAGTAAAAAAAACAAAAAACGAAGGCAACCGAAAAAGAATGACCGCTAGCGCAACAGAGGGAAAAGACCATCCGTTATTAGCGGGCGGATAGGGAAAAATCCCGCATGCGGAGGAAAAAATTCAAATTACTCGCCGGTCCTGGGATGGTGGCCGAACTTCACCTGAGGATGAGCTGCCACACACGTTTTCAGTCCGTGAGAAGCCGCGCTCGCTGAAACACCTCCGGTTACCGGTGTTTTTCTTTTTTTTTTCTTTCCCTCGTTCTGAACCGCTGAAAACACTGCAACGGAAAGTGTGCCCTTTTGGATTTTTAAGCTGCTGTTGCCTGTGTGTTGTGTACGGTGAGTAAAAAAAATGTGTTTTGAGATATAATACTCTACGCGCCAGAAAGTCGCGAATTTTTATGTGGACTCTCGGCGAGGAGGGAGTTTGTTTATTTATTTATTTACGTCGACGGAGAGGAGAAGATCGTAAACTGCCGACGGAGTTAGGAATGATTCTAATGCTGAAAACAGCAAGCTACGCGCGGATAAATTGTAACGCATGTTTTAATGCTTCGAATTTGTTGACTTGCGTCAATATTCGGCGCGAAATGGGAATATGTTTGTTAATATAATTCGAAAAGAAAGTTATATGAATGTAATTGTCGCGATCGATAATTTTGTAGAACTTATTTAAATTGAACTGGATATATATATATATATATATATATATATATATATATATATATATATATATATATATTCATAGCGCTTTGATTGCTTCATCTTCGTTTATTTTTAAACTGACAGGGGAATATGAACTTCCGATTGAATTTGCAAACTTCTATTACTTTTCCGGCTGATAATTTTATGTGCTTGAAATTTTATCGATAGTTCATTCTTCATTAATGTTTACAGTAAACGTGAACGCCTGTCACACATAGTTTATTTGCAAATATGATCTTTCATTTCAAGAAAAATGATGCAAACTAACCATTGAAGAAAGAAAATTTACTTGAATGTCCATAAATTGTACTAGAATTAAACAATTTTTCTCTCCTTGCAATATAGTACTGTATCAGTGTTTTTTTAACAGCTAAAGGAGGATATAAATATCCGATTGGGTTTGAAATTTTTTCAGCAAATAATTTTGATGCATGTTTTAATGATTATTCATTCTGAACTAACAGTCTCGGTAAATGTGAATTCATGACGCAGTATACTTGTAAAGAGTACGTGATCTTTCGATATAAAAAAAATGATGCAAATGAATCAATCAAGAAAAATGATTTTCTTTGAACGCATTTAAATTCCATTGGAATGAAGGATTTTGCTCTCGTCGCTCTTTAGTGGTTTCATATTATCTTCCTTTTTAACAACCACATGGAAAATGAATTTCCCACTGGATAAAAACCTTTCATGTCCCAGTTTTTAAATGCTAATAATTATTTGTTTTGCATTAATACTTTCATTAAACAGGAATGCCTCACGTAGTTTATTTTCAAAGTGTATGTGATGTTTTGGTATTAAAAATGTTATAAATGAGTCGATCAAGAGAATAATTCTGTGTTTTCTGTGCATAGGGTGTTAAGTTCAAAAGGGGCTAAAATGAGCTATCAAACCACGCATGTTTGAAAAATCAAGGGCTACTTGCAGGGCACATAAAGCTAAGTCCAATTCCACTCCTAAATATTTTTATTCATCAGGGAAAATTTGGGATATATGAAACAAAACACAAACATGGGAGTGTTAAAGGGTTATGTCCTAATCAAGGACTTAACACTCTTTACTCAACAGAAACAAAACTGGAAAAATTTACTTTAAAGAAAAAAATTAAAAATTAAACTAAAAAAACTGACTTTACAAAAGCCATTTTTTTTCAATCCCATTTTTTTCAAAACTACTACTTTGGACTTGACACTTTTTACACTGCAAACACAGAATTAGAACATTTATTAAAAAACAGTATAATTAAGAAAATATTTTATCCCATCAATATATATATATATATATATATATATATATATATATATATATATATATATATATATATATATATATATATATATATATATATATTTTCAGCATCATACTGATGTAAACAGTTCTGTTCAGAAAACTCCTCCTGAAACTTTGGATTATAAACTTTACATTTATTTAGTTCTTAATAAATGCAAAATGTTTAAAATTTAAGTTTTTTAAACAAGATAGTTCACATTCGTATGAGTTTACTAGTATAATATATATTGAGGAATATAATGTAAATTTTAAAATGCTGTTTTTTAAAATACATAATGTTATAAAAAAGATGCCAAATTTTTCTAATTTGATTATATCAGTAAAAGAGTAATTACTTGTATACAAGAGTAATTACTTGGAAAAATCTAAGTAGACAACTGCGTCAACTAGACGGATTTTTCACATCGATAGCATATGAAATATTCATCTGAGTTAGTAAATTGAGTATAACCATTTCCATTTATGTTAACCGTGCAAAAACTATTACGAGACTACTAATGAACTTAAAAAAATATGCTATTCAGGCATTTTCTATTTGAGAACAAAGTGTTAAATGATTACTTTTGCTGAAGAAAAGGTGTTAAACCCATTTCTGAAATTTATTCTTAATTAGAAGTTTAATTAGCTATTTTCACACTCTTGCGCGTTTCTTGCGTTGAAACCAGGAAATCCTATTATGTCTGTTCGGTCCACGCTGCTGCATTCTAGCATTTATTGTGCACACGTCATTCTGAACTCTAGTAAAAATTAATTAAAGAATAATCACAATTTTTTTTTCAAAACGCATAATTGATATGTATAAATTTTTTCCCGCGCAAATCGTTACGCATAAATTCTTTATTTTCGTTAAAATTTATACTTATTTGCTTAATTTTGTCGCTAAGATAATTTTCAACCAGTTTTGAAAGTATTTTTTTAAACCAAATTTTTTAATAATTTTTTTCAATATTCCTTAAGTAAATCAATAAACTCTTGTTTAATTGAATTACAAAATTTTTCTAGGGTGATAAATTTTTCGTAATTATACATCTCCCTATTTTGTCTCGAGGATGTATTTTTGTCAACCTGCTTTGAAAGTACCTTTAAAATACAAATTACTCTCTTTTTTTCTAATATCGCATAAATGAATAAATATATATGCTTCCTATTTAATAGATTTTTCTATGTTGAAATATTTGTAATACTACATCTCCTATTTTGCAAATTAATAAAAGGAAGTACGTCAAAACCCGTCACAATAATTTATTTTTTGTTACTTAATTTTATTGTTAAATTAGATTTTAAGTTATTTAATTTATTTAATAATTAAATTTGACAAAATTTATCAAATTTAATTTTTAAAAAAATGATCGCTGAAAAACTTAAGCCTGCATTTCGGTGCTTCCACATATGTTTTCACCCAAGGAAATGCTTATAAACAGGGTTTTAATATTTAAAAAATTATATCTGTCTATATTGTAGATTAAATTTTATATTTACCGTATTTTTTGGTTTATAAGACGCACCTTTTTACATAAAAATGATCGACTTAAAACAGTAGTACGCCTTATGGTCCAAAGGTAACATTAAAATAAAATGAATATTTTATTATATATATATTATATATAATTATATACATTATATATATATATATATATATATATATATATATATATATATATATATATATATATATATATATATATATATATATATATATATATATATATATACACTAGCTTAATACCCTTGCTTCGCTACGGAGTACATTCACATTAAATACAACGATCAATGTATCCAATTAATGCTATATATATATATATATATATATATATATATATATATATATATATATATATATATATATATATATATATATATATATATATATATATATATATATATATATATATAAAATCGTAACGGATATTTTTTATAGACAAAATAATGTAGAAGAAAATATTCAAATTAAATTAAACGGTCAATGTATGCAATTAATTTCTATGTTTAATATCCATAAAACATACTAATTTGAATTAAATTCTTTAAAAACTTCCATCTCAATTAGTCTAGTGGTTAAATTTTATCTTTTACCGTATTTTAATATATATTTTTTGTCAATTTATTTCGTTGTTATGCACGTGACGCAAAATTAATTTAAAGTATCACATAAAGAAAAGAAACCACGTGATCAGCATTTAATAAATCACATTCTAAAAATTAATCTTTATAACTTCACAAAAAATCAGAAAATGGATATCAAGATTCAAAAAAGATTTCATTTTAAAGGATTTTTTATGATCTTTCTCCTGATATAAATTTTATAGCCCGCAGATTATTATTTTAAATGCAAACTTAAAAAAAGTTACAAAAACAGCTTAAAATTTTAATTTAAAAAAATCTAAGAGGAATTTTTCAAAAATCTTTCTTGGTGCATCCCTACACTATAAGAAGAATCGCCAAGCAAAATTTCAGCCATTTAGGCTCAACGGTTTAGTCTGTGCGTGCGTTATCTGTCAGTCAGTCAGTCAGTCACGGAACTCTTTTACATATATATATATAGATTATATTTATTTATATACATTATATATATTTATTATATATCTTATATATTTATTTTATAGATATTATTTATTATATTTATTATATATATTTTTTAATCTTTTTTAACTAAGAAATCGAATATCTCTTTATATACCTAGCAAAGTATAAAATATTCTTTTCTAAAAATCTTCCCATAAATTTGAGGTGCGTCTTGCAGTCCGAAAAATACGGTATTCCATTTTTATTCCCTTCAGCTTTTTAACTAGCTGAATGGACATCTACATTTTGATTATTGAGCATGCATTCAGAAATTCTTATTCAATCTTGACAACTTCGTGATCATTTATTCCGCATTTCACATCACAGGCGCACATCTTCTGAACATATTACTATCCATTTCGGTATCAACACATTTCCACTTTGAAATAGTTTTGACAGTGAAGGTCAAGCGACAAATTGTTATGAGTATATATCGGAAGACAAGTAACATTGTGTTCGAGTATTTGGGTCACAATTTTCGTGTCCTTTGTGATGTGCCGGGTTAACACGAACTTGGATCATGGTTGAAAAATAATAAGATATGTTACTGGTAAAGGCGACTTTTGTAATATGTTCTATTCTTTTAGACGAACATCCGCGTGCGGTTTTGAAATAAGCGTATATTTTCCCCCATTGTTTTGGAAAGCCATTTGTAATTTCCGCTGTCAAGGGTAATTGCTCATTTGATTAAACAACTAAAATGTTATATTTCACAAGTTTCTCCATGAGGGTCACGTGTCATATCAGTATATATAAAACAGTTCCGTAACTGACTGACTGACTGACATACAACGCACAGACCAAACCGCTGGACCTAAAGGGCTGAAATTTTGCATGGCGATTCTTCTTATAGTGTAGGGGTGCACTAAGAGAGATTTTTGAAAAATTCTTTAGATTTTTTTAAATTAAATTTTTAAGCTGTTTTTGTAACTTTTTTTAAGTTTGTATTTAAAATAATAATTTGAGGGTTATAAAATTTATATCACGAGAAAGATTTTAAAAATTCCTTTAAAATGAAATCTTTTTCGAATCTTTACCTCCATTTTCTGATTTTTGGTGAATATTTAAATATTAATTTTTAGAATTTAATTTATTAAATGCTGATCCCGTGATTTCTTTTTCTGGTACTTTAGATTAATTTATCGTCACGTGCATGACAATGAAATAGACAAAAAAATTTTTTTTTATTGCTAATGCGGCAGACGATTGGAAATTATCCAAAAAAATATTAAAATGCAGTAAAAGATATATTCCTCAAACTGTACTATATTAACTGTACTATATTCTTTAGTATGTCCTATTAGATTTAATTTGAATATTTTCTTCTACATTATTTTGTCTATAAAAATATCCCTTCCGATTTTTTTATAAATATATTTTTTCGTTTTTTTTACATCAATTGCATACATTGATCGTTGTATTTATTATAAATATATTTAAACATAATTTTGGTATTAATTGCATACATTGACCGTTGTATTTAATTTGAATGTACTCCGTAGCGAAGTACGGGTTTTCAGCTAGTATTTTATATTGTCTTAAGTGCTGATCGTTTTATAATTTGTAAACTTTATTTGAAAGTAGAAAGCAACCGTTTGAAACCTTATTTGAAAATTTGAAGTACATTAACACCTCGTTTATCCAGCCCTCGTTCATCCGGATCTCTGGATAATCCGGATCAGATTTGTAGACATTTATTTTATTTAATGTTCACATTAGATAATAATTTTTAACTATGATAGCAAGAACGTAACTATAAGTACTTCAAATGTTCGCTTTTTAGCTTGATTCAATGTACAGTTCCTGCATAAATTATACAATAATTTATGGTAATAAAATGCTTTTTGTTAAGAAAGCTTTACTAGAGTGTCATAGGGCGTTGAGGTGGATTGACTCAGAAAAGTTATTTTTATATTTTTTATTGTCTTGTAAATAATACTATGTAATTTTGTTACAAAACATAGTTTTTTATCGTAATAAACGGCAAGTCTGCTTAGTTAAGGATTTTGTTTTGCTTATTACCTATAACCAGATTATCCGGATTTTTGATTATCCGGATTGCCTATGGTCCCAGTTAGTCCGGATAAACGAGGTTTTACTGTATATTTTCCCATTATTTTGGAAAGTCAGGGATCAAGGATAATTCCTCATTTAATTACACAACTTAAATGTTACTATGTTAGAAGTTGTCTTGATCCTGGTCACGTGTCATCTATTTTAGAATTTCTTAAGGTGACTGCCTACGTTATGAGCCAATATTTAAAAAAAATTGTTTGTAAATATCATACTTTTTTATAAATTGGTCATTTGAAGTAATTTTTAATGAAATTTAGCTAAAACGCCTATCACTCTGCACAAAATTCTAATGCTACTATTTTAATTTCCTTCTCACACATGATACATATAACAGTTATCTTCAAAATGACCCTCAATCTAAGAGAAATTTTAAAATGAAAAAGTAATACAGACAATTTTATGTTCCAATATGAAAATTTTCGCCAATTCGTCATTCCTTTCCTTATAAAAACAGCCTCAAACAAAAAACTATTTATTATACATCAATTATTGTGCGTTATCTCATTAACAATAGCATCTAAAACATTTCCTGAAAATTTCATCAAATTATATGCATTATTATGTGAGATATCATGATAACGGTAGAGATTTGTGCTAAAAAACATAATTCTGAGAAAAATGCATTTAAAGTTTTGAGTCACTTCAATTTTGTATCAGAAGATGTTTTTAAAAATAGCTATAAATCTGCTTCTAATTAATGTACAATGAAAATCAAAACGGTTTTGAAAAGAGAAAAGATTGAATTACACGATTCTTGCAAAAAATAAAATTGACCAAAATAGTCAAAAAATGGCATTTTTAACGTAGGCAGTCACCTTAAGTGCTGATCGTTTAAATTTGTAAACCTTATTTGAAAATATAAAGTATTCTTTTGACAAGCAGTAAAGAGTTGTGTTTCAGCTGTTTACATTCCTCTCGTTTATTTTATCTTTACTGAAACTTATCTAAGTCTCCCTTTACATAGCAGTGAAACCATTTCAGTGGCAAGAATCAGGCATATGTTTATGTTTGATTACCACCGGATTACAATCCATTGGATTTGAATAATAATGCTTAAAACTACAATGGATTATTACTGGAAGTTTCTCTTGACTTACTGCAGAGTTGTCAGAGTATCGAATGATTACAAAAACGATTCTGTAAAGACCGTTTAGATTTACCTTTTGCATGTTGGATTCAAAATTATACAAAATAGTTTTTATTAAAGTTTATAAATATCCCCTTCAAACGTATCTGTCATTTGTTTGCAAGTTAAAGTAATTTTGTTCATATAAAAGATAATATATTAACAATATAGAAGAGTTAAGACTGTAATAAAGTATAATACAGTCTTAAGTTAAGACTGTTAAGAAAATTAATTGTATTTCCTCTAAAAATTATCTTATTTGATTAGAAAAAAAATTAACACACTTAAATTCTTTTTTTTTCGAAGTTATTTTTAAAAGCAATCAATTAGAAAAATTCACTGTAAAAAAATTAGCTCCGTTATTTATTGATATTCTGCAGATAACTAAGTTTAGTAGTGTTCCCAGACACAATGTATAGACTTTAATTGTTCGCAAAATGTCATTTTTTAGTGTTCATCCTTTCTGTAAAATGAATCAAAATTCCTTTCATTGCTGGATTCTATCCCAATTTTTGTCTACATTTTTTAGAGGCCGCATACCGAAATTATAACTTTTTTTATGAACTACTTTCTTTTAACTTACCACTGCATATTAGATTGTCACCTGTCGGATAATGTTTTTTTATTTCCAATGGCAAGGCAAAGTGACATTGAATGTTTTCCAAGGAATCAAAAGGATACAGAATACAAAGAAGGGCGTAAAAAGTCATTACTCCAGGAGTACTAGATAGTACATCATTTCGCCATCAGAGACAACACATAGGAGTAGATTTACATTCGCACCCCAATCAGAAAGTCTTTGCATATAAATCGCTCAAAGTTCTTCTGCATCAAAAAAAATTCGTGAACAATCAATTTAGAAATTTAAACTGTACTCGTAAAATGCAAAAACAGAATTAATTTCTGAATTAAACAGACACTGTGCAACATAACCAATAGTACCAAAGTGAAAACTCACGCCCTTTTAGGCTTTAAGAACTTCAGGAGTTGATACATGCGCAAACGCGAGTTAACCCATGAGCGGTCAACAGCGTGAAATAGATACATGATAAAGTTTAATACCGTGGCAAATATATTCCTTAAGTACAGTCGAACCTCCATATATCGAACTTCCCTATATCGAAATTTTCTATATATCGAACTCTTAGCAAATCTCCATGTTCAATACATAGAAAATCTGTTTCTATATATCGAAAAAATCTCTATATATCGAAATTTTTTTCACGACATATTGGGAGATTTTATTCCACTTTAGAATAAAATCTCCCAATTTTTGGTGTTTGAAACAATACTTCGTGGACTTCAATTCGTGGAAAATGTCCTTGATGAAGTTTTTGATGGACTGAATAAATGCGAGCATTTCTTTGATGAACTTTCGGCAAAACTGCCTGTTCAGCAAGATATTCGTAGTTTTTTTTAAAGAATGTAACTGTGATCAGTGTAATCACTGTCTGGATTATTGTTTTTTTAAAGGTATATAGTACTCAATAAATCTTTCACATTAATTCATTTTTTAGTTATTAACTTTCATTTAATGTGATTCGCATATAAATTGGAAATGGAGTTTCGTATAGGAAAATTAGCTTTAATTTAAATGTTTTAGGAGAATTATGATAAAACTAAGATCAATTCTATATATCGAATTTCTTTCCGGCATTTTGCTACTTCGATATATGGAGGTTCGACTGTATAATTATTTAGAACAGGTCGAGTTGAACTGATTTTGGTTAATTTTCTGTATTTCTTAGAGGCACATGTTATTATTGAAAATTGTTTATTAGTAACATTATAAGTCCCTGCATAACTCTGAAATTTTTTTTACGATATTCATGCTCTGTTAACCTTCAAAAGTCTTTTATCAAAAGCCTTGCTTGCCAATATGGCAAGCAAGGCATTTGATTAAAGCCCCTCGTGCGTCAGCTGTATTTGCAATGCTCAACGCGTTACGCCGAAACATTCATTGAGAAACAAAACTGAAACATCCAACGTCAGTCAGTCATACAAACAAATTTTCAAAACCATAAACCAACGTATGAATAAGTGTGACATTATAAATTATTGAGAGTCAATTATATTCCGAGACCTGCGGTCGCTTGCGTGCGGTAGATAATTCGTGTTGAGAGGAACACAACAAAGAGGGGGGGGGGAGGGAACGGGGGCCATTGCCCAAGTTCCAAAACAACTGGTCTGACTTCCGCCGACCGAAATAAAAAAAAAAAATAGGAAGACAGAAAAACTCCCATACATATATCAATAAGTGAAAATTCTCTCATTCCCCTGAAAGAAAAGTGAATGTTCTATCGAGCATTCTCCCAGCGGCTGTGGGAGAAAGGCTTGCTGGATGGGCAAGGTCAAGTTAGCATCGCTTGAGCATAACCGACATCGGCGCAGGGAAAGATCGTCTTCCTTGATGAATAACTAATAAGGCTTGATAACAGTGATTCTGGAGTTTTAAAATCGGAAACGTTAGAGATCTGAGGCATTTAGGCGCACTTTTGCTAGGGAAAAAATTGGGGATTTAGAAAAGTAGAGATTTTAACATGTAAATGACGCCAGAGTATATGCATGCGGCGGGAAGGCGTGTATGCCCTACGGATCAACGGGCATTTAACTTAGATAAAGTTTTTTTTTACTAATTTGACTTGGTAAACTCTGTTTAAATCGCATGAAGACTTATATTATTCGATTGGAAACACGGTCCGCGAAAAAAGGGTAAATTTGTTGTTGAAATGTGTATATTTTATTCTAATTGTTATTGAGGATTGAAGCTTGTGATGTGACAACCCTAAACAATAACTTTAACCCTTCAGCGGGCGCGCTAATTATTGGAACACCAGCAGGCGTGCCTGGCACAAAGTGCAACGTCTCTTTCAACCTTTATTGTTTCTTTTGTAATAAACTTTTTTTTTTTCAAATTGAAAATAATAATTCTGCTTTTTGTGACAAGATATAAAATATTTATAATATTGAGATATATTTATAATTAAAGGCGAAAGAATGCAGATACAATCGCCTTATTTCAAAACCGCCCGGTTTATTGGATCTGAGGACAACTTGCGAATGGATTCCTATTATGTCCAAACACCTAAAAAACAATGAGATTGTTCATCTTCATGATATGCGGGATACCTTGTAATAGCTGCACATTTGATCGAGTACATCAACTCGTGCTTTTGTCGTATTGTAATCCAGTATAATCGTTGGTTTACCACGGTTAAATCACGACTACCAATGAATGGAAAGGAATACAAGGGTCAGAAAATCAGAAATGCATTAGAAAGGGTGTAGCTATAAATAGAAACTGCTTAGAACATTCAAACCTTACATGTAAAAAAAAAAACCCTTTAAAAACATGAAAGTGTTGCACTCTGTACACGAGCGCGCCCGCTGAAGGGTTAAAGATGAGAAATTTTCATTAATAGATTTTCAACCACGGAGTTACATTATTATTAATAAAATTATTGTTCCAATGTTGATATTATTGTTTTAATTACGGCAATGTCGATGTAAAAAAATATTTTTTAAACACCGCAAGATAACTATATTTATTTTCAAACGTTTATATTTGTTATTTTTTATTCCATATTTTTTAATGTTATGAATAATTCAGATAATAACATGCTTAGAACATAAAAAAGCACTTTTATATTCTAAGAACAATTGTATATATTTATTAGGCATGTTAGAACGAACTATTTTGAAATAAATCATTACTCCCAATTTTTTTTTCCGAAAGATTAATCCTATTTCTGTCAGACACGTTTCAGCTCCAAAATAAATTCTATTATAACTTAGTTTTTCAAGTTATATATCTTTTTTTCCCTTCATGTTGTCTGAATTCACTCGTAAATGAGTGTCCCGGAAATAAATGACAGAGAGAAAAAAAACTGCATCTAATTTCTTCGATGCAGCCTAATTTTTACGATATGTAATTTTTATTACCACGTTTTTATTAACTCGCTTTCTTATTTGTCCAGTACAAATCTTGCAATCGATTTTTAACTAACTTCCCGACTAGCTAGACAGTTGAAACTTTTAGAATAGCTCAGAACACGATGACGAAACATTCTTTTAATGCTTTTAGCTATCTTTAAGCAGCATTAAATTCATTATTACCATGTTTTTATTAACTCGCTTTCCTTTTTGTGTGTTTGTCCAGTACAAATCTTGCAATCGATTTTTAACTAACTTCTCGACTAGCTAGACATTAGAAACTTTTAGAATAGCTCAGAACACGATGACAATGCATTCTTTTGATACTTTTAGCCATCTTTAAGCAGAATGTGAATTCATTTTCAGCTAATTTTGTTTCGTAGAATGGTGCAGCCATCTATCGGCCGGGACGGGAACGGAAAGTTAAACGCAAGTTAACTTCCAATTCCCGAGCTAAACGATTGATTGAGCATTTGATACCTCTTTATTACGCATTTGATAATTTTCTTTCAAGTTGTTGGGATAATTCATCAAAAAATTTTTAAAAAAGTATTCATTAATACATAGAATTGTCAAATTTATATGATTCAACATAAAATTTAAAAACATGGTGTATAAAAAGTTCTTTTTATCTTGTAATTATTTTTGTGAATGTTCATACATATATTTTTTTTATTTCATACATACATACATAATTTAAAATACGTTATACTTTATTTAGAAGACGTAAATTCTTCTTCTCCATCACTATTTATTATGCTAGTACAATCCATTGTTTGAGAATTTGCGACAGAAGATAGTTTTTTTTAACAAAGTTTTCCAAGGTAATTTGATGGCAGTTGCATCATACATTTTTATCATTGCGTCATAAATTTTTGCGGTATTGCAGAATATTGCATCATATTTTTTTTAATAATTATTTAATACATATAGGTATGGACTGTACATTCGAGAACCAATATTTTTGGGAAGAAATAAAAATAAGTTAAAAAAAATAAAAATTTTGGTCGAGCGGTTGCAAGTCGAGGAATACCCGTAAATTACGATGAACTATATAAGTTAAACTGTTTGCTGCATTTCCTTTGTCAGTTTTCCATAACTTATTGATCTTAATGGTGTTAATGCTAGATTATTCATTTAGTCAAATCTGAGTTTCTGTTTATAGTTAAGGAGCTACACAGCAAAAATGAAATTCTACTTTAAGTTAAAAAAGCTAGCTGTTTCAGGATGTAATGTTTCTGGATAGCGGGTTTACCTGTTTTGGGTATCCCACTTTTGTATCTTATACACATACTCTTTGCTTTTTAGTTGTACCGCCATTTTAACGTAGGATTACGTTCCTCCATAACGGTCCTCCGGAAAGCAAAAGTTCAGATGTCCAGTTTCGTGAGTTACAATTTTTGCAGCGTGCCAATCCCAAACTGTATCGTTTGGGCAAGCAGTAAACAGTTAAGCAGAAAAGTACCAAAATGCGTCAAAATTTTGACATACAGATATATAAAGATACACATACGTACATATATACAGATACATATATACATAACACATACATACATATATACATACAAAAGAGGTAAGCAACGATAAGTAATCCTACGTTAATAACCCGCGGTAGTTTCGTTAGAAGAGACTACCTGATTTTTATTTATTTATTTATTTATTTATTTATTTTTTTTTTAGTAATGTGCTCAAAACAGTATTTAATTTTATCAGTGTACTGGGCATTGAAAAATCTGTTGAATTGTATAATGAATATTCGTTATCCTTCATTACACAGACTGATAAATTTTTGTCGTAATTGTAAACCATGATTGGCCGTGAAAACAAATTTCCTCAAACGTAATACGGTTTAAATCAAAATTGTCAACGAGAGTTTATTTTTAAGTACGGGGGACGTACGTCATAAAAATTTTAAGAGTTGGAATCGTAGATTACCCATTAACAACGGGATAATTTTGCACTGTATATTGTGAAATTGCAGTCGAAAGGATTAATGTGTAAATATGTATATTAGTTATTGACAGATATAATTTCCCGATTATTTTTTATCGCCGTTTATGTTGAAATATACATTTTTGTAGGATAAAAGTAAAACACTTTAATTATATACTTTCAATTAACTAGTAATTTAGGAGTTTTAAAGTGCTTTTTACATTGTCTGTCTCGTAATAAAGTCACAAAAGAGGAAAATCGGAATTACTGCCAGAAATTAAGTTTCCTGTAATACTATTTGATATTTATTATCAAATTATAAGCACTGACAGTGATATTTTTAAGTATATTCCTTTTGGGAACCTCTCCAAAGAATATTTACTTTTCATTATTTATTATTCATTCCTCAATTTGGCCGCTAGGGCGTTCTAAGGATATACTATTCTTCAGAAAAACAAGCCAAACCTGATCAGTATTGTTAGCCACCCATTAGTTTAAAAAAAATCGATTTTAAATAAGCTTACTGTGGTCGGAACTGCATCAATAATTTGGGTCTTCAATGCTGTTTTAATGTACTTATATTGTAAATAACATCTGAAACGTTTCAATTTTTGTAACAAGCCGAAATTTAACCCGCTATCATAATTTTTGTAGAGAATCTTTGAATGCTCTGTTTAATTTCTTAGGATGTTCGGGGCATAATATCCTCTCAAAAAGCACATATTAATATCGACTTAAGGTGTCCGACAACGTTCGGTGTCCATTTTTTTTTAAAACTGTACTTGCGAAAACTTCTGTGTTATTTTTCGAAGGAATATAACACCAAAGCTCGAAAAAGGGAGAAAAAATAGACGTTAACTATGCAAATTTTTCCAAAATTGAGGAAGTTGAGTCGAAATTTAGCAAATTTTTACAAAAACGGTTCTATCGCTAAAAAAAATATATATGCATAGTAACATTAACTTTTTTTTCTCATATGTACGTAAGTACCTTCTAAGTGTAATGAGCTAAAAGCTAATCGATATCTTAAAATCTAAGAAACAAATACAGGTCATTATATGCAATGACATGTAAAATTTCAGTAATTTTTCATGAGATTTTTTTTATAAATGCAGCTATAAATCAACAAATAATATACCTAGAACCAAATTTGTAGTTCGTTGCATTCTTAGTACTATGAAAAACATACGTGAAAAATTTCATGGACATATGAAGATTTTGCAAGGTTAGATTTTGAGTTATCGCAAGAGTCGTTTACATTTTTCATGAAAAATAAGTTTTTCTGAAAACACGATTAAAGTTTTCAACTTGTATTGAAATTCATATCTGCTGCTGATCTTTAAGTCGCTCTCATTTCATTTCTAACGATCGTACAGATAAAATAAAAGCAGATTTAGAAACAGAAATTTATAATCTTTAAAAAAAGAGAATAAACATAATTTCTGATTTTTCGTAAAAATCGTCGTTTTAAAGGCAGTCGGATACCTTAAAACATACTAAAGGACTTTTAAAATCAAATAACAGGAACTGTTTATTTCTCCGAAGATAACAACGCTAGATACAATTATTTTTATTCTGAACTGTCTTCGCGTTCCCTGCTGTGCATCTGTATTATGGTCCATTTATCTCAGAATCGAATTTTTCACTTTGTTGTTTTACTATCTTTAAAAAGATATATCTGAAATTTCTCACACGATTATCTCTATGAAATTTCTTACAGTGGCCTTTTGTTTTGTTTTTACTTATCAGCTTTTACAATTGTTGATCTAGAGCAGTAGTTCTCAACCTGGACTGGCGTGAGTGATATTCAAGGGTGTGTGTGTGGGATAAATTTTAGATTAAAAATCTTTTTAAAAGAATTTTTATAAATATAATTACACGCATACAAAGACATAACAGGCGAGCAAAATCACTGCCAAATGAGTGTAATAAGAATAATAAAAAAATTCTGACCCAGACTCGCCTACATGGAGTACTACTAGGAGCAAGAGTTTGAACAAATCAAACGTACCTAGGTTACGAGAGGGAGCGCGTTTCACTCCCCCACTTAACACTCCCACCACAGTGCAGTTACCGCTTTAACTATTCTATCATAATGATTGTTAAGTCCAGAGCTCTTTACATAAACCGGGCCCGATAATGACAGGGTAGGTGGGATGCGATTTAAAGCCTATTCAACCTCTTAAATTCATTTCCCGTAATTTACGCGAACGAAGGATAATAATGGTTCGCGTCCATCAAACTGATAAACAAGCTCGCGAGGGAAAAACAAATTATTGTCAGTTGACAGACTGTTGCTGGAACGGTCGGTATACACGTGAGCTGACCGCGCGCGGCCTACGCTTTTTTTTTTCTTCTTTTACTTATTTGTATTCCGCGCTCAATCGGCGAGTCGTAAAAATCGCAAAGCTCATTCCCGAACCCAAAGCGAATAAATAAGCGAAATTAATTAAACAGAAGTCGCTCGTTCATCTCGCGCGGATACGTGAAGGACTGGCGATCAAAGTCAGGAGATCGTTATTTATAGTCCTGCAAATGTTTTCATTACGAATCTAAAACGTTAATCATGCCTCTCCGAAGAATATGAATTGATTTCGTGTCATGCGTTTCCTTTCTATAGATTCGGGACGATATTCACGAGGCATTGAAAGAATTGCTTCATTTTTTTGCTCGTCTGCGAAAAGAGATATCTGGCTGTTGGCAAAATGTCAGCCATGTATTGTCTCTCAGACAGAATTTAGATGTGTGCTAGAGTTCTAGTTTAGTTGTGTGAATGAGTTTAGTTCTTTGTGTTCTATGTTGGCGGGATAATAGGTTGTTTGGTGCCTTGAGGAAAAGCCAAATGGCGCTTCGGTGCAAAGCCATTGCATCATAGAGAAATTTGTTAAAAAAATATCCCTCTATCTCCAATTTTGTTTAATTATTGTGAATAAATGCAATTATTTTAAAAAGTTTAAAAAGCTTATTATTTCTTCTGTTACTTCTGTATTTTCTTACTAACTGACTTTGATCTTAAAAGAAACTTGCATCTCTCATTGTTGAAATTATTTGTCTTATAAAAAAATTCGAAATATATGGCCTTATCTCCAGTTTTGTTTTATAATAAATAAGTACAAATAATTTAATAAAAATATATAACGAACTTAATATTTCCGTAATTTTGGAATAATTAAAAACTAAGAATCTCTAATACTTTGTCACGTTACGTAGTGCTTTCAAGTTCACCATGTTATTCACTGAGCCTGCGATTAATTGTCTAATGATCAATAAAATCAAGCGCATAAATACTTTAATGATGCAAATGGGCTAACCCTCATTAAAAAAATATCAAAGGATGAAATACAAAATTGTCAACCAACTAAATAATGTAGTGAAAAACTGTAATATCTTGCTTATAAAGAAAACGGGAAAAAATATCGTATAAGAGATAACCGATGAAGTGTTAATTTATTTTTTAGGCTAAAGGAAATTTCTCTCATTCAAATGATGAACTAAAAAAACTAAACTCATGGCGCAACAATCCGCTGTGGACCAAGGCCGGCGGTACCCATCTCCGCTTTCTTGACCGTTGGCTTGGGGTGCCAAACAGCATATGTCTCAGTCAGGTGGTCAACCTGACGTGGGACCCCCAGAGTTTAGTTCCCAAGCATGCTTGGTCTTCATTTTATTAACCCACGCAAGGAATGAAAGCCTGAGACGACCTTGACCAGTCGAAGGATCGAACCCTGGACCTGTGCTTCGAACCCGACGCCACCGGGCGTCCAGATGATGAACACTAAGGATGATTTTAAACTTCAAGAGAATTTCTATATTTCCCTTTCACATTAGTCCCAGGAAATTTCGCAGCGTATTCCACATTTTTTAAAGGTTTCATCTTTTTTCTTCAGGTTTTCGCTCGTAGAAACTGTCTTTATTGCGTCTAAAATATTTTAAAAGTGTTTCGCATATTCTTTTCTTCGTGCTACTTTTTAACTCTTACTGACGTAGGCTGGATGTTGACCTTTGATATCAGAGTTTGCGGACTTGAGTCCAGTGGTTGTCCTGGGTGCTTGCTGTCGTTCGGAATCATTTTTAAACTGTTTTTGTCCAGGTCAGAATACCCTACCTGAAAAAAGATCTCTGCAACGTCTCAAAGTTGGTTGGATTTTAGCGCAATGTGACGAAAACCAGTGGACCAAACTTTTACTGATATAAAACTGACTATTAAATATAAATAATTTCTTGATGGTATATTGCTTATTCATTTAACTTTCCCCTGGATGGCCTCATCAAAGAATTTAAGGGATGGTCAGATCGAAACAAAAACTGTGTATCCCCTAAGATAAATTTATATTTTTTAAAAATTTCATTACGAGTAAAATCTAGCTCCAACTCTTTCCTTGGACTTTGTGAATTAAACTTTGTCGATTTTGCTAATTTAAAAACAAATTTAGTGTATTATATTTTCCTTTCCTTCCTTTTATAGCAATTTTGTTTATACCTCGTTAGCTTAGTAAGTTTATACGGTGCAAAAATCTGAAAATCCTTTACTTAATACGGATTACCTCGACTTTCTAGAGGCCTATATTTTAGTGGCGCTGAGGAAATGCTTATTGTAGAGCATCCCCAAGGATAAATAAACTTTACTTTGAATACGACCCTTGGGTTAGGATATACTTTTGCTGAGGGTGTAATGAAACATACTACTCAGTTTTGCAAGCAGTAAATATTTTATGTTGTTTCTCGCACAACCATTTTCAACAGAAAGGTTCAGTGAGGCAAAAACTATCATAAAAGCAACTGTTTTTGATTAGAGGTTTTATGAAAAGATTATTTATATGTATCGTTTCCCGAATACGGGAAAGAGATTGAATACTTCATTAATGAATACAATGTTTCTTACTATGTATCTGCAGAACTGAACAATTAAGTTAAAGTGTTCATGAAAATTGGAAATGATCAATAGACGGAGGAAATAAATGTAAATATTGCATTCAGGGGTGTAACTGGGAGAGTGCCAATGAATTTTCTGCAGAAATACCGGGTGAGCCAAAAGTTCGTAAAAACTTTAAAAATTCATAAAATAGGAAGAAATTATGGGAAAGAAGAGCAGTTTGCAAGAAAGGGCTCACAAGGAAGTCGGATTTTTTTATCAGAAAAACAAAAATTTGAAAAGTCACTGGTAGAGTCACTGGTCCAGCTTTGCGAGCACTGCTACTCCCCGTGGACGATTCCGCCGCCATATCATACATAACGATTTCCATCGCAGTAATGCGGCCCCCCCACCAACGAGGGTCTTCCACTGCGTGGGCGATCATGAAAATTCTCGTGCATCACGGTCTTTTATTGCAATATTGATTTGCATAATTCTGCTGAATCTCTCGCATGTCAGCGCCATCTACATGTGATTTTTTAAACTTTTAAAACTTTAAAAAAAATTTTTGGGGGCTGCTGAAAAAAATCCGACTTCTTTGTGCGTCCTTTCTTACAAACCGCATTTCTTCATCATGATTTCTTCTTTTTTTATGAATTTTTAAAATTTTTACGAACTTTTGGCTCACCCTATATATGCTATGATTGATAAAAAATATTCCTCTACATATATCCAAGGTGTAATGAAATATTTTGACGCAGTTTCTTCATGTTCGGAGAAGTAATATCTTTCAGGGAGCTGGGGTTGAAAGGCACTTGGCAGGGAAAGGATCCGTTTAATTTTCTTAGGAATGCACTGCCTGTCTCGAGACACAGGAGTTGGAATTATTTCTCCTCGTCCAGATGCATCTACGTTAGAATCAACGAGTCTGGGTTGGGTTTGAAGAGCAAAAGAATTGTGAAATCTGATCCAGCGAAAGTAACGTACACCCTATCCGCGCCCAAAATTTCATCCGCACGCTCTTCAAAAAAAGTAAACGATTCTTTCAGGAAGAAGTGGTTTGGTCAATTAAGAGGGTTGCCAGATCTTGATTGATTGATAACTCTGCTTAGGGATGCGTCCTTTGATGATGTTTTTGCCCCGGAATGAGCGCATGTCGCAGCTCTCTCTCATCTCGGGCCCGTTGTAATTGACTGTGCCATTACTTGTGACACTTTCAAAAGGGCAAAGTATTTGTATTCTGACATTTCTTAGGTCAGTTTCTGTTCAAAAGAATGATTCATTGGTAAAGTGGCAGAGTAGTTCTCTCTCCTTTTTTAATTTTTGATTTTTTTTTGACCGATGAACGACAAGATAATGAAAAAGGACGATGGGGCAATAAGTTTGCCATGATAAGTCTAGACATTGAAATATTTAAATTTTTTTGAAGTTGGAGAGGAAATATGATTGAACACATAAAATGCATTTCTTGTGGGTATTAATTATATCATCCTTTTAAAATGTTTAATTTTACTCGAGGGTGTAGCATAAAAGCAATTTTAGAGGATAAAGGAATGAGGTTCATGAATCGGTTTTGATGTATGTTGTTGAACGTGTCTTTCCTGGCTGAAGAGTTGGTTTGGAGAGGACCTTAAACACTTTCTGAAATGAAAAAGGACATGATAAGAGAAAAATATGAGTAACAAAAATAAAGAAAATGTATGATTACTTCTTACCGCAGATTTAAGAGGTCAAAACATTTAATAACTTTTCTAATTCAAATTAACTTTTCTGGATGAAAAAGAAATGAATGGTAATTGAAGCTAACAAAAGACTAAATAAGAATAAAAGGAAATATTTTCTTCATTATTTTAGCATGTATTTACAGCAAAGAATTTAAATGAACACCGTGTATTTATAGGGGACGCCCGGTGGCGTAGTGGTTAAAAGCGTCAAGCTGCCACACCACGGGTCCAGGGTTCGATCCTACGACTGGGCAAGGTCGACTCAGCCTTTCATACTTTGAGTGGGTCGATAAAATGAGGACCAAGCATGTTTAGGAACTAAACTCTGGGGGTCCCACGGCAGGTTGACCACCTGACTGAGACATATGTCGTATGGCAACCCAAACCCACGGTCTAGAAAGCGGAGATGGGTACCGCCGGCCTTGGTTCACAGCGGACTGTTTCGCCATGAGTTTAGTTCTGATAGGAATCTAATATCAGATAATATTTAAAAAAAACTTATTAGATATAAAAAATTGTGTTTTACTCTATAGAGAATATTTTTTACCCATTAACTTTATTTTCATTTAAATTCTCTTCCTTTTAAAGAGATAAGAAACTTTAACTTTTAACCGCTATGACAGCGATACATATCTGCTATTTGAATAAATTTCAGATTTACACCTTTACTATCGATTTTCAGCGCGGCACAACCATGAACAATGCATGTAATTCTATAGCACTAAGTTTGTTTGCATGTAATTCAATATGTCAGAAACTGTGCATCATACACCATTTTTTATAAAGTTACTGTACCCCTGAAAAGTGTAGCAATAATAAAAAAAATCAAATTTATTCAAAATCCTTGAGTTGTAGGTATTTTAAACTACATTTTATACTATAATTCTCATTAAGTGTTGTGGCGTCACTTTAAGGCTGATAAACTCTCTGAGGCATTTTGAAGAAATTTCACAACTATTGATCCATACCAAGAAAGACAGAGTTCTAATTTACAAACGAAGGCCATCTTTTTAAAACAAAAACTTAACAAGTAGATTTATTTACAAAAAGAATTAAACATTAAACACTTCCGACATAATCACTTAATTTACGTGCAGATTCACAAATACACGCTCCAGGGCCCATTCTCGGCCCAACAGCACAGGAGCCTAGCAAAAACACGTCTATCCCGCTCGGATTTTATACAGCGTCTCTCTCCAATGTCTTGATTTTCAAAGGGGTGGAGGGGCCGGCAGATTATCGGCTGACAGCTTCTTCTTAGACGCCGAACTTTATTACATTGCCGAAACGTTAAGATGACAGCTTTAGTGGCTGCATCTGTGAGGAAAACGGTTTTTAATCCCCCCACGTGTTCCGAACTGGTGGAACCGAACAACACATTCCTTGAAAAACACGCAGCTGTGTTTCAAGCCTTTGTGGGGTCTCGGGAAAAAATAAGACCCCATTTCCAGTACGCTACAGTGTAAATGAAAGAACGCAGATTCATTCCAAAGTCCGCTGTGCCGTCTATCGGATGAAGGAGAAGTCATTTGTTTAAGGGAGAATTTATGCTAGGTTTCGTAAAAATAGCGCTAACTTACCAGCAGGGTTCTAAGCCCAAAAGATAAGAAGATAAAAACTGTAGCTTTTTCGAAAAATGGAGAATCAGTCGGAAACAGTTTCATCTAAAGCATTGTTTTTGATCACAGATAAGTTACTTCTCTATATAAAGAGAAATTATTACTTCTGATTCTTGATTTATTAATAACCCGAATAGATCGATATATTTAATTAAATTATCTGAAAATAAGCCTTCATTTCGGTACAATGTTAAAACAGTCTTGAATTCATAACCCATGGAAAGTACGTAAAATAATAAGAAGCAGGCAGTGTGGTAGAAAACAAGTAGATGAATTTTATTCCATATTTTTTAGACTAGCGGAAATTTATCTTATTCAGATGACGAGCACTGAAGATGAATTTAAGCTTCAAGAGATTTCTAAAAATTTTTCTTTTTACCTTAATCTCAGAAAAATTAACAGCGTATTCAATATTCAAGAGGTAAATTAATTTTTTTAAGAAATAAATTTATTTACTTTAAAAATTTTTTTAAAGGTTTTTATCCTTTTTAAAGTTTTTACCCTTAAAAACAGGCTTTATTATATCTAATATATTTAAAAAGATTTTTGTATGTTCATTTCTTCATGCCGCTTTTTAACTTGTAAAATAATTAGAGTTTGTCGGCTTTCATAGCTTATCTCATATTCTTTGGATCTGGGCAATATAAATAGAAATCATTATCTTCAGACAAAAGCCCCCCCCCCCCCAAAAGCTGAACAAAGACTACTCACCATCTGCTTTTTCATTTAGTTACAGTAATGAGAAAGTCGATACTGACACAAAAAAATGTGCAAACGACCGAGGGTGGCATGTATTTTCCTGGCAGGTGGTGTACGGCTTTTTTATTCCTCTAACAAGGAAGAAAAATTTTGTACATCGAAATGTTACGGTCTGTTCTATCACTAGTATTATACACTAAAGATATTGCTCCAATCTGTTGTAAGAGAAACATTGTCCTTAATATTTTTTTACTGTCGAGTTTCTTTTTAATGAAGATTCACTGATTTACTTAAAAACCGTTAAAAAACTAAATTGTTAAAAAGGAATCAAGCTGTGAAAACTTAGACTTATAAAATGAAACAGATTTAGAAATCTAAACTGCTATTTTTAATACAATGAAAAAGCACCTGCTCATTTGAATTTATTAGGTGAAAACAAATTTATGGCTCACGAGAAAAAAATAATGAAATGACAAAATTTACCCAAAAACATTAATGAATAAAATTCCCAAATATGATTACTAAAAGGGAATTAAAAAAATGGAAACCTTTAATTTGGTCCCGGTGGAGTCACTTTTTATGCCTATTAACTTCGATTAAATTGCTACTACAGTCGAACCCCGTTATAACGAACTTCAAGGGACCAAAGGTTTTGTTCGCTTTATCCGGTGGTTCGCTATATCCGAACCGTTAAGAAAAATGCTAGAGTTCACAATATGTATAACTCATTAGTTGCAATGTGTATTCAATAATGATGTATTAAAAAATGATAAAACCTATTAAAAATGGTCATTAATGAATTAAATCGACTAAAACCAATTACATTAAACTGACACAATACTAATTAAATTACATACAATAGGTAAACGGCGGCATCAAAATTTTCACTCGTTATAACCGTGAGTTCGTTATATACCGGGTTCGCTATAACGGGGTTCGACTGTATACGATTAAGGGTTTTGGCGAAGAAGATTTCTTTATCATACACCTTTGCTTGGAAAAAAAAAATCTGTTTTGAAACCTATTAATGCCAAAAAAACCAGTATCGTTATCCTGTCTGTTTATCCATTAGCACATCCAATGAAATCACTATTTATTTTCCCACGCCCATCTCTGGGATGGTTTTTAGTGTAATATTTAAGAATTCTTTCTAGTTAGCTGAGTGCAGATACATTGTGATTTTATAATCAAACCCATTGTCTTGTAACGATCAAAAAAGTTCTTTACTGTAATTTAGATTCAAATAATTTCTCACGAAATTTTAATTAATGTCTAAACAAATTATATTTCAAATTCCAATTCATTTTCGAAAAGCATAAACTTTGCATCGTCGAAACGTAGGAGAAATACTTGTGTTCAAACCTACATTGTTTTACCACATACCGCATGCATTTCTCAGTATACATTTGGCTTTTTTTTCTCGGAAATACTACTGCTGCGTTAAGTCAGGAAATAGGGGATAAGGTAGTATTTAATTTTGAGTGTATCGTCAAGTACTTATCTTTTAGGTTTCATAGTTTATTGGGTTTAAGTGCAGCTGCGAATTAAAAGAGCACAATGGACGTGAGACAATGAACCAGACAGTAATTTGGCAGCTGTATGCACAGATTGCTCGGTAGAGGGTACATGATATATCTTTTTTAAGGGGGCAAGCCACTCTGGAAGACCAGCTGCATGCGTAAGTTGAAAGGAAGTTATTTTATGATAGATTAAATGACTTGGACCTCGCAGTCATACATTTAAAGGGCGTTATTATTGGTAGAATTAGAAATATTAAATAATTTTATCCCAGAATCAGAAACAATCGAAACTTATAACGTTAGCTGACTTTTTTGAGTTAATTGATAATTAGAGTTATTTTGAAGCACTCTATATAGAAAAGTGGACATAGGGCTTAAAATAAAAGTTAATAATGTGATGCTTAGAGCAAGAATGTTGATGGTTATTTTGTATGCACGTTGAATTATTTTTTTTAATTTATGAAGAGTAAATACCAAGGAGATTCAACATTAAATGCTTTTACGTTCGTTAAATGAAATAAAACGTCCTTTCGCCGAATGTAAGAATTCATGAAAATGAGTTAAGCCTCATTTAGGGATTTCCTCGAGATCCAAAAGATTACCGCAATGTTTCAAACTACCCAAGCAACCATATATTGAATTACACAGAATAAATTAAAAATTTATTGCTTCTCTTCATATTGAAAGAAAAGCATGCAATTTTGTCATTTTATTTTTTTTCAAAGTATTTACAGAAGTTACGTGTTAAAGTTGACTGATAACATAGATATTGTAGCCAAAAATCGATTGCGATGTGTATGGATGAATATCGTCAAAACAAATACAAAAAATATTCAATGGGATCTACTATGATTCTAAAATTTTATTAGGCCTAGTAATCTATATATTTTTAAATATTGGGAATCATTAATTTTATAATTATCAGGTTTAATAATTTTAAATAATTAGTTTAGGATTGATAATTTAAAATTATAAATCCTAAATATTAGTTTATAATTTAATAAATCATTAAATTTGATCAATTGAAGAAAAAAGGTTTTTCATTTAATTGTTTGATTTATCATAAAGTTTCATTTATAGCTACCATGAATCGTTAATTTCACTTTCGGGAATCGTTATTTTAAAATTTACGGAAAAAATTATCATCAATACTATAATATCATACATCAGAGAATATTTAAATAACTAACGTTTGGAACTATAGAGCAAAAAATCAATTTTTCTTTAATTAATAATTTACACCAAGTTTTCTCCTGAAAAAATAACCATATAATTCTCGACCAAATCTGCTGCTTTAGCTCATTTTTAATTACGCTTATATTAAAAAAAAAAAAAAAAAAAAATCTGATTCTTTTCAAACTAGACCCCCCCCCCCCCTCCCGACAAGTTTCCCGGGAAGCTATTTTCCACAGCATTGCTCATTAAGCTCCAAGAATATAAATTCTTCGAGTTTCTTCAGCCGTCTTTTGAGAACATTATCATCTTCGATGTAAATGGAAGGTTCCCTGCCGTTGTTACTCGATTGGCCGTGTACGATCGGGGCCCAATTAAAATTCTTCAGCAGAACAGAACTGAATGAAAACAGCGTTTCAAGTTGTTATCCGAACAGAATGTTTTGTTTAAGATATTAAGAATTCAAGGGTCATTTAGTCCGTTCGCGCTGAAGTAAACCCATTTGCGGGTCGATGTAGAGATACTCTGCATTCCCCAATGTATGTAGGAGAAAACTACCATAGGTATATAAAACAAAGAAATGAGGCTGTGTTCCTTTATGTGGAATTTAAAGTTTTGAGACCATTAATTTGCTTCATGCATTGGTACAGCAATGTTTATTCTCTCTCTTTTTTTTAATGTAACACTGTAATTCGCTCTCTGATATTAATATGTATTCTTTTAAGGGGTCCATGATGCACAATTCTTTTTAAAAAAGAACATTTTCATTTTTTTTAGCTTAAAACAAACTATAGAGCTTTTAGAATCAAATAACAAAAAGCGCATGCTTCTACGAGGATTATACAGGGTTATAAGGAAAGAAAATCCGATTACAAAATTTAATATTTTCCATAATTACAAACAGAAAATTATAATTAATATGCCATTGTTAAAGAAAAATTAAAAATCTTTTTCACAGGTGTTTGATATGACTTCCTTTAGTCAGTCATATAATATGATTGCGATATGCCATTTCTTGCCAAACACGTTGTAATGTTTCACTATTAACTGTTTGTAAAGCATCACAAATGCTTTGTTTAAGTTCGGGCAAACTTGTTGGCAAAGGTGGTATGAACACAAGATCTTTGACATATCCCCAACGGAAGAAGTCGCATGGGGTTAAGTTCGATGACCTAGGCGGGTAGCTATGTCGGACCAAATCATGGGCTGCACTGCGACCGATCGGCTACACAGTTACCCTCCTAGATCACCGGACTTAACCCCATGTGACTTCTTCCTTTGGGGATATGTCAAAGATCTTGTGTCCGTACCACCTTTGCCTACAAGTTTGCCCGAACTTAAACAACGCATTTGTGATACTTTACAGACAGTTAATAGTGAAACATTACAACGTGTTTGGCAAGAAATGACATATCGCAATATTATTATACGAGTGACTAAGGGAAGTCATATCGAACGCCTGTGAAAAAATATTTAACATTTTCCCTTTACAATGACACATTATTTATAATCGTCTATTTGTAATTATGGAAAATATTAAATTTTTTAATCGGGTAATTCTTTCCTGATAACTTTGTATTTCCAAATAAAACATTTTAGAGCTGCAGGGCTTATGCAGTACCTTGCTGTACATTTGTTCTGTTTTTGTTATTGTTGTGACCTATGCCCCTCTTGACGGAACATGCTAGATCAAGATGGCTACTGGCAGAGAGGAATGCGGGGCTGGTTAATAATAGCACCACAGTGTTCGTAGTCGGACTTTATCGTCGGGACAACATCTGGTCATCTGTACTTAAAATCCGCACCTCGGAATGAAAATTTTCCGATTTGTCATCTTTCAAAGCATATATCTGAAATTTACCCGCACGGTATCTATTTGAAATTTTGCTCAGTGCTTTTTTGTTTTATTTTCTTCAAATCCTGTTAATAACTTTCGATTACGAGTATTCTTAAAATATTTTCCGCGAACTTAAAATTACCTAAAAAATTATTTATTATTGCCTTTCAAAGGGACGGGAATAAAAAATCATTTGAATAATGATATTTTACTGTACGAAAATTTTTTTACACCCCAGTGGCATATTATTTTTAGAACATTTCTATTCTAAAATTGGAAAAAAAAATGCAATTATACTGTGGCAAACTCGCAATATCGAAATAAATGCGAATTTTAGAAGCAAATGCACGCTCTACTGTTACCTCAATCACTATAAAATCCTCGCGGATACCTAAATCACTATAAAAGCCTCTCTCATGGTCCGAATAGTTCAGCGGGGGGAATATCGTTCTCGAAATTAGGTGACTCGGGCATGATTCTCGTTCCAGCAGGTTACCTTTCATAATAAGGAAATGAAGAGAGGGAAAATCAGAAAGCATCAAAGAGTCCTAATTGATGTGAAATCAGGATAAATAATAAGCCACAATCACAGTATCTTGGTGTTAAAAAACAATATAATACATGATAATTTAATGAAGAGGAAATTCAATTATTTAACTGGAGATTTTTGCGAAATAGGCGATTCAATTTTTGATTAAAAGGCATTTTATCATGACAAAACCACTAGTATCAAAATTATTTATCAGATTTAAGATCGTTCTTGAATAAGAAGACATTTTGTTACTCCGCAAAATAATAATAACCGGGTTGAAATAATAAATTTTCAAATGCAAGGGCTTATCTAAATAATGGAAGCACCGCCCGTTTTTTGTAATAAACTGCAGGCCCACCTTTGGCTTGCGTGAACTCGACTAGGATGCAACTACACTTAAGATTCTGGAATTTGGGAACCATATATTCGGCAACTTGTGTCTGATCTGTTCCAGTGATGTCGGAAGGAGAGAACGTGATCGAACCTTTCTCTATTCAAATGTTCCCACAAATGTTCAATGACGTTTAAGGTCAGGCGATTGAGTTGGCCAAGATAGATGCTGTATCTCATCCTTATGCTCTTTTAACCACCTCTTGAAACGTCTCGCACGATGTATGGATGCGTTATCTTTTCGGAAACACTGACGGTCATTAAGAAATAACGCCTGCACCATGAGGTGCATGTGGTCAGCCAGAAAAGTTTTGCAGACTAAAAAATAAACGGCAAGAAAATGAAATAGAAAATAATAACGTGAAAAACACCTGCTAACATTTCCCTAGAAATATAAATATGTATCTGTTCTCACAAAATTACCTGATATATGTTTCTTTATCTTCATGTTTTATATACAGTCGAACCTCGTTATAACGAAATTCAAGGGACCAAAGGTTTTGTTCACTTTCTCCGGTGGTTCGCTATATCCAAACCGTTAAGAAAAATGCTAGAGTTCACAAAATGTATAACTCATTAGTTGCAATGTATATTCAATAATGATGTATAGAATAAATGATAAAATCTGTTAAAAATGATCATTTAATGAATTAAATCGACTAAAATCGATTACATTAAACTGAGTAATTGTTAGTATATAATGTAAATTGAAATTGTAAATCGTTATATGTTATTAATGCAATGGTGAATGTAATAGTAACAGTAAGAGTAATTGAAAGAGCACCGTGAATGTAAAATTGTATGTATATAATGTAAACTGTAATTGTAAATTGTAATATGTTCACAAGCGAATTTAAATATGCCGTTTAAGCTTGCCGTTTAAGCTGTGGTCGGCGGAACCTTTAGAATTGCATTAAACTGACACAGTGTAATTAAATTATGTACAATAGGAAATTGGTGGGACCAAAATTTTTGTTCGTTATATCAGTGAGTTCGTTATATACCGGGTTTGCTATAACAGGGTTCGACTGTAGTACATAATTCGAAAAAATTATGCAATTCTAAGAGTTTTTTTTATCTGTTTTTGTTTTTTAAAACATAGGAGAACGTACTTGAATTAAATCCATTAAATATAAATATCTTAAGAGAATGGTGGACATTACAAAGCGAATTTTTAAATTTTTACCTCAGAGATATAAATTTTGCATATATATTCATTAAAGTATAACTATATTAAACACCTTATAAATTTTTATAAATATTTAAAAAAATATTTTATATTTTATGAATTGAAATTTTTATTATAATTTTTTAAATATTTCTTGCGAACCAATTTTTAACTTCCCCCTTAATTTTGCATTTATATTGCTTATGAATACATTTTGAACAGAGTTATGTAATACTCTGTACTTTTGTTGAATAGTTAATTTTTAGTAAATATTTTTATACTTGTACTCTGAATTTTCGGGAAATTTTTGTACTTTTCTTCACATAAGTTAAACTTTGATAATCTGAATGATGTCGAAACCTCAAATGCATACATAACTTTATTTTTATGTATTAGAGGAGTCTTTATTATAAATTTTATAAAATTTCGTCAAAAATTATGACGCAAGGAGCATTTCAAAGACTTTCGAATGTGGAAATTACGCATTTTGAGAAAAAGCCACTTAAAAGATATTTTTTCACCTACCTTTAATATTTACTTTTCTAAAGCCCCCAAGTTTTCATTTTAATTTTCATTACGCGTTTTAAATGCATTTTATTCTATTATTTACATATTTTAAAAATATTAATACACCCAAAAGAAAATTCCAATTTTTGTTCGATTTTTGGTAATTTGAAAGTCCACCATCCCCTTAACAGAATTGCATTATACTCTAATTTTGCCAAATTACGTATACCTTTCAACCGCAAGTATTTTTAGAGGAATTGTTTTAAAAGATTAATAATTTTGTTAAAAATATGAATGGATTGCAACGTTTTGTGAATTTTTTTGAAGGAGAGTGGAAGTTTCACCCTAAAGTTAAAATAAATATTTTAGTTCTAAGGCTGAAACAAATTACGGTGCATTGAACTAAAACTATTACAGGTATATCAATCAGGTTGAATTTATCGAAAGTGGGTTCCAAATCCTAACTTAGAAAGCATCGCACTGAAATACTAGATTACTAATGTATAATTTTCCATATTCTAACAGCTTTATAGCAGAACTGGGGTCCTTTTAATAAAGCTTCTCTTTATTATTGTGTATTATTCGTCAGTATAAATTGTAGCTAATTTGTGTATTAGTTTTATTCACCTAAAAATGATTAATTTATATTTTTGAGCAATTTCTAAGATTTTTTTTTTTTGCTACAAGATGTTTTCAAATAGAAATGAGCTTTGTTAATCAATTATAGCCCGGCATTTATCTATAATAGTTAAAGAACTGTAATCTATGATTACGTGACTTTGTTTAAAAATATGTTTTAATGGATAAATTTGGATATTTATATAACATAATTATGTATTGTGTATTGGCCGATCTCATATGATTCATTCCCATCTATTCTTACTATTATCTATTACAGATTTAGCAGAAATTTTCTTGCAGAAGAACTCAATGAAATGTGTGAGACTAATACATAAAAATATTCTTTCTGTAAAACGTTTATCTGCTTGAATGCGGATGTGAGAAGAATTTGTAGGACGTTCTTTGAAAAGATATTCTCATATAACGTATGATGGTTCATTGATACGTTCTCAGTTCTTTCGAGACTAGAGATGAAAAATATCCTTTGTAGGTAAGGTTAATGTATCACGAATATCATAAATTACATTTTTCTAGCATTATTCCCTGGCGTAAAACTTAAATTTTCCCGAGCGGGTAAAGATAGTTTTTCAGGTCAGATGCGGATAACGTTGTCTTCCTTACTGTAATAATACGTTAAGTAAATTTGTTCAAATGGATGATCCTATTCCCAAAACAGATGAAGGGCGTATGAAAACGTCACCTGTTCAAAACTACTCACTGCTTTGACCAATTTATAAACGTGATTGAAAACATAAGTTTATGTATTCTTACTTTATTGTCATAGTTTTACTGTCATGATTTTGAGCAAATTCCTTGTTTCACCTTTTCCATACGGGGTGGGATAGCATGTATCCCAAGGATACGGGACCAAGAATGAATATATATATATATATATATATATATATATATATATATATATATATATATATATATATATATATATATATATATATATATACATACATACATACATACATACATGCATACATACATATATATATATATACATACATACATACATACATACATACATGCATACATACATATATATATATATATATATATATATATATATATATATATATATATATATATATATATATATATATATATATATAAACCCCTTAATGACCGTTCTAAAGGGGAAATCGGGAAAATGGGCCCCGTAAGCTAAAGGTTTACCCATATGTATCTTGATGCCTTTTTAAAAATTAACTACAAAAAGAAAGAAAACACTAAGAGAACAAAGTTGATCGATGCTATCACTTTTTGTCTCATTTCGATCTTACTTAGTTGCATATGTATTTCTACGATACTTAGTTTTTAATCTCGTCATATTAGTTTCGTATACGAGGTAGTTGATCGATACAAGCATAAACAGGTCTGCATCGACAACCGATGGGATTAATTTAACGGGATTAATTCAATAAATCGTTCCCTAGCGTTTAAAGTGATAAATATCTGGCTTTTTCAACGTTAAATATTTATTTCATTTCTCTTAAATTTATAGGCCTCAGTTATGATTTTGTCACACATTGAAAAAATTTCCGGAAAATGGGTTTGTATCACCTTCTTCAAGTTTATTTGTTTAGCCGACTATTTTAATCTGCCTACAAACTCAATCTGAAGCTTAGATTTTGTAGTCACATACAGAGGAGCGAGATCTACAGATCTCTGTTTCAACATTCTTTTGAAATTGTTTAATTACAAATATGAAATCATCCCTCTGGATAGCTTCAAGGGATAGGACTTACCCGGTCCCCTTAAGGAAGCTGTGTTTTTTTATCCCCAGCTTTACCACGTTTAATGTTCTGCTGGAGAAGTTCTCAACTTCTTAGTTCGAAATTAGTTGCCATTCTGTCTAAGAATTTTCAGAATCTATCATGCACAATTTTGATGTTCTTCACAAGATTTTTTGTAAGTTCTATACTAATATTGTTATGGAATTTGACAACCCCCATGACTTCATTTTAAGGGCTTAATTTTATGCCTTTGTTCCAACCTAAATACTGTTTTTTTTTCTGTCCAACACCGATGGCACTTATACTCATTCATACTAACAACGATTTATTTTGGCTACTTTATTATTGGAGTAATATTGCTATTAAGAGTACTGTTAGTATAAGTACTATTATTATTAGTATTAATAGTATTAAGTGAATCACGTTTCTCCCTATGGTGAGATAGTATAGAAACCTAAGAGGAAATCCGAATCCCGATCTTCGATGTCGTAACTTGACATCGAAGTTACGACATCGTTTATTCATTTATTTTTAGTCTAAGGAGATTATGGCTAATTTTGGTCATCTGTAACAGCACTATTTTTATATTAAAAAGATCAAATAAAATGGAGAAGTTAAACTTGTAAGGTATACATAAGATTCGATTCACAAGAATCGAACTTTTGATTGAATGAATTAAAGAAGCTGCTTGAGATATGCTAATTTCGGCATACGCGCTTGGTATAAATACCAAGCAGCTTGTTTAATACAGAGGTTGAAAAAAGGTTGTTATAGTTGATAGATAAGCGAGTTGAGGGAGCTACGATGTAAACAGCTCCAGGTGTTATCCTGCGCTAGTGCTTAGGGGGTCCAAAGTTTACGTGGCAGTACTGCTGGTTTGACTCTCTGCTGGTTTGTGAGTATTTTGCAAAGTGTATTTCTATTGAATGTTAATATATATTCCGTACAAGTAGTACGTATGCTTATGCTGTAAAAGCAAATTCTATATGTGCAACGAATTCAATAAACATTGTTTCATGTATAAACTGTGTTTGTATCAAATTCATTTAGAGTGCCACTTCAAATTATATACACCCAAGTCTGGGTAGAAGTGAGCTTCTCTCTATAAACTATTTCCTTATTATTTACATCATATTTATCGTAATCTTTCAAAATGTTTCTCCAAATCGATTTCAATTTAAGATCAGAGTATCAAGGGGCAGAAAAACGACCATTTTTAATATTTTACTTCTTTTAAACGAGAAAAAAACTTTCCAATACCTATGAGGCGTTGCAACGATTCAGAGACATTCATGTGTTTTCGATATGATTTATTCTTAAATTCATATATTCCCAGGTCATTTCCCATTGATCTCCGAAAAGGCTTTTTAACTTTTGTGATAAACGAAAAATGAAAATTTTCCAGATTTAATCCACTGCAATAAATTATTTTAGCCATTTTCACTTTCGTGTAGTTCGAGAGTTTAGAAACTTTTATTTTTTTAATTCCGGGTGGCCGACTTTCATGAAAAAAGTCCGTAAATTCCAATTTATTAAATAGAAAAATGCCCGAAAGGAAGAAAAATCTGCTATCTAACACCAAAATCTGTTGATACACTGCCAACTATAAAGCTTCACTTCATTGTTTCAGAGTTGGAAACATAGTTTTTAAAACTATTTATTTTCCACATAATAAGACTGTAAAAAGATATTTTACTTCGTTTGTTACAATTTTTTTTTTTGTGTTTGTTTATAAGAAACAATGTAATACAAGCATTTACAGTATTTATTAACGTAGCTGCAAGCAATAGTGAAGCTTCTTGCTTATTTAAACTGGAGAGAGAATGAACACTTTTTTTACAATTAAAATGATTGATAGGAAAAGTATAGTACTGAAACTATTCTAAATTATAATTTATCTGAGAATATTATTAAACCTTTCCTCTATTTATCCCTTTTTTCACATTCAACTCCCTAGACTTTTAATGATTTTATTTTATTTGAAAGCATAAACATCAAATAAACTTTTATGGAAAACAGGCATACTCACTTCTCTAGTACATAATAATACTAACTTTGGAGAAACTATAATAAGATGCTATGATTGTGTACATCAGCGGCGGCTCCAGTCCAGAGTTTTTTTTGGGGGGGTGGGGTGGGGAGGCAACGTCGGCTCTTAGGGTTATATATATATATATATATATATATATATATATATATATATATATATATATATATATATATATATATATATATACACACACACACACACATATATATATATGTGTGTGTAAGAAACAAACATCGTCTCATTTTAAATTTAAACTCATTTAGTATTATGTCTACGATTATATAATTTTAGGCTATGAAAAAAATACGCCGGGTTTTTTTTTTTTTGGGGGGGGGGGACAATTGCATCTACTGCTCCCCCCTAGTAGCCGCCATTGGTGTACATAGTAGAATATTTTACCGTATTTACTCGTGTATGAGCCGTGTGCGTGTATAAGCCGCACCAGAATTTTGAGACATTTTGGAAATTTTTTTTCTGAATTCCGTTGTAGGCTTAAAGTAGCATCGTTCTGCAAAATGTAGCTATGTCGTACATTCCTCAGCGTTCAGTGCTTGCCTAATAATATCAGGTACAGCCTTAGCTGATGGTGGTCAAACTACAGCGTAAAAAAGATGATTATATATATACTAGAATACTTAGGAATTATTTCGCACGAAGACAACTCTTGGGAACTCAAAAGAGTTTTATCAATTGTCCTAAGGTATAACATATATTTACAATACATTGAATTGCCGTGGGCATGATACGGCGTAATAGTTCGTAAAGTATATAGATACTAATGTTTTATGGTAGTAAAGTGTTCTAAACTAAAGGGTGTTTACTGCATTTAATTTTAAAATTCCGTGTATATATATATATATATATATATATATATATATATATATATAGATACCATTTTTACCGACCTATTTTATGGAATAAAAGTGCAGCCTATACACGCGTAAATATGGTACTTTGGAATTTAAAAAAAATACATAAAATAAAAATATACCATAAACACCCCCCAAGAGTATATTTTTGATTACAAAATAGATATATTTGTTTTACGCAATTTTTTCAAATGAACATAATGATGTTTTATTATAAACTTGTTGTAGGCCCATAGAGTGGCACTTAAAAAATGTCGAGGCACAAGTCGACATTGGAATATCGGTGAAGAAAAATGATGTTGACGTATGAATTAAAATGACTAAGGAAGACTCGCTATTAATAAAACTCATTTTAAAGCTATTGTATAGAAAAATAATGCTCTTTTAAATTCTGATAAATCTTTAAAAATATTTCGCACAAGCGCTATAAAATTTATAGAAGTTCCTTATCATGTAAGGAATTAATTAGAGACAGTATGGATGATTAGTAGCTCTAAAAAATATTGTGATGTAACCTGGTATTAATGCTATTCTTTTTACAGGTATACAATGACCTATAGAGTTCCTAATTATGCGTTGACATAATTAGGGACATTTAATCATCAAAAGTTCCTAGAATAAGACTTTATATAAAAATTTTAGTCCTATCATGACTATAAAGCTTTATACGAGTTTATTATTCTGTGCAACCTTTAAATTAAGGCCAGAATGGTTAAAAGTTAAACCATTTTCTTTTATAATAATTTGCATAAATGCTATCGGTACAGGATCTGTTAATATCAATCACAGTTTATGATTCGGGGCTGACGTTAATTTCGAACTCAAATTTTTTTAGGATTTTGTTTTGTGTCTATACCTTCGAAATGGGATATAACTGTCTGTCTCTTAACTGAAGTTATTAATCTAGCTATTGGGGGATTATATTTTTCTCCCAAATTTTCCGGAATGGAAATTTGGAAGTATATTTCAAAATTAGTAGAAACAAACTCTACATATATATACACGCATACAGTATTATAAAAAAGTTCCCCAAATAAAAAACGCATATAATATTACCATTAGTTTTCTGACAGATTTCGTAATCATAATAACATGACTTAAGTCTACATTTTTTTTGAATAAAATGAAAAAAAAATGGATCAGTAAAGGATGAAAGATTGTAGATACGTTTTACTAAAAGACTCCACATTCAGAGTATGAGGTGTTGCAGACTTAGTTTACACCAGTTTATTTAAGATTTGTTTAAGTTATGTAAAACTAAGCCAGCTTAGTTTTCGGCTTTTTGAGCTGCCACTAAGTTCTTTGCACTGATGAAGAAGCTCCTTTGCAGCTTCGAAACGGCCGTATGCAAAATTGCACCTTACTGCTATTTATGCTTTATTTACGTTGAATTTCCTGTTTATTCCTCGAGCACAAAGGTTTTGTCTTTTCTTTTCATAAGCTTAAAATTTGTAAGTCAAATTTTTAGGGATAAAACACTTCTATTACTTTTTGATTTTGGAAGAAATTTCGTTCTATAAAAAAATGATTGCAAGCCTTATATAATTTCTAAATTTCAAAGATAAATCCCAAATCTAACAGTTTCCCTATTTAGAGTTAATTCTGTGGCTCGGTACAAGAAGTGCTTAAGTCAGTTTTTTCCAAGATGACTTTGTTTGCTTATGTCTCTTTAAAAAATATTATTTTCAATATAAGAAGTACCCAAGTCTGTATAAAAATTTAGAAAACACTTTTAAAGCATCAGACAAACTTGGGTACTTCTTACATTGAAAATAATATTTTTTTAAACAGACATAAGAAAACAAAGTCATCTTGGAAAAAACTCACAGAATTATTTCATTGATACACATCCCAGTTCTCAATTCCGTAATATCATTTTGTTCGGAAGCAGTCAGAATAAATATTAAAATATATTTCGTAAACGAATGACGAATGCTACTCGAGTTCTCGAGTAGCTTAATCAATATATTTCTGAATGAGTAACCTAAATTAAAAGGTTACTCTCTACAGTTTTTTATTCTGCAATAGAGTGCGGATGTAGATTATTCTCAGGCCTCCCCGATTAGTTTAATTTGTTACACAGAGAATTTACAGAAGTTTTTACCTTCGCGTTCCATATATTTCTTAGAATGACAGGTTCTTCAAATCATATCATTTGAACTTTTCGAAAATCTTAAAAACATCCGTTATGCAGAAAAAGGAATCTTTAGACATTTTCCATAAACTTCTAAAAATGACTTGGTCGCGTGATCACGGCTCGAAGCAAAATCAATTCCTCCAAAATATTAAGTCCCACCCAAGCTGAGTCATTCTTAAAGGAAATAACTTATCGATTCAAAAACAGATACTCAAATCTTCTTCCCTCTTTTTTTTTATAGCGGATGCTTTCAGAGAGTAAACAGCTGGAGATAGCTTTTCCATAGTCATCTCGAAAATAAAAGATGGTACTAAAAGTTTTATCAATGAAAATTACTTTAATCATTTCATTAGTTAGTTACGATACTGCGATCGGCATTGTGGCGTCACTGAAAGTAGGTAAGGCATCTCTGAGGCATTTTGAAGAAATTTCACAACTATTGATCCATACCAAAGAAAGACAGAGTTCTAATTAACAAACGAAGGCCAACTTTTTAAAACAAAAAACTTAACAATTTATTAACAAAAAAAAATTAACATTTAAACAGTGCATCATATTCAATTAAAATCCCGTGCAGATTCACAACGTACGGAGCCTAAAACACACATCCGCACAGCCCGAGTTCTCAAGCGTCTCTCCCCAATGTCTGGATTATTTGAAGGGGTGGAGAGGGCCAGCAGATTATCGGCTGACAGCTCTTCTTAGACGCCGAACTTTACTACATTGCAGAACGTCAAGATGACAGCTTTAGTGGCTGCATCGTAAGGAAAACGGTTTTTAATCCCCCCCACGTGATCCGAACTGGTGGAACCGAACAACACATTCCTTGAAAAACACGCAGCTGTGTTTCAAGCCCTTGTGGGGTCTCGGGAAAAATAAGACCCTATTTCCAGTACGCTACAGCATTGAATTAAAAGGGATAGTAAGGGAAATAGATGAGATAATTGCTATATGTTAGTCTAATAATAGATCCATGGTTATCAGACCTCGTCTCTCCGTTTTTTTTCTTTTCTCATATTTTAATTTTTCTGAAGTTCACTTCCCTATCTAACGCAGTCAACGGGCTAGTTCTTCAGTAAACTCGCTCTCTACATTATTTTTCGGTAATCCTTGCGAGGAAGCGAGAACTTCTTCCCCTATGTAGAATGGCGATTAAAAAGACAAGGTATACAGAAAAAAAAAGTCGGTAATCCCGAGTGTATATGTCCCGAGTGTATGCCGGGGAAGGGGGAACAAGTTAAGCAAGTTGGGATTGAAACCGCTGACCGAGAAACAGAAGGGTTCGAGCACAAAATTTGTATTTCTTTCATTTGCATGCATTTCATCGTGATTTAGTCCCTCAAAGCAGGGGCGTGCAATTGTTTTGGCTTGGGGGGCCGCTTTGTGTAAGCGGAGGTTAGCGGAGGGCCGCACCTTTCAAAATTATTGCATTTATTAGTTAACTTTACATTTCAGAAAAGTTATAAATTGTATCATAAAAACCAATAAATATAAATAAAGAAAATATTGGCAATTTTTCTGGCTGGATCAAGGATGGTCTTGGAGTTTTGGGCTGTCTTAGCCAGTTTTCTGGCTGTCTTGGAGATTTTGGCTGTCTTGGATATTTTGGCTGTCATTGGAAGTTCTTCTGGCTGTCTTGGATATTTTGGCTGTCTTTGGCAGTTTTTCTGGCTGTCTTGGATATTTTGGCTGTCTTTGGCAGTTTTTCTGGTTGTCCGGAATTTTCTGGCTGTCTTAGCGGGCCACAAAAGAATCTGTAGCTGGCTGCAATTTGCCCAACCCTGTCTTAAAGGGATCTGAAAGACAATTATGCATATTACTTGAATAATTTGAAATTTTATTTTTAAAAAAATTAAAAAATTCAAATTTCAGTATGTTGAAATTTCGATACATCTGCCGAACCAATAATGCTATTTGCATAATGTTTTCGTTTTAGCTCATAGATGTCAAAATAAATGCCTTCGGGATTTAAATAACTTTAATTTATTAAATTTTTAATCACTTAAAAGGATACAAAAAAAATATATTTTTTTGTCAGAGAAAATATTTGTCTCAAGGAAAATGATTTGAAATCTTTTTTTCTTTTTATCAAAAATACTCATGACAACGCAGTGAAAATGCAACAAAAAGAAAGCTAGACAAAATATCATTGTGATACTTTGCAAGAAATTTCAGCTATATATACATATTAAGATAGAAATTCATGAACCCTTCCATACTGAGACACATATATTTCATGAATAGATGTTCAACAAGGTTCGCATAGAAAGTACGACATAAAATTTTGGAAAGGCAATATCATCGTAAAAATATGCGATTTGTGCTGCTGGATTTTAAAACATCTAGAGTATGTCTTAAGATTAGAAAAAAATGCTATTTAAGAGAAATTTTGCCCGAGATCCCCTTAAGCCTTCTAAGAGGGTGTGGTGAGGAAACGGACGGTGGGTTATAAATTTTAGAGTCAAAATTACTGTGGTAAGACACATCGTATTTGTGGTGCATTTCAGAAATTAAAATAAACCAAACTAATCATTTTCAAAAATAATTTACCAACTAGTTTTAGTTGTAGCCATTTTAAGTCACAAGACCTAATATCCGAATCCATTTTATCGAAGAACTTTATCTTATAAGCAAAATTTTCTTCATCATCCTTAACTCTATTTTTTATAACTATTTCTGAAACAGGGAGGAAAGTAATTTCTACTGTTAATGTTTGTTTACAATCGTGGTAAATTACACAAGGCAAATCATCTGTTGAATATGAGATCAAATGTAATGAAAAATAATTAAAAATTCCTATTTTAAAACTGTCATTAGACTAAGAAATGTGTAATATTATATTATATGATATTTATCCTAGCATCATTAACTGTCAGCATGAGCAGTAAGACGGTTATCAGGGTCTTATGATACCAGAAATTCAGGGACATAACGGCCTGACGATGACCGAATGCCTGGGACTATTGGCGGCTCCAGTCCAGAGATTTGTTTGGGGGGGGGGGGCAACGTCGACAGTTAGGTTATATATATATATATATATATATATATATATATATATATATATATATATATATATATATATATAAACAATTAAATGTAAATTAAATCTTTCTTGGCAATAATTTTTTAATGGTTTTCATTTTGATTTTGACATGTGCTTCCAAAATAAATAGGTAGTGTTTATTTAACATTGAAATTTAAGAAAATAACAGAAATAACAGCAAATAAGAAAAAACTGATAAATCAAAGTGATATTAAAAAAAAAAGAAAGAAGTTTGTAATATTTACAAAAACAAACACTAAAAGTAGCTTGCTTGCATAAAAATATTTCATTTGTAGTGATAGATCAACTGGATAGCAAGTAAGCTTTTTTTGGGGAGGGGGAATTGTCCCTACTGCCCCCCCTGCAGCCGCCATTGCCTGGGACTTTAATTTTCGGAAGCGGAGACTTCAGGTTCGAATCCTAATTCTATCTCGGGTATTTGAGGCTGTTTGGAATCAGCTGTGATCTGAATGTACCAGTGTGTTTAGTCTTCCTGTTGCAAAAGATGGCTTTAGTGCTCCAACTAGTAAAAAAGGCAAAGGAAAAAATATTCAGTACTTGTTTACATGTTCAGGTGTTGCGCTGAAAACATTGTGTGAAAAACTGTTTGTTACAGTATATGTCATTTCGTCCCTTTTTTTTAGAAAAGTAGTCTCATCAACAATTACCTTTAACAATTTTATGCATCATGAAACCTCAGAAAGTGGGTTTTAGGTAAAATCTCTGGGTTGAAATCTAGAAACATTATACGGCTAGTTTGTTGGACACGTGGGAATATCATATTATTGTAATAAAGTGTACTCTCTAATCTAACCAGTGGTGCAATAGTTCGTTGTGGACCAAGGCCTGTGGTGCCCATCTCGCTGTCTTGACCGTGGGCTTGGGGTGCCATACAGCATACGTCTCTGGCAGGTGATCAACCTGTCGCGGGACCCCCAAAGTTAGTTTACAAGCATGCTTGGTCCTCATTTTATCGAACCACTCAGTGGATGAAAAACATGAGTCGACCTTACCCAGTCGCAGGGTCGAACACTGGACCTGTGATGTGGCAGCTTAAAGGTTTTAACCACTAAGCCACCGGGCGTCCAAGTGTACTCTCTTCCTTGGATATTTATTTTTACAGCCCTTTTGTTATTATTATTTTTTATTCAAGAGATTTGTTATGGATTCTTTTCAAATTAGATACTATTGGTAACGTTCTAAACATTACCGGATGTCCATTGTCGAAATTGACGAAATACGATACTTAAAAATCTAATGATTTCGAAGAGAATTAGATCTACTTCTAGTATGATCAGAATTAAAGTTTCTCATTTTCATTTATATAATCTGTTAAGCACTGCTTATATTTAGCGGAAGTGTGTGATAAACAATATAAAGCTACCTCGTGTCTTCCGATGAAGCGAGAGGTAATGGAGAACAAGAGTAAGTGAAGCGCTCGTATGGATTCATGCTAATAATAACGAGCAACCTTTTGTGCCGTAGCGTGAAATGAGTGTCATTTCATTGCGCCTGATGCTGACATTCCGAAGTTCAAACTGTGTTGCACAGCCCCTGTCCAGTGGTGAGCAATTATTTGCTAAATCTCCCAACATTTGAATATTTCCTCCATTAATCGAAGAAAAAATGTGCGCGGAGAATGCGATTAAGAAGAGTGTTTGGCCTTTGGACATACCTCCGGCATATTTTGAATCCAGTTTCGGCCACGTTAATCAATCCTAATATAATATGCATGTTGTAAATAATGAAATTTTGATGAATGACTCTCACATTCAGCTATTGTGGACCGGCGTTGCGCCTCTTTCTTTTGGCGTGACGTTCACGATGCGCGGAAATTCGGCGCGCACGCGTCTCCACGGTCACAGTTGATCAGCGGCAGTGGACCCCTGCAGAGAGAATGAGATGAAAAAAGTGGGCAATTTAAACTGGAGTTATTGGGTCGAATAAACATTTCACCCATTCATGGAACGTGCAAGCGTATGAAAAGAGTGTGAGAGCTTTATCACTCCGAGGGAAAAGGAAGTTTTAACTTTTATAAACTTTCGATTTTATTTTGACGCTTTGAGGTGTTGAAGTCTTAAAACGGTGCACGTTGCCTCCCTAAGGTACGGCATCCCTGCTGTGTACCAAGATGCAAATTTATTTAAATTTACACAAGTCTTTATATTCGTAGTTTGAAGTAGTTTTACGCCTCATATTTCGATTCAGTGATCAATACAGCAGACCGTTTGCACCTTTAAATACAATGTATATGAATTTTTCAGTATTTTATTAAACTATAAATAATTTATAATGTCATAATTGTTTTAAATTATAGACTTAGAGAAATGAAAGGATTTTCAAGGTATTAAATAATCACTCAGGAGCATAATGAGAAGATTATCAAAATTTTAAATAATTCAACATCTTTAAAGACGTATGTATGGTCAATTACAAAATTATTATCTAATAATTCATTCAATAAAATCATATACAATAAACATAGCTAAGTAAATATTACATAAGCAGTTCCGTAAATGCAATTTTCATGGGTTTTAGTAAATATTATTTAACAAATGGCTTACTTATCTAAATATCTTAAATTGCATTTCCTTATATCTAGAATCCTCCCCTTCATGTGCTTGAACTGTCCCTTGTAATTATTTAACTTTCGTGTTTATATTAAATTTAAAACTTTGTAACATATCAATAATAATTTATTTAATGTTAGAAAGCATAATTAGAATATAGAAGAGGGGCTCGAGGTAGCCTAGTTGTAGCTCGCCGGGTTTCGGTGCTGAGGGTGCTCGGATCGAATCCCGACACGCGCCATTAAATACCTCCGTGTTTAGGTCGGATATGGGCACGTTAAATCCCGAGAATAATATATATATATATATATATATATGTGTGTGTGTGTGTGTGTGTGTGTGTGTGTGTGTGTGTGTGTGTGTGTAATAGATCCATTACACACGTTCTTAAAATATAACCTGAAAAGGAAAACTAGCTCATATTTACATGGCTGGAGCTAGACTCAGCCTGAAGGGAATTAAATCCAATTTGGAAACAGTCGGGTTGAATCATTTTATTAGAGCGATAAGAAGTACGTCCATTGCAGACGACAGCTCGGAGCGAAGTGTATATCACCTTTCAACCTTACGCGCGAGCTGCGAAAAAAAACACGTGGCTGTTATTTTGAACGGTCAGCAGAAAATTGGGGCTGGCGATGCGAACCCACGCTTTTCTCCAGAATTATACACGTGTAGAAATGTAACGCTTCTTGTTAATGGGAAATTCTGTTGGTAAGGGCTTTAAAGCGATAAATTGAGATTACTGAGGATTGGATTTAGGAAAGGGAATTTAAATGATAGAATGGAGGGCCTAATATTTAATTTATTACACACATATATATATATATATATACATTCTTGGGTCTGCATTCTTGGGATACATGCTATCCCATCCCGAAAAGGTTAAATATTGTGCCTCCATTTCAAGTTTTCTATTTACCCTACACCATCAAAAATATTCTACAAGACCTTCCTTTCAAAAGTTAGGGGGATCTTTCCCCTTTTTCAGTATGTGTCCATGTTTGTGAAGAGTAGATGATAAGTGGTTTGATAAGGACTTTACACAGGCCTACTTTTGTTTTTCCTTTGTTTATGAGGGATCTAGGTATGTTTCTGGAACAATAAATGCAATGATTAGATACAATTACTTGTTTTGTAATTTCTGGGTTGGTATAATTATATTCTTTAATTTCGAATTCTAAACAAGTAAAGTCTTTTACACACTCAAAATTGAATATGTTAACTTCAAAACGGGCGGGAAAACTTTTTAATACAAACATATGCTTTCATACAAGAAAAAAAAATAAAGGGTTGTTCAACCTTCAAAATATCCATAATTTGCTAACTCCAGACCCTATTTCAAAGTAACGCATTTTTATTTTGTTTTCAATCATTTTATAAGTACTGTATTCATATAAATAGAGCACTGTTGTTCACCGTTTTGTCCTTATTAACTGTCAAACCAACCAACTGAGTTCTCATGTTCAATTGATAACACGCTGCATTAAAAGATATGTAATGACGCTGAAAATTTTTTTCTCCACATAAAGACTTAATACTTTCTTCAAAGAGAAGTAAATATTCTTCAAATAAATGGTTTCATCTGTTTTATTTTTTAAAAGTAATCTATAATCATCAATAAACGGTCTTCGATGGGATGAATCGATCTTATTCCTGGAATGCGAGAATATTTTTATGTGTAACGACCGAGGAGAACTTGCATCGATGCAATACAATCCGCATCCTAAATTTTTGCTACTGTCGTTTCTCGGACTAGCAATATATAATCATCTAATGAAACAGTAGCATGATCGATGACATTTTAAGCACAGCTTCCATATTACTTCACGATGTGCTCTGAATGAATATAATTTTCAACCTTTTTTTCTCTCTTCATATAATTTCTTAACCGTATAATGCAGCTTTGCGTTTATAACTTATACTTTCTCGCTATTTGCAGGATTCTCTCTGAATGTAAAGTTTCCTTCTTGATATTTTTGTCCGTCGCTACATTGTTTAGATAGCGGTCACTTTTAAACAGTATAATAATACACCTGGTGTGAATGGTTATTATGGTTAATTTCGAATAGTTGATTCACTGTAATTTACTTTTGCAACTAAATATCTCCTAACAAGCTGTGTAATCAATCTACTTTATGAGCTTAATATTCGGAGGCGAAATATCTTTATTTTAATATTCAGATGCAGAAATAAGTTTCTTTTTATATAACATATTTTCAGCCAAAAATGACGGATGATTCAAATTTCCTCCACTGTATTCTTGCCCTTTTATGATTGGGCACCAGTTTTTAGATGATGAATTTGGTTTAAAACTTTTTGGCAGTTGCTAAAAATTAATCTCAAGGATAAAGAAAATATTGCTTTTAAACGTACTTTTTATCACAAATTTTTGTACCGTATAAATCATTTTATTATTCTAATATTATATACTTGTATGGAAAGGGACATTATCATAAAACAGGGTTTCCCAAACTGTTTTTGATCGTGGAGCTCTCAGAACATTTTCCAAAGTTCATGGAACCCTCTACATTTTTAACATAGGATTACGTTCCTCCATAACAGTCCTCCGGAAAGTAAAATTTCAGATGTCCTGCTTCGCGAGTTATAATTATTGGCAGTGCGCCTAACCCAGTCTGTATCGCTTGGGAAAGCAATAAACAGTTAGAGAAATACCAAAATGCATCAAAAATTTGACTGACTGACACACACACACACATATATATATATATCGAACCCCGTTATAAAGAACTTCAAGGGACCAAAGTTTTTGTGCGCTTTATCCGGTGGTTTGCTATATCCGAACTGTTAAGAAACCAAAAGTGCTAGAGTTCACAGAAGGTATAACTCATTAGTTGTAATGTGTATTCAATAATGATGTATTTAAAAAAAATGATAAAATCTTTTAAAAATGATCATTAATGAATTAAATCGACTAAAATCGATTACATTAAACTGACACAATGCTAATTAAATTACGTACAATAGGAAATTGGCGGGACCAAAATTTTTGTGCGCTATATACAGGGTTCACTATAACGGAGTTCGACTGTACATATATAGATAGATAGATACATATATACATAACACATATATACATATATACATACAAAAGAGGTAAGCAACGATAAGTAATCCTACGTTAATAATCCGCGGTAGTTTCGTTAGAAGAGACTCCTGGAATTTTTTTTTCTAATCAATATACCCTTTCTTCCCCTAAATTTAATGTGATATTGAATGAAACAAATATTGTTCTAATACTTAGATTTTATTGAATTAAACAAAAAAATATTAAAATTCAATATTACTATTCTTCTTAAAAACAAATAATAGTGATTATAAAAACAAAAATATTAAAATTATTAAACAAAAGTACTTTGGTCGCCAGACTGTCTTGCGGAACTTTTTTGGCGGAACCCGAGGGTTTCGCGGAGCACAGTTTGGGAATCTCTGCCTTAAAAGGTGCTTTGAGAAATTATATAAAAAATGAAGTTTTCTATTTAAACTGTGAACGGTTGAGGTGGAGGTAGAAATTGTGGAAACTTTCTAAAACAGAATCAAAATTTGTCGCTTTAAAGAAAATTGAATAAAATTTATTTTCTCAGTTTAGCCGTAGGATTTGTAATGTTTTATCTCAAGAAAATTTATGAGAAAAATTGACTCAGGTTACTAAAATAAAAGCTGATATTTTTTATATAAAATCATTGAAGAAAGATTTTGATCCATTGTTTCTGAGAAATGTTTATTTTGTCTTATACATAGTATTAATTAACGTTAAAGATAATAAAAAAAACTAGTTGGTTGAAATAAACAAGCTCTAGATAAATTGGACAAGTCATTGTTTGTTTCCTTTGAATGTTGACGTTAGTTGTCATGATTCTAAATGGTGTTCATGGTGTCATGATTCTAAATTACCCTTTCTTTCAGAGGATATGCCTTTTAAAATTTATCACAATTTTGAATATCTTCCTTTGACTTCATGCTTTTCCCACTAATTCATGAGAACTCAAAACGATTAAAGTATAATACCAGGAGATATCTTCTCATTCTATGTTCATTCCAAAATGAGTGCCTACATCACAGCGCAGTTGTGAAGTGCTTTTTACGATAAAAGAAATTTCATATTTATTAAGGATATACACTTGTGAAATGTACGATTTAAACACCCTCCTTAAAGTACATGGTTAAGATTATTTGTGGTGAAAAGATTAGGGCGTCCAGGTGAAGGATTTGCTGATTCTGGCAAAGTTCTTCTAAACCTTTTTTATCACGTTCGATGGTGAATTCAAAATAATAGCTTCCTGTTCTGTTTGATGAGCATATTAAAGGGTATTTTACTGCAAAGTATTTTAGAGTTTCCTCACGATCAATGGATGAAATTACGTGTAGGTTGTTGTCTTATTTTCATGAAAATATTAACTTAGAACCTCCAAATCATGTAATACGATAACGTGATAAAGTGATCCGTATAAAACTAATGTTTTCACCCATAAACTTGAATGTCCGACGATTTTAAAGTTTACAATTTTTTTTTTCGTAACTATGAAGCGAAATTTTTTTCCATAAACTCACTTGGCTGAATGAAATTTGGTTCATCACATTATTCTAATTTAATGTACTAAACTTCGTGCTATGTTATGGTTCTATCTGCAGAAATTTTGAAAAGTGGTATACAAGAAATAGTTAAATAGTTAAGTTAAGAACAAATAAACAGATAATGTACTGAGTGTTAAAATTGTATGATGAAATCAAATATAAATTTGTATATAATTCCTTTAAACATGCATTTGCTTGATAAATGCCTATTAATAAGACAGCAGAAAAAAAATTTATTGTTTGTATCATAAGTTGATTCTAAAATAAACTCCACTGAAATCTCAATTATCCATGCGCAAAAGTGCATGAAAAATGCAGATAATCCAAATATCTAGGGTGCCAGGGGGAAAGAAGCTAATTCGAAAAGCAGTATTATTCAGAAGAAAGAAAAAACTCTTACTTTTTACATTATCAAATTTTTACAGTTTCCAAATGCTGAAACAAGTTTTTTAAGAAACATAATTTCTTTAAATTTTGTTTTGCCAGTCAAAAAAGCTAGTTTAGTTTGTTCTGGCGTTCGAAATGACTCATTTTGACCATTTTGTGACATATATTCTTTTTCTCTAACACCCTTGATGTAGTCTTTCAAACCGTAAAATTGGACGGTCATGTAGTAGATTTTATATGAGCTACTAACGTTAAAAATAGAATCATTTAAAATAATAATTTTAAGTTTTTCTTGTGGAATAATTATGTTATATTATTTTACTAATGAACAAATATAACTAATATTAAATGATTCAACAGAGCAAGATAATTATTATCAGGAAGAATGTGGACAAAAAATAAACAGAAATCATCAGTAACGGAACTAAACCATATATCGAGGTACCCGACTGGTCTCGTCATCAGGAGGCCTAACCAATAAATGGTTTAGTTCCGTTACTGCTACAGAATCTTGCCTTATGGTGCGTTGAGTCCTAAGTGCATGATTTCAGTTCATTTTTGTCTACATTCTTCCTATAATTATCTAGCTCTGTTGAATTATTTAATTTTAGTTATATTTGTCCGTTTTCAATATGAGGATTTGTTGCAACTGCGCAATCTTCTATTGAAAAGTTAAAATTTTCAACGCTAGGGTAGGTTTTCAGTTAATTTGTTCGGCAGTGTATGCCCTCTTTATAATTTTTAGTTCGTGTTGAATTGTTTACATTATTGCATTTACTAATGAACCGTGGTGACATTTTCGTGGATAATTTGTATTTTTTCCCCCAATCTTTCCGTATTTCGTGGATAAGCGATTTTTTTTTTGCTTTAGTGGTCATTTCAGGGTAAAAACATCAAACTTGTTACCAGTCTTGTTACGAATTAGAAAATAAACTTTATTTTTTAGCCATGTCTTAGTTATCCTCTAAAATATATCCCCCCATGCAGTACCAGATAATGGACCCCTAGAAGCCTAATTGGTAAGGCAGCTGGGTGGGAGAGCACGAACAAGAGCCATGTCCGACATGTGTAGAGTGATTCGAACTTCCAGAGATTCTTTTCTTCTTCTTTTCTTAATTACTGGCTCATTATTTCAGAAATCAATAAACCGGACTCTGCAGGAAACAAAAGCCCCAACAACTTGTTTCAATAATTGCGTGTACCGAAATTTCTTAAAGTGTAACTAGGACGTGTTACCACCGTTTAACAAGGCGCCCGTAGCCACTCGGGATTGTTACTCTTATTTATGAACGGAGGATTTATTCTACTTGAATAGCTCTCATAAGCGAGAAGAAAAAAAGGGAATGCGAAAAGGATAATAAAAGGCTATTTTACCGATAGCCATCGAACGCTTGAATAGGTCGATAGGTCGCTGAACCTGAGGAACAATGCTTAGGAACATGAGAAGTTGGGAGCAGGATATATGAGATAAACTTCTTTCCATCATCCGGTGTGATCGATTTACTAATCTACATTTCGGGGTGTAGCACCCTATGGGATCGATCTTGGATAATTGCTTTCCTGAGACCCTTTTCGGAGAATTTAGCAAATTACCTGTAGAACACATACAGTAAACAAACATATGCAGCAGTATTATCCAGTTAACTGTAAGATGACAGAAAGACAATGAAAAGAAATAAGAGCTTCTAATTTAATAATGTTTGGTTGGGATTCGTATAAAAAAACCCCCAAATAACTGAATTTAATAAGAAACCTTCCCCCTCCCCTCAATTAGAAAATACCACTGTTGTTCTGAGGCACTTCTAAGTTCCTCGATGTATTCGATGCAGGTAGACTATTGAAAATTTTGCAGGCTGCATGACCGTAAACAAGTGAAAGCTCAGAGAAACCTGGGGAGTACTGTAATTAATTGTAAGGTAACCAAATTTGTAATAAAAACTAATGATGAAATTATTGCATATTAATGTATGAAATTTAACCCCTTTAAATATAATTGCCTTCTTTTCGTCAAACTTCTAGAATCACAACTTTTCGAGAGCTCTTTTTAGACTCAATAAATTTAGAAAAGACTACTAAAAAACAATAAGTTAGAGATTTAGTAATTCCTTTTGAGATATTTGTAAAAAAATAGACTAATGGTGGAAGTAAAAAACCGGCTCTCTCATTCTGATAACTATTCATAAGTTTATTCCTTCCTATAATATATTATCTTAGGGCCTCTTCTGAATGTCTACAATTCAGGAATTTAGAATGAGTTTTTTACATATCAAGTTACCTACGTTTTTCTTATTGAGCTCTGTGTAATATTCCTATTTTTCTCAAGTCTTAATACACTTTAAAGATATATTTGCTTAAATACATTCGCAAATAATTACAAGCAAGCAACCCAAATCGAACATGGATAAGCGTTGTTAATTTCCCAGCAAGCCTGGTATTTAAATCCCGGCTACGACCTGGAAGTTCCTGTACTGTCCCCTCCCCTCACAGGAAGTAGTGCTTGTTCACCTATGGTGGTCCCTTGATAAAGTAGCCAACAAAATCACGGTGTGTGGATAGAAATTTTTTTTTCAGAACAAAGTACCTGCCGCGCTCGAATAAAGAAAAGCAATTATCCGGTAACCATTATATCGTTTCTGTGATGTAATAGCTAGCTTTCCGAAAAGTCTTAACATTTCAAACAAATATTTTTTATCCTTAAATTGGAAGCAACGTATATATAAATTAAAAGTACAACTTTAAACGGAAATAATGTATTGTGGCGTCACTGTAAGTAGGTAAGGCTATTCTCTCTCTGAGGCATTTGGAAGAAATTTCACAACTATTGATCCATACCAAGAAAGACAGAGTTCTAATTAACAAACGAAGGCCAACTTTTTAAAACAAAAAACTTAACAATTTATTAACAAAAAATAATTAACATTTAAAACAGTGCAACATATTCAATTAAAAAAAAAAACCGTGCAGATTCCCAATGTACGGAGCCTAAACACACATCCGCACCGCCCGCGTTCTCAAGCGTCTAGCCCCAATGTCTGGAATTTTAGACGGGGTGGAGGGGCCGGCAGATTATCGGCTGACAGCTCTTCTTAGACGCCGAACTTTACTACATTGCAGAAACGTCAAGATGACAGCTTTAGTGGCTGCATCTGTAAGGAAAACGGTTTTTAATCCCCCCACGTGTTCCGAACTGGTGGAACCGAACAACACATTCCTCGAAAAACACGCAGCTGTGTTTCAAGCCCTTGTGGGGTCTCGGGAAAAAATAAGACTCTATTTCCAGTACGATACAGTATTAAAAAGTTAACGTATATAGCTTGTAGGCTAACGTAGCGTAACATTAAAATTCTTTGCCTCATTAAAATGAATTAAACCACCCTTTTTTTAAGTGAATATAACTTATCCACTTAAGTGAAAATATTAATGATTTTCAGTTTCAAGATTATGCCAATTTGGAGGGTAAAAAAGGCGCTAGGTTTCCCAGCCTTTTGAAGTCTATGTGGCCCTCACACTTCATACCTTTTTGACATCACCTTAGGAATTACATAGATTGTGTGAGTGTTTTTACGAGACATTTACGTACCCAAAAAATGAGTTTGAGAGGGAAACTCATAATGTTAAATGAGCATATAATCAAGAGCCTTCATTGAGCCCCACAATGAAATAACATATGCAAGATTTAAATCTCCGGGGGAGAGGAAATGTCTGTCCCCCCCCCTACCTATGTCCGTGGTAAGAGAAATTTCTGCATTTTCATTATAACGAAAAAACTGCGTGAAGTTCAGTCGAAACTCGGCTTTCGAGGATTTGATTGTTCGCAACTTTTCCATTACTGATGAATAGGAAGTTTTTGGGGAATTATGCAGCGTCCGTTACACGAAAACTATTAATGTTTATAAAACATAATAAAAAAATTGCCTTGGGTAAAACTCGTGTTTTTTTAAAACAATAACTTTTTTTTATATCTAAATAATTCTATTGCTTCAAATTCCGAAAGGGAATTAATTGCACGAGCGTCTTTCTCCCTTTGCGAATGTGTTAGCTTATATTGTAGATACCGTAATTTTAAATTGACGATACCGTGCAATTTTCCTTTTCTTCGCGTGATGAATGCCGTCAAGATTATTAGGAGTTCAGGACCTAAAGAAGTTCATATTTCTTCTCCTCTCACGGGGACCTTAGGCCCATAACCCCCGTGAGTGTACGCATGATGAAATTTACTTTTAAATTGAGAAACTTTTAGAATTATATTAACACTAGAAAGACGGCTGCCGTCATTTTGACGGTTTCGGACATACTATTGAGAGCTATATCTGTATTTATGTCCTCAGGCTTATGAAGTTTTATGACTTTTTCTAATTTCACGCGAATTATGCTCACACATTTACAAAATTATATCCGATAGCAAAGAGGGTGAGAAAATGTGTTGTATACCTACTAAGACTGAAAGCCGTGGATTTGACGGCAATATAGAAAATATGCAGAAATCTTTAAAATAATACCGAAAAATGTTAGTTACTTTTCGTCTCTTCCCCCTTTTGCAAATAACAGAAATATTGGCTCTTCGGAAATATTGGTGTTGAAAAATAAGGACTGCACAAAACATGCATATATTTTTACGGATAAACCATACCAGGTTGTCAGCTAGGCATACCTGCATAAAAAGTATCTAAATATATACTAATTTATTATATATTGGTATGAAATAGTTCAAAATTTAAAGTATTTAACCATTTTTTTAAACATTAAATATTTTAAACTCTTGATTTTATTTTTAACTGTCAAAATGACAACGTTCATTTTTTTTTAATATGAAAAAAATTCCCGTCTTTCTAGTGTTAAAAGGATTTTTACATAAATTATTTAATACAATAAATAAAATATAATTCATGAAAGCAATTTAAACAAAAATATTCCTTCTTATCGTCTCTCTGCAAACACATTTGTGTATGAATTTTTATTTTCCAGGCTTATAATTTCAAAACATTTGTTTGTAACTCAGTGTTTTTATTTACAGCTCCTCTAGATTTGTTATATTTATTTATGACTGAAACATGTGAGCATGCTCTGAAATGCCAAACATTTCTTATTGAAAGCAATTTACATATCCAAGCGTTCTGTTTTAAGCTGAACTTTCCTTGCCCCCCCCCTCTATATTTTTATTACAGACAGATGTTTAAATTAGTTATCCCATAGAAAAAACAGTGTTCCAAAACAGCTGTTCGAAACAATGGGAAATAGGATCCTAAGGTTTGAAAATTGACGAAACGTGCTCTGATCGTATTCGCAACCGTTAAAAGTAAACGTGACGGGAATGAGTACCCCCATGCCCCTGTAGCACTTTTAAAAGAAATATAACTGTAACAATAGTTGTACGTTTGAATTCATATAAGCGTTTTCCTAAAAAAACTGTGTGTGCTCAATTTAAGTATCCGTATATTTATTCTTAAAAAGAGTGAATATAGGGTCTTTGTTCCGCAGCACGTTTCTTGGGATCTTCAACATTTGTGTACAGTTTATTTATAGCGTTGGCAAATGGAAATCAGACATTGGTTGGAAGATCTCACATTTTGATTTACACGAACTCTATTGTTCTGATAAATGTAGATGCACCCCTCCCCCAAGAAAAAAGTACAGTTCGCAGGTTTGGGGGGGTCTTGGATCCCCGGGAAAATAATAAAAAATTAGTGAGTGTATATGTAGAGCTTTACGCTTTACGTGTGTGTTACCTGCTATATCAATACCGAAGTTTCAAATTTACAAAGCATACTGATACTGTACATAGCACTGCTTTAAAAAAGGCCTCATTGTATACTAGTGTGTTACCTGCTTTACCTACACAGAAGTATTAAATTTACATAGCATACTGATGTTGTACACAGTATAGCTTTAAATAAAGCCTCGTATGGGTGCGCGTTATCTGATTTACCTATACTGTGGTTTTAAATTTACAAAACATACTGATGCAGGTAACGCACAAGGTTTTTTTCATAAATATTCAATAAATGTTATTTTAGCAGGATGCTTTAAAACTCTAAAAAATTTCTTGTGTAATTATTTAGGACAAAACTCTTGATGCAATCGATCTTATATAACTTATATCTATTTAAAAAGAATGCTACGCACAGCATCAATATGCTTTGTAAATTTAAAACCACTTTATCGGTAAATCAGATAATACATACGTATAGGAGGCCTTATTTAAAGCAATGCTATGTACAACATCAGTATGCTATGTGAATTAAATACTTCAGTGTAGGTAAAGAAGGTAACACACACGTATACAATGAGACCTTATTTAAAGATGTGCTATGTACAGCATCGGTATGCTTTGTAAATTTAATACTTCAGTATTGATAAAGCAGGTAACACACTTATAAAATGAGGCCCTATTTAAGGCAATGTTATGTACAGTATTAATATGCTTTGTCATTTTAAACTTCAGTGTAAGTAGAGCAGATAATGCACGCGTATACACGGAATCAAAGTATTACACGTAAAGTTTGTAAAACAATACGTTTATTATTATTAAAGAGCAAAAAAAAAGTTAGATTGTATAAAATAGAGTTGTATGCATTATACGAATACAAAGCAGTAGTTAGTACAAGGCAGTATTTTTCGGTGTTTTCATAAGTATCTAGTAAATGTTATTTTAGCAGTATGCTATAAAAATATTTTTTAAAAATTGTGTCACTATTTATGTCAAATTTGCGTGTAATCAAATCCGTTTAAGTCTAAGGTTGAACGCATATTTTCTATTTTTTAACTAGCTGCAAGAAGGCTTTAGTAGAATGAGATTCTTTGTTAACTATTTCTGAAGGAAATATTGATCGCTTTCGATCGATTAGTGGTTCCCCATTTTGATTAATCAAATGTAAAGAACATTGGAGCCATCAAGGTCTTATATGCATTCGATAATTAAATTCGAGCATTCATTCATTATGTTCAATCCTCTACGGTGCCTTTGAGCCGTTGTCGAAGACAGGGAAATTCAGAACTAGTTAGGAGTTGAAACATTAAATAATATTTATCACAGAATATACATTTCTCAGCCTACCAAAGCACATGTATAAAACATATGCTATGGGCTGAACGTCGTGAAAGTACAGTGGGTTGTACAAGAACGAACGTAACTGGTATAAGAACCTTGTTTCCATGACATTTATTCAAATATATCTACTTAAATATCAACCCCATACCAGACTAACGTTCTAGAGCAGGCCTGCACAACATACAGCCTCGGCCCATATGCGGCCCGCTAGCCTTCTCGCTGTCGCCTGCGAAGCCTTTTGTAGAAAAACATAATATTATAAATATAATAAATATGATATATTATTTTTAGATTTATAATATTACGAAAGGAATATATAAACAATAAATATTGATTTTCATTTCATTTTTAAAATAATTAGTAATATATTTTTGTTCGATAACCTATTTTTCACTTTCGCATCTATCCTATTTTCTTACGGCCCACAGAAGCTTTCCATGAAGTAATATTGCCCCCCCCCCCCCCAATCACATTTCGATCTGTGCAAGCCTGGTCTAGAACAATATTGCCATCCAATACGATCATTAAAGCAAGAAAAATCTAATCTAATATCTCTCTCTCTCTCTCTCTCTCTCTCTCTCTCTCTCTATATATATATATATATATATATATATATATATATATATATATATATATATATATATATATATATATATATATATATATATATATATATATATATATAAATATATATATATATATATATATATATATATATAAATAAAAAAATATATTAGTATATATATATATATCAGTTAGTGGCCTCATTCGCTCCACTAAATCCAACTATAATGGTATGTAAGTTCCAACAAGCTCCTAGATTTTCGACGTATTTAAAGATCTTACTCTGTTTTGATAAAGTCTTCGTTTTCTTTGAGAATCCTAAAATCGTGACGTGTACAATTCTTTTATGTATTTCTTTGAATAAATTTGGATTTGATACTTCAAAGTTTAATTCGCAATATTTTAACTAACATAGATTGTAGATCTAATAAGAATCTTTCTATGTTTGGACACTGATAAAGAAGATAACATGTTATCCATCTAATTTACAGTTAGAGGAATTGCAACGCTATAAATACATCTTTAACTAAGCAGTAGGCTGTTGTCAGTCTGCAAAAACGCTTATATATTTTCATTGTTTTGTTTTGAGCGCTACAGAGTACAACGAACTGGCCGTCGATAGCTTTGATACATTTCTTAGAATGTAACGTGCAGGGATGAAGGAGAAACATGAGCCAAGTTCTCTAATTAGACGAACATATGCGTTCCTTAATTATAGCCTTTTGCTCTTTCTAAATGCAGTTATTGTAATCGTAAAGGAGCTCTATGTGATGGTAACGTCAGTAAACAAAGGTATTTGAAACCCATAAAAGCTCGCGGATTATGTAGGTTGAGGGAACCAGGTTACTACAACAAATGATTTTTTAAAATCACAGCAATACACTGAGAAACGAAATTACTCGAGTTAGGAGTTTAAACCCTGATTTGTTAACAAACATTTTGAGATATAGGTGGATTTGCTTTTAAAAAATCTTCTATGGAAGAGACGGAATTCCTCCTTGGATGGTTGTTTCCTAGTCTTGGTGTCCTAATAGTACAAAGGATTCCCCTCATCTGACTCTTTCCCTATTATGTTAGCCTTGAACGAAGATACATTTACCACGAAAAAAGTACTTCCAAGTACTTTTTCCAAGTACAAAAGTACTTTAATGATGTATCTTTTGTGATTATTTATTCATTAATTCATACCGAACTAATTTATTCTTATTCAAAAAGTTAATCCTTTTATTTTGAAATATCTGGAGTTCTGTAATATAGACCAGAGAGAGTTTGCTTGGTAGATTCAGCGATCGACTGTCAGGATTTAATAAACATCTGCAATCGACAAAAAATGTACAAATCGTATTTTCGAGACAATAGAGTACAATTAAAATTAAGGCCTTAAATTTAAACAGACGAGATCATTTTTCAAAACTAAAACTATTTTCTAAAGAAAACTTTTTTATTTCTAATTTTTTTTCTTGTAAATTACTTTAACGTTAAAAACAACATATTTCAAATACTTTTTGTGTTTGTTAAGAACCGTATTTAGAAAGAAATAAAAGGTTTTTAATAATTCCATCAATTTTTTTTAAATCTTCTTTTTTTTTAATCAATGCGGAGGCACCTGTCGTGAAGACATTCGCCCATAATACACCGCAGTTTTGCTGGCCATTTTATTATGGGGGCACCATATATAGGCGGATCAGCATTACCCCCTATGAATGGACAACACAAACGAAGGCATTTTAGTGGCGCGATGCCGGGATTCGATCCGAGCACCCTCAGCATCGAAAGCCAGCGCGCTGTACCACAAGATCGACAAAGGCCTTTTTTTTAAATCTATAAGTCTAACGTTCTTAATTTCATACTTATAGGTAGCTATTTTAATTACATTGCTTGCAGCTCTGAATTCCATAATGACAACTTTCAGTTGCGTGAAATCGGCCAAAATAAACTCCAGATGCAAAAGATTATCAAATTAATTGAAACATTGCTTTAAAAAAATGGCATGAGCCGCGGAGTATGCAAATCGGGACGATGATGTTATCGTCGAGGTTAAATATATAATACAGTTAAGTAAGAGTATCTGCTATCACGCAATAATAGTTAAGTCGATGTAGAGTTACTGGTTATAGAATTAACAGGCACAGTGCACATCTTGGTGACTTGCACAAAGGTAAGACAATTGACGCGAAACTTGCGGTTGCTTCAGCAGCTAAAAAGACAAAAATCGTCGATGTATCATGAGGCAGAGTAGCAAATATCATGACACGGAACAGCAATGAGCAAGATGTTGCCTCTAAACGCAAAATGGGTGGACATCACAAGGAGATGTCAATGAGAGAATTGTGGAACTTGGTACTTATTGTACGATGAAACCTATGACAACAGTACAGCAAATAACAGCAGAGGTGAATGCGAGTCGTCTTGGTAGAATCTTGTTTCAGTTATGACAGGTCGTCGGGAGTTGCATATTTCTGGTATTTATGGTCAGAATGCAATCCAGAAACCACTCATTACTGACACGCCTGCTAGAAAACGTGTCAGATGGTCCCACGAAAACTGCAGTTCAAATGATTGGATCAATCGAACTTACCAATGGTAGAGTGTATGTATGGTGAACACCTCCCGAAGCATACCACCCCGGCAGCTTGGTGCCCTCTTTCGACCTGTCATAACTGAAAAAAGATCATTACGACTCGCAATCATCTCTGCTGTTATTTGCTGTACTGCTGTCATATCTTTCATCGTACAATACGTACCAAGTTCCGTAATTCCCTCATTGACATCTTCTTGTGATGTCCACCCATTTTCCGTTTAGAAGCAACACCTTGCTCTTTTCTGTACCGTGTCATGATATTTGCTACTCTGCCTCCTGATATACCTACGATTTTTGTCTTTTTAGCTGCAGAAGCACCTGAAAGTTTCGCGTCAATTATCTTACCTCTGTAGTAGTCACCCACATGCAACATTCTACGAAACCATTCTGGCGGAACAAATGCATTTCATGGTACATTATTTCCTAATTATCGTCCTTGCTTCTAAGACGATAACATACCCAGGGATCATGCGAGACGTCAACATCTGATCAGAAGAGCATGAGGATGAGGTACTACAACCAACCTTGACACTTTAATCGCCTGACCTGAACGTCATTGGACATTTGTGGGAACATCTGGCGAGAAACGGGCTTCCTCTCCAACATAATTGGAACAGGACACATGAATGGTAGCATACTCCAATATCTTATATAGACTCTTATATCACTATATCCAACGTCAAATTCATGGTGTTTAGTGAGCAGAAGGGGAGCTTACCGTTTATTATTTAAAATTTCTGAAGATGCGGTCAGTGTTTTATTAGTTTGATAACCCCCGTATATTTAATGAAAGAGAAAATTTATGAAGCTATAGACATAGTGTAAATTTAAAGTGTAGCATTGCATTGTGGGTGAGATCAACCAAAAATCCATCCGTAAATTTATAAAAAAGAATCTTGCTATAGAGGCAGTGTATAATATAAAATGGTAGTGTTGGTACGATCGACTAAGAAACTTTAAGTTTTGCGATCGACTTATTAGTGATTCTTGATGCTCCTCTTTGGGAATTTAAAAATCTGTAGCAGGAAAAATAATTTTTATTAAAAAGTTACTCCCTCAGTTTCTCCGAGCATGTATTTGTTTACAGTTACGCAGCCTGCAAAAATTATTTCATTACTAAGAAAATTTGTGCAGCTTTGTTAAATGCTTCATTCCACCGATAAATCCCATTGAAGATTCTTAAAATCTGTATCGTGAAAAATGACTCCAATTCAAACAGACATTTTTTTAACACTATTTAAGAGAATTCTAGCGTAACTTCGTGAAAATTTGTTACCGCTTTTAAAATTCTAATTTAAAACCTGTTTTAGTTACCTGAGTTAGAAACATACTTTTATTCTTTAGTCGAGGAAAAAATAGTTTATTTTCTGAACAAAATGAATCCTCTTACGTTAACATACTCGAATACCTGTAAGGGAACACTCGACACGCTTTCCTAAAATAACTGTGCTGAATTAGGGATTTTTGTGAATTCAATATCAAGAGCCCTAAGCCGAAGAAGTTTTAGTGTATTTCAATGCATGTTTTATTGAGTAATTTAATCTTTTGAAATATGGTCTGAAGTGAAAATATTACTGCCAAAGGGATGTAATTATTAATTTGTCATAAATCACTTATACGTTATTTCAATCACTAATTTTAATAAATTATCAACTCGTGTTACGACTTTTAGAGCTTTTATTTATTTTTAAAGCATTCTGACAATAGATTGTGTATAAAAATTTGAAATTCCACATAATTTTTTACCACTATATTGAATAAAAAATCTCTAGTGTATCACCGTTTGCATGTGATACCCTAATTCCTAACTGGTTTTCCGGTTATTACAATAGTCGCTTCAGTATGATACAGATAATCGTACATACCTCGTACATAATTTTTTACCATGAAATTGAATAAAAAATTTCTATGCTCTAATCTCTCTAGTGTATCATCGTTTTGCATGTGCTACACTAATTCTTAACTGGTTTCCCAGTTATTGTAATAGTCACTTCAATATGATACAGCTTATTATACATACATCATACATAATTTTTTACCGTGAAATTGAATACAAAAATCTCTATACTCTATACACTAGATAGTTAAAAACTATCTAGTGTATCATCGTTTGCATGTGATACACTAATTCCTAACTGGTTTCTCAGTTATTATAATAGTCGCTTCAGTATAATACAGCTAATCAGGATTCACAGACCCAGGGAAATTCATCTAAGGTTAAGAAGAATTGGCTTATTTCTAGGGAATTGAAGTAAATTACTTTGGGATCTAGAGGGAAAAGTTTTGCGCGGTTGTTTGAGAGAGCTACGGTCATTTTTTGCTACATGAAGACGAATTGACCAGGACCTACTGCTTAAAGCCGATTCCGAACGGCTGCAAACATTCATGCCAACAGTGGGACTCAAATCCGCAGACTCTGGTACCGAACGCCAGTGCCTTAGCCATTCGACCATAGTCGGCTTTATTCGGGTACTATGGTTTTATTTACGGAAATTTAATTCCGCTGTTTTAAAACTCAATATGTCTTTTACATAAGGAGGATGAGAGGTCAGTAAGTTAAACTTAGGGTTAATTGGTAGAATTTTAGAGCCCGATGGTCATTTGCTATACAAGTGATAAACAAACCTAATAATCTCAGTTCACGGATTTGCGAACGAAATAATACCGTGCTAAAACCAGCGTTAATAACTGAAATTATTAAAATTTAAAATTTCATCAACAATACTTGAATGCATATATTAGTACAAACTCATTAAAAGTTTATTTTGACATGTAGACATTAAATGTATTAGCGTTCAAATAAGTAACTGATTTGGTTATGATCTTAGAGAATAAATTACTATGCTTAAAAATTGTCGAATAAAATCAATATGTCTAACAGAAATCAGTACGTCTCGCAACACATACTCAATTTTTTAAAAAGAAATGTTGCATATAAGTGCATACTTTATGTCCAGTTTTATTAATAATAGTTATAATATAAAAAGAATTTTTTATATACCATATTTTTAAATTTTCTGTTGAATCATATAAACTTGACAATTTTATGTATTAATAAATACTTTTTAAAATTTTTTTTGATGAATTATCCCATTATCTTGAAAGAAAATGATCAAATGCGTAATAAAGCGGTATCAAATGCGTAATCAATAGTTTAGCTCGAGAATTGGAAGTTAACTTGCGTTTAACTTTTTGTTCCCGTCCCGGCTGATAGATGGTTGCACCATTCTACAAAACAAAATTAACTGAAAATGAATTCAATTCTGCTTAAAGGTGGCTAAAAGTATTAAAATAATGCATTTTGATCGTGTTCTGAGCTATTCTAAAAGATTCAGATGTCTAGCTAGTCGGGAAGTTAGTTAAAAATCGATTGCAAGATTTGTACTGGACAAACACACACACAAACAAACAAACAAGAAAGCGAGTTAATAAAAACATGGTAAAAATACATAACCACAGCTATGATTTGTTAATTATAAATTTATATATAAATTATTCACACGATTTTAAATAACTCGTATTCTAATTGAGAGTTTTAAAAAAAAGCATCTTATCAAGTTCTCGTTTCATAATCCCGGAGGGTGAAATCATTGAAAATATCACTTCCTCGCAGTGCGGGATATTTCAGTTATAAAATCTCGTGGTTCGGAGACACGAGATGGATTCTCGCCCAGGTGGTCATTGCAGTGGCACGATGCAGTTAGAAAGAAAGATCATGTACTGTTAATCAAACGTATAACAAAACATCACTGTAAAAAAAAAGACAGATAAATCAGGGTCGTCGGAAATTTTTAAAAAAATTGTATTTCCAGACCAATAAACTATGTTGTTGTTTCAAAAAGAAAGGGTAAATATGACAGGAATAGTTATTGAAAATAATACTTCCTCGTGACGTCGAGGAAAGTTAGTTGGTGGAATATCACAATTTTCCAAACCTTTCCTTCTCGGTAGATATTTAGAAGCTATTGATATTTAGTGTGGTCTGCTCAGAAAAACATTTATCTTCCCCTGTCGTGAAATCTCTTTGGGTTTGGTTTAGAGCACTACGGTCATTTTTTGCTACACGAGAGCTAATAAAACCGGGACATACTGCTTAAAGCCGAATCCAAACATCCCTGCCAAGAGTGGGATTCGAACCCACATGGCCGAATGGCCAGCGCCCTAGCCATTCGGCCAGAAAATCTCTTTGGGGGCTTCTCAAAACATCGATTCTTTTATCTTCATTTAAATCGTGTTTAAAATCTAATTTTATTTTTCTTTACCGTATTTTTTACCATATAACTGGCGTATAGTATTCGAATATTCAAATGAAAAAAAGGGCTGAATTATTTTTTAACACACTATCGCAATCTTTGCTATGGAGAGAAGAGAATTGTGTAATCAGTGTAAACTGCAGTCGAACCTCCACATATCGAACTTCATAGAACCATATCGAAAAATTATCGAACCATATCGAAATTTTCTATTTATCGAACTCTTAGCAAATCTCTATGTTCATTACATAGAAAAACTGTTTCTATATATCTGAAAAATCTCTATATATCGAAATTTTTTTCAAGACATATTGGGAGATTTTATTCCACTTTAGAATAAAATCTCCCAATTTTTGTCGTTTGAAAGAATACGTTGTGGACTTCAATTAACGGAAAATGTTCCTGATGAAGTTTATTGTGGACTGAATAAATGCGAACATTTCTTCGATGAACTTTCCGCAAAACTGGCTGTTCAGCAAGATATTCGTAGTTTTTTTTTTTTTTTAAAGAATGTAACTATGATCATTGTAACCACTGTCTGGATTATTGCTTTATTAGAAGGTATGTAGTACTCAATAAATCTTTCACATTAATTCATTTTTTAGTTATACCTTTCATTTAATGTGATTCGCATATAAACTAGAAGTGGAGTTTCGCATACGAAAATTAGCTTTAATTTTAATGTTTTAGGAGAATTATGATAAAACTAAGATCAATTCTATATATCGAAATTTCTATACATCGAATTTTTTTCCGACAGTTTGCTACTTCGATATATGGAGGTTCGACTGTATTTGAACGCATTCCGACGACACCCTCTACAAAATTCATCATACACACGACATTCAGACGATTATTGATGAATTGCTTTCCTGGAAAAATTCCATTCCATATAGCGCCAGAATTCCAAAAATCTCATTTATGTAACATAACCCCGCGCTACCTGAGTATGCAGCCCAAGACGATCCATCATCGCACCTCATACGCTCTGAACGACAGCAAGAGTTGCTGTTTCTGCCGCGTTGCCAACCCATTTCACGAAATTCGAGATTCGGTGGCCCGGATCGATGCATATTCACAAAGACTTCTGACGAAAATTCCTTTTTGAGTTCCTTATCGTATTCCACAATCTGGGAAGGGTCGTATTTCAACAGGATTGACCGGATTGTTGCTCCAGTCATTGAATGGCACTTCCGTCCACTAGATTAACATGACGGTTCCTTTTTTTTTTTCATTTTTAAAACACTTATGCTCATCGGACTATGGTTTACACTGGTTTGGCAAATCTTTTTTAACAGAGGGTGATAAATCACTCGGGATCCTGTAAGGATCTTGAGCAAGTCTCGTGGGGACATTGATCCCCTCGTCTCCCTCCAAAGAGCAATCGGACATTACTTCGATCTTAGTGACTGTCACAGGGAAAAAATAAATCCCGCTTTTCGTGTTCTCTTTGAATGGACGAAGTTGGGCAGTTATCGAAAGTTTAGGGCGAAATCACGTAGATATTGTCTAGAAACAATTTTGGTTAGTAAAAATACAGACAGAACGTTTTTTTTAAAAATATAATCAGTAGAGTATGTACAGCAATACTTCCATGAGCGTTTTTAGTGATAATATACAGTCGATCCCCGTCATAACGAACTTCAAGGGACCAAAGGTTTTGTTCGCTTTATCCGGTGGCTCGCTATATCCGAACCGTTAAGACAAATGCTAGAGTTCACAAAATAACTCATTAGTTGCAATGTGTATTCAATAATGATGTATTGAAAAAATGATAAAATCTAACTAAATGATCATTAATGAATTAAATCGACTAAATCGATTACATTAAATTGATACAATACTAAATGAATTACGTACAATAGGAAAACAGCGGGACCAAAATTTTCGTTCGTTATATCCGTGTGTTCGTTGTATATCGAGTTCGCTATAACGTGGTTCGACTGTATACATTTGAATATTATTTTTAAATTTACTGGAAATTCAGAGATAAATTTATAAAGGAAATGTCTTAGTTTAGTTTAGTTTTTGAGTTCCGAAGGATTCTAATTTAAAATTTGTATACAAGTTATGTGAGTGGGTAATTCTTATGACTTAGAAAGTCTCCATTCCTTACATATTTTGACACCCAACAGGGATATTCTTACACAGAAAGCTGACTAATTCTGGCGTCCCTTTGCAGGTTCGAAAAGGTTCCTCCTGACCTTGCGAATATCAGTTCAAATGAAAAGATTTTTTTTTATTTACTTTCTTTAGTAAGTAGAATTATAGTAATTTTCGTTACATCACAACTACAGAGGTAGCTTAAGGCTACTGTGTACTAACAATATTGGATTCACTCAGTGTTAACCTATGGAGGAAATGTGTCTACTATTTACAGCTACATTAATGCTGATAAAACTAATATGCAAAGTTTTGTTGTTTTGAAATGAATAGGTGTATCTAAATGAATTTTTTGTGCAGATTCCGAAAATGACCTTCAAAATTCCGTATCACGTCACGTTTTTTCACAAATGACGGAAATGTGAAAATAAAAAAACGGCATTTTGTAATGACATTGTTATAGGGTAACGTTCGTAACGCGTGAAAAAGTTCTCCGGAGGGGCGGAATGATTGTTTAAGGAATAGATATAAACATCAATATCTATCTGATAATGGAAATGCAACTGTTTCATCTGTATGACGTCACGATTTGCGCCACTAACAAAGGCGAAACATGAGAGAATTTATGTTGGCATGGCAGTATGATTCATATCTCCCGCCAGCGCTCCCTTCTTGCTATTGGTCACATGTGGCACTATTCGAGGCAGATCGTAGTACACTGGTATAGTGTACACGTGGTACGTGGTAAACTAAAAAATCATAGTGACGACTGCTACTTCTGCACAGTAAATATCGGGGGCTATACCAGAACCAGTAAGCTTAACATTGTGTATCCGAATATCCCATCTGCCATAAGTCCAGTGCCCCATAGTGAATCCATCCCTGTGCCATCCTCGTCCAATATCAAGCCCCCAACAGACACCGATTCAGACGATGCTACAAGTGAGGAGATGTACAAACCGGGCATCATGGAGGATGAAACCCCAGTGCCATTTACACAGCATGAACTGAATGATTTGGATCGCGATCTGAATTTACCTAAAGATGCAGCAGAGCTTTTAGGATCAAGACTTCATGAAAAGAATTTACTGTACCCTAATACGAGATTCCCCTGGTACACCGAGAAGCAGAATTGGTTCCGTTTTTTTTGCTGAGGAAGGTGGTTTGGTATATTGTCGAGACATTCCGGCAGTCATGAAATACTTCAACATCAATTGCAATCCAGGACAGAGGAGGTTGTTCATAGATGTAAGCAAATCCAGTTTAAAAGGTGTTTTATTACACAATACTAACATCCATCCATCTATTCCAGTAGCACATTCTGTGACTTTGAAAGAGACATACAAGAGCCTTAAATTACTGCTGTAAAGTCTGCAGTACAAATTTCATAAATGGTCTTTCTGCGGGGATTTCAAGGTGATTGGAATATTGCTCGGCCAACAAGGAGGCTACACAAAATTTCCTTGCTTTTGTGGGAATGGGACTCCAGAGCAAGGAAGGGACATTGGATTCGGCAGCAGTGGCCAATCAAAAGTACATTCACACCTGGCGAAAAAAACATTGTTTCAGTTCCACTGGCTGATCTCTCGAAAATACTGTTGCCACCTTTACACATCAAACTTGGCTTAATGAAGCAATTCGCGACAGCTTTAAGCAGGGACAGTAAATGCTTTCAGTATCTGTGTGGTAAGTTTGCATCAGTCACGACTGAAAAAATTAAAGCTGGTATTTTTGTAGGCCCTCAAATATGAAAATTAATGGCAGACAACAAATTTGAGAAAACCATGCGTGAGTGCGAATTGCGAGCATGGACTGCATTCAGAAATGTGGTACACAACTTTTTGGGGAACACGAAGGCTTCAAATTACACTACTTTAGTTAAGGAGTTGCTGGAATGTTATAAACTGCTTGGTTGCAAAATGAGCGTCAAAGTTCACTTTCTTAATGCTCATCTCAATTACTTTCCTAACAATCTTAGTGATTTTTCTGAAGAACATGGCGAGCGCTTCCACCAGGATATTTAAGTGATGGAAAAGAGATACCAAGGAAAGTGGACTGTACAAAAGATGGCCGACTATTGTTGGATGTTGAACAGAGACTGTACGGACGCACACCGAAGAGAATGCAAAAAAAAAGGAAGTTTGAAGGGGAGCCCAGTGGTCAATATTAGGAATGTTTGCTTTTGAATATGTATTGATGTTTATCTGTTCCTTAAACAGTCATTCCGTCCCTCCATAGAGCATTTTCACACGTTACAACCGTTGCCATATAACAATGTCATTAAAAAATAACTTTTTTAAAAATTTTCACATTTTCATCATTTATGACAAAACTTGACTTGATACAGAAATTTGAAGGTCATTTTCGGAATCTGCGCAAAAAATCCATTCAGATACACGTATTCATTTCAAAACAACAGAAAAAAGTTGAAAAAATGCAGATCAGTGTAATCCAATGAAAATGGTATTTTCAGATAGCCTGAACTTTTTTCTGCACATTGCAACATGATTCATTTTATAGATTTCGTCCATTCGCCAAAGGAATTCATGAGAATTTAAAATGTACTATACCAGATTTTTTCCTTGAATAATTTAAATTTTAGAATATTGTTTGCATTAAAAAAAACGAAAAATGCCTCAAGATGTAAAATTTCTTTCTCTACTACGGAATACAATTGAAAAAATTCTTTAAGTCAGCAATTCTTGGACAAATTTTCTCCATAGGTTAACATTGAGATGAGCGAATCCAACAGGGTTTGTACACAGACGCCTTAACATCCCGGATTTAGTGTATGATTTTGAACACAAATCTTTAGATATTAAAGGACTGAGGACAAAAAATGCGGAGTGAACTGATAAATTATTTGAAGTAAATTGTTGCGCACGGAAACACGATGCAGTTTTCAGGGGGAAATGTTATGATTTTATTCTTACATCTATTTGAACGCTTACAGCTTGAAACATCTCTTAATCTGGACAATAAAGTGTTACTAGTGTATTAGCAAATCTGTCTGCCAGATCATGCTATTCATACACCCACTCCATCTACAGTATCTAAGTGCTCTCTTGCACTAACCTAGAAAATAACCCAAACCATCTCCGAAATCGGCAAAGAATTGCTGATAAAGGAAAGACAAAAAAGGTTGGAAAATACATGTTAGATTTTATGAATGTTGTTACAGCAGGTTTCTAAAAGTAATCGTGAATCACGTTCGTGTAAAACAAGAAAGCAAAAGATTTCAGAATGCTGTCCTTTCTCTATCTAAAACCCACACTCCGCCCACAACTTTTATAATACACTCCAAAATGCGATCCAAATACTTAAAATTTTTGCATTTTTTTAAGTACTTGGTTAGCTTTAAGCGTTTTTACGCAATAAACCGTAAATAAATGGCTGAAATATTCATAAAAGCTTTTGAAGGTTTTCCCCTCTATTAAATTTTCAATAATAGCCAGTGCAATGGGAAATATAACTTTTATACTGAAGCCAAATCTTTCCAAAAACCATTTTACTAACGTGTATTTTTCCGTTTTTTTAAGTGATGCACTGCGCTGTGGTGCTTCCCGAAAACCAATATTTGTCAGTCAAGAGATGAAACAAATTAAGTAAAGTGAAATGTCAGCTATACATTACAGTCAGGACAAGAAAAGAAAGTTTTGCTGTGAATGACGTATTAACGAAATTGAGGTTTGATATAGAAAAATTCTTGCATATAATTTCAATGAAAAAAAAGGCAGAAATAAATGAATGAAAAGACATTTGATTAAATCAGCTACTATTAATTTTACAGAAAATTATGAATTGCATTGATTATTAAACGAAAAATTCTTTATTAAAAAATCTGTATCCATATTTTCATAAAAATATAAAAATATATTTAGTATTTAAAAAAAATAATGTTTAAGGTTTTTTTTTTATATACAGTCGAGCCCCGTTATAGCGAACTTCAGGGGACAAAAGGTTTTGTTCGCTTTATCCGGTGGTTCACTATATCCGAACCGTTAAGAAAATGATAGAGTTCCTAAAATGTATAGCTCATTAGTTGCAATATATATTCAATAATGACGTATTAAAAATGATAAAATATATTAAAAATGATCATTAATGAATTAAATCGACTAAATTCGATTACATTAAACTGACACAATACTAATTAAATTACGTACAATAGGAAAACGGCGGGACCAAAATTTTCGTTCTTTATATCCGTGAGTTCGTTATATACCGAGTTCGTTATAACGGAGTTTCACTGTATAAAAATAATTCATTTCATTGCTTTTTTTCTGTCAATTGTCATTAGTATTATTTTTGTGTTGCAATTCAAGTTCTACTTAATTAAATAGACTTTTCTATAAAGTTAGGTTGTTTTTACAATATTAGAATCTATTCTTGTTCCCTTTTCTTCCTTTTCGAACCTTTTGCATCTACAAGCATTTTGTCTACAGTTTCCAGTGATGTTGTCAGAGATTAGGAATAGTCTGTACGTACTCTAAAAATTCCTTTCTCACACCCCAAGGTGAAAACTGCCTTTTACATTTAATAAAGCAAACAGTTTTCCTTTAGATCAATTTTTACAATTTAAGCAACTGAATTTAAATAACTTTATACGTTCAGCAACGTATATTAGTTATTTTGCATTATTATCAATTCAAGTTTACCGGCTAAGTGGAAATTTATAACGGGGAAAACGTACAGTCGAGAAACATCTAAACAACTTTTTTCAGCAAGTTTGTTACAAACACAGAGAAAGATATTTCCATAACATAAAATTTACATAATCTGAAGATATACCTTAAAATTTTCATTGGACAAATTTCACGTTTAATACATAACATAAAATTTCCATAACATAAAATTTACATGTAACTGAAGATAACATATACCTTGAAATTTTCATTGGACAAATTTCACGTTAAATACATAACATGAAATTTCCATATATACCTTAAAGTTTCATTGGACAAATTTCACGTTTAATGCATAAAATAAAATTTCCATAACATAAAATTTACATATAACTGAAGATAACGTATACCTTAAAATTTTTATTGGACAAATTTCACGCTTAATACAGCATAAAGTTTCCTTAACATAAAATTTACATATAACTAAAGATAACGTATACCTTAAAATTTTCATTGGACAAATTTCAAGTTTAATTCATAACATAAAATTTCCATAACATAAAATTTACATATAACTGAAGATAACGTATACCGTAAAATTTTCATTCAACAAATTCCACGTTTAATACAGGGACGTTTCAAGACGTTCTATCCACATTTTTTCGGCCATAAAAAAGATATTGCGAAATTTTTTTATTAAAAGGTTGAGAATGGCTGTTCTACATGCTTGCGATAATCATACAGAAAGATATTTCCTCTGTGATAAATTTACGTTTAACTGTGAAAAAAGATAACTGTGAAAAAACATACACTGCTGGCCATTGTAAATGCAACATCCTGAAGGAAACATGCAAATAACATGAAATTTACAACATGCATTAGCGGAGTTGAGATATGCAAATGATTAGAATTTCAGCGCAGACGCACATCACGCGCGCCTGTGGCGCCACTTCAAAGCGCAATTTAAGGCTTGGAGATTTCGACGATTTCAAGTTCGGCAATTGTGTTTTTCTTGTGGTTTTTTCAAAAAAACGATCAATTATGCCTCGTCGAAAACAGCGATTATCTTTTGATCAAGTATCCGAGTTCGACAGAGGAAGGATAGTGGCCTACCGATATTGTGGATTATCTTTCAGGGAAATCGGTAGTCGTGTTGGACGAAACCAAACAACTGTAATGCCGATATGTGATCGTTGGATGCAGGAGGGTACGACGGACCGGCGTGTTCGATCGCATCCACCTCAGCGCACCACTTCACGTGATGACAGGCAAATTGTGCGTATGGCAGTGACGGATCGTTCAGTCACATCACGAACCATAGCACAGCACATGCAGTCTGTAACGCATCATCCAGTGTCTGCGGGTACCATTCGACGCCGTTTACAGCAGAGTGGTCTGTCCGCAAGACGTCCATTGCTTTGTCTACCCTTGACGCAGAACCACAGACGTCTCCGCCGCCAATGGTGCGATGACAGCATGATGTGGACGGCAGAATGGAATGAAATTGTCTTTACTGACGAGTCACGCTTCTGTCTGCAACACCACGATGGTCGCATTCGAGTCTGGAGACACCGTGAAGAGAGGATGCTGAACAGCTGCGGTATGCACCGCCACACTGGTCCTGCACCGGGTATTATGGTATGGGGCGATATTGGATATCACTCTCGCACACCTCTAGTACGCATTGCCGGTACTTTAAACAGCCAGCGCTATATCTCCGAGGTGTTGGAGCCAGTTGTCCTTCCTTACCTTCAGTGCTTGCCCACAGCCATATTTCAACAGGATAATGCGCGACCACACGTGGCACGCATTGTCCAACGGTTCTTCGTCAATCGCCAGATTGAATTGCTTCCCTGGCCGCCTCGCTCTCCGGATCTTTCGCCGATAGAAAACATGTGGTCCATGGTTGCTCTACGACTGACCCAGATTCCATCCCCAGCTGCCACAGCAGATCAGCTTTGGCAACGTGTGGCAGCTGCTTGGTCTGCTATACCCCAAGAACTCATCCAAAGTCTCTTTGAATCAATGCCGAGGCGTGTGGCAGCGGTGATCTCCAACAATGGCGGCTACTCTGGCTACTGATTTTGGCAGGAACCACACTTCACAGAAGTCTATAAATTTAATCATTTGATACTTGGTCAACATGTTATCTACAAAATAAATTTTGTTGTGATATATCTTGTCTTTCTTGGTGTTGCAATTTGGGTGGCCAGCAGTGTATAAATGACGCTCTTCTCATACTTACTATAACCCTAAGGATATGTATTGATATTATACAAAATTCTTGTATAACTGAAAAAAATGTATTCCCCGAGACGTATAAATGACACTCTTCTTCGTGGTTGCTTTAGTCACAAAAAATTTCCATTAGACATAATTTACGTACATGAAGAAAAACGTATTGCAGGGAAACGTATGAACGACGCTTCACATTTATTATAACCCTCAAGAGAGATGTTTCCATTAATATTTGATTTCACTTCTGTTTAATTACAGTATAAGATACAGATGTACTGTATATTGTCTTCTATATCTTTTTTTTTCCCTGTTGTATTTCCATTACGATGAAAGACTTTCTGAGCGTCGGAAGTCGCTCTCGGAAGTTTAGTTGGTCCAGCCTGACATTTTCCCTGCGTGAGTGTGACCTAACTTTCTCGTTGCACGCAAACCTTGCTCCACATCCATAACCGAAAGTGACAGGTGGCTTCCACCACTAAGTAGCAGCTGCGTTTGCTACTATCACAAATCGAACGTAGTGTTTGCAAACGGAGGTGAAAACGTGGTTGAGAAACCTAAATAATAGAGATATTCGAGTTCAGGTTAGTGAGGATGAATTACCAGTTAACAAAGTAGGAATTGTTGAATTGTTATATCACGTGAATAAGGTGGCACTATATGTTAGCCTGCATCTATTTTTGTGTTACTTTGAACACGAGTATTGCAAATATTGAAAAGTTGATGACAAAAAGATTGTATGAACAGATGAACGATTAGAAGTAGGTTATGCATGTATAATCACGATGCAATTTTATATATTGGTTTAAATAATACTATATTTTTCCTAATTTAGGTTTTTATTTATCACATAAATTGAAATATAATTACTCAAACAAGCGTAATGACATATTCATTGACTAAAGCATGCTCACCACGGTAAACAAATAACTTATGCAGATTGTCAGCACACGTTTTAAGGTGATAAAGGCACAGGTCGTGTGCAAATTCCTTTGGGATATCAGATTGAAACTCTAATTGGCTTTTGAAAATTACTTCAAAGTAGACAAACAAATTTATTTGTTGTTTTTTGCTTCAAAACATCAAACTTAATAGTTGTTAAATCATCAAATAATTAATTATAAATTTATTTCTTTTACCCTGATAAGGTATCAGCATTAGATATCCAGAAAAAGGAAAAAAACTTCTAAAATGACACTGCTCATTGTCCTTTTGTAAAGCCATAAATATTTAGTGAACGGCCGAATCTAGCCGCTAGTATATTTATAACCTCGTCTTGTCAGTAGCTATTGTCCTATATGATGGAGGGTAATGTTTCCTTTACGTTGGATTTGTTTTTTATTCCTGTTATAATCAAAAAGCACGGATCGATTTTTTTACGCTACTTTGTTTTAATATTTATATAATGATGAAACTTTGTAAGGGCGTTAAAGGGGCTCAAATAATTTTTCCTATCGAAATTGAAAATTTTTTCCTGATAATAGAGACCAGACCTGCACAATATACATATTCGCCAGTACTCCTTCTGTGCCCCGCGAGGCCTTTTGGGAAGACGCATAATATTATAAATCTTAAAAAAAAAATAAATAAATTATTTTTAGATGGGAGTGGGATCCTCTGAGGGAGTCACTGTATCACCCTAGGCTTCGGTTGCCACCACTTCCTCACAGTCTCGGCTGGAAACCGGGCGATGGCCCAGGCTAAGAGTCACAACGGACCTTGGGGCCTCGATTTTTGCCTTATGGCGTTAGCTCCTGTTGCTCCGTTTGTCCTAAACTAACTCGTACCTGTGTTAGAGCCTGTTCACACAGGAGTCCGTTGCGTAGCGTTAAGGGAAAGATGACGTTGAGACGAAAATAAACCAATCATAGGCGTTAAAAATTTCATTGCTAATCGTTTGGAGGCCTATGATTGGTTTATTTTCGTCTCAACGTCATCTTTTCCCTAACGCAACGCAACGGACTCCTATGTGAACAGGCCTTTACTCTGTGCATGTTGTGGGATTATGATGCGCCGAGTAAACGACTGTTTTCATGTACTACGTTTGTTTACTCTCAATAGTGTGTGTTTTAAGGATATTTACAATATATACGAAAACAAGATACTTTACAATACATACGAGAAACATACGAACTAAAAAAAATTTTCTTGATCTTTATAAATGCAGCCAAATGGGTGTCTATGAAGAGAAACTATTTTGCGTACTTGTTTTTCGATGTGATAGCAATTCATTTTAATTTTTTCCAATATTTTGCTCGTGTTTTTATGACTGAAAAACATGTTTCAGTAAAAGAGGGGATAAAAACCATGCTTTATCCGGCAATATTTAGTTAGCAACGGCATTTTATTAAAATTTCACTATGATGTAGTGGGAGTGAAGCTTCTCTGTACATACGCTGTGTTTACTACGCATGATCATTATTGTAGAGTCCTGATCATTTCCAACGTACATATGTGGCGGTGAAAGGCAAAATGGTTGTAAGTCACATCTTCAACTTTTTATTTACCCACCCCCCCTCTCCCATTTTTTTAATAATTCAAAAGTTCTGATAACATATAACAATTATCTATTGCTAAGCATATTAGGTAAGAAAGAAAATATAGTGAATTTTTTTGTAGTTTTTGCAGTAAAACGCTTTGTTTCTCAAACTGACTGTAACTTGTGCGGCTCCAGGGCGCAGTAAGCCAGTTGGCAAGAGCAGTGGGCTAGTGATCTGAAATTCACTGGTTCGATGCTCGTCGCTGACAAATCCACTGCCGTGTATACTAATGGCGGCTGGTTCACGTAAAATCTGTCGTGGCTGCAATGTCCTCCATGTTCTCAAAATTACCTCTGGAGGTGCGGGGTCAAGTGTTCTGGTCTCGTCAGTTGGCTCAGTTTAAAATTACGGGACTGGTCCTTTGGCCAAGTCGGACTCCGACCCTCGTGGTGATAATTCAAAACAGGAGCCGCACCTTCATCGCCCATAGCCTTCGGGACTTGATCTGATGTTGCTGTCGGTCAAGTGGCATAAGCAACAGCAACAGTGCGGTTCCGGTTTTATAATAGCACGACAAGGGTCGGAGTCCGACTTAGCTAGGTGCCACCACAATTTTGATCCCCCCCCCCAGGGGTGACATCTGGGGGGATCGTACCTTTCCCACCCAAGAACCTCATATAAGACATAACATGGGATCCCTTTATATGAAAAATTCATTCGATATATTTCAACATTCATACGAAAACCAAAATGCCCCTGTTCCCTTGAACAAGTAAACCCCTGGGTAAAATAACTGTCTTAAGGATTTTGCATTTCCTTAAATGGAGAAAACAACAAAGTTTTCCCTAAATAAAAGCACTATTATCCAGTCAGACAAACATCCAATAAACACTTCTATCCAGTCCAAAAAAAATTTGAATTTTAATGGTTCGCAGAATGTAATGACAAGCATCTAAAAATATAGTGGTAAACATCGTATTTAATTTTGCTTCACTCGTATGATGAATAAACAGCTACTCAAACCGAGGAGAGCGTAGAATTAGATCGCAGCTGAGTTTATTAAAAGCAGAAACCTCCTCAAACGAGGTTAATCCAATTTCCGACTGTTCCGTCCAGTGATGAGAAATATATTTACTCATAACTACTACACTTGGATATCGAAAACTGAATGAAATTGGTGTATTCAAATTTTAGTTTTTAATGCAAAGGAAAATGGAATTTTCCAGTATTTTTGTCAGAAGTTTTTTCCCCCCTTAGATACGATAAATGGAGTTTAAGTTATATAAAGATCCAATTAAATTAATGTATATCATCAGTGCCGCTGCAGATCGTTCATTCAGATAAGAGATCAATTTCGACAGTTTAGAAAGGAATTATTCATGAACATTTAGCATAGTATTTATTGCAATTTCAATGCAAAAGGAAAGAAGTTGCAATTCCTTCAGTATATGCATGTTTTAGAAATCAGGTTTGACTTTCGTTTATTGGGCCGAATCATTGTTAGTTGCTCGAATGTTTGCTCCATTCTAATGAGAAATTCAATTTTGAAAACTATACCGGACTTAAAAAAAGATATTCACATGATAACCGTCATTTATAAAATTCATTATAAGGTTTTAAAATTGCAGTATGAATAATATTTTGAAATTTCATGAGCTTGAATCGTTGCGAGACCGAGTTCTTTATTACTAGGCAGGGAAAAACTTTAAAAAAATTTCTTTGATTTTTATTAGAGTAATCTAGCTGCTTTCTTGAAATATTATAAAGTGCTTTTAAATTTGCTTCAAAATATTCATATATTTTTGGAAGGATTATTCGAATATTTTGTAAGTTCCATGTCATCGTTAACCTGTTACAAATGTATTCATTATACTTTAAAACTAGTTTATAATCCCATTATAGTAATTATATACTGTATGTGATAAGAGCGTTTTGTAAACTATTTCAGGTGCCCCTCTTATTTTGAAAAATTCGTTGTAAATTAAAAATAATTAGTCTGCATATTACCCAACGGTAGAAGATATAATTATACAATGTAGCTAGAATTGTTATTTTTATTTATATCACAAGGTGAGGAACAATCCTTACTCTCTCTGAAAATGTGTCCTATTATCTTTTTGAAAACATTATAAAGTGTTTAAAAGTAGGAATTATATTTTTGAAGAATTTACTAAATCCAAATTCTTCATAAACAGACAACAAACGAGTTCCTTTTGTCCATTAAAATTATTTTACGTTCATTTATAATACTTCGCTTTGTGTATTATAAATTCTGCAAATTAATTTTTGTGTGTTTTTATTCTGAACAAAAAAATAACCCTCATTAACGCAAAAGAAATAAATATATATGTTACCCAGTGGTAGTAAAAAGAACTACAAGGTATCCGGGCTAAAAGTATCCAAAAGTTATGGCTTATTTTTACGGAACTACCCATTAGAATTTTTAAAAAACATTTAAATAGAAAGAACATCTCACCAAGTTTTAATATCAATATATTTCGATGTGTGCATCTTTTGTAGCAGGACAAACATCTAAACAGTTATCCCGTTCTCTATAAGTGCTTCGTGGCATATCAGGAGTTATTAGTGTATAAACAAAAAATTTAATCTCTGGATGAGTTGAAGAAGCGTATCATTCAAGTAATTCGTCTAGTAACTTGGAGAGTCTAATAAATTGGAGATTAATTCGTCACTTAGAGAGAACTAGATTACCGTTTAGACGTTTATCGTGCTACAAAAGGTGAACACATCAAAATCAATTGATATTAAAACTTGGTGAGATGTTATTTCTATTTAAATAATTTTTTTAAATTCTAATGGGTAGTTCCGTAAAAATAAGCGTTAACTTTTGGATACTTATAGAGAATATAGCTCACTTCTACCCAGACTTGGGTGTATATAATTTGAAGTGGCACTCTATTTGAATTTGAAACAAACACAGTTTATACATGAAACAATGTTTATTGAGTTCGTTGCACATATAGAATTTGCTTTTACAGCAATAAGCATACGTACTACTTGTACGGAATATATAAATACAGCTTTCAAGAACAATATATTTTCAATACTCACAACCCAGCAGAGAGTCAAACCAGCAGTACTGCCACGTAAACTTTGGGCCTGCTAAGCACTAGCTCAGGATAGTACTGGAGCTGCATACCTCGTAGCTCCCTATCACTTATCTATCAACTTTAACAACCTTCTTCAACCCTAACCACCTTTTTTTTTTAATGACGCTGCGTGGTATTTATACTAAGCGCGTATGCCGAAATTAGCATATCTAAAGCAGCTTCTTTAATTCATTCACTCAAAAGTTCGATTCTTGTGAATCGAATCTTGTGTATACCTTACATACTTTTAGCCCGGTCACTCTGTATATAATGCAGCTTGAATTGCCAGGCCATTTTCTTAAAATTCAGTTGTTTAGATTGTAATAGATTTGACCCTACATAATACTTAAAATACTAATTTTAAGCCAATTTCCCCGAACTATCAATATTAAGAGGTGCAAGTTGAAACTTTATGTCTCCGGTGGTTTCGAAAAAACTTTGTCTCATACAGAAAATTATTAAAACTACTGCATAAATTATCTTTCTGCTATGCGTACAAAGAGTATATGAAACATGAACAGTTTGTGTTGGTTCCGTTCCAAGATATTTTATTTCGGAAACGCAAAATATTCCAAAATTTTAAGGAATCCAATAATCCGAGGCGGTTCTGGTCCAAAGCATTTCGAATTAGGGATACATACACGAACTGTATCATCTCATGAAATGTTACATTTCTGAAATGTCATAATTCAATTTTCATGGAAACGATATTTTTAGACTAGTTCACATCGAGTACGTTAAATTCTACAGGGTTGTTTATCAATATAATGCTAAAACTGGATCATTTGTCTGCATTTCGGTACAATCAAAATGGTGCGCAGTGGTAGCGTTTTTCTAATAATACGGTTCTCCTAAAATGAGTAGAAACAGAATTAGACAAGTTTCGTTAAAATCGGCCCGGGGAATCCCGAACGATAGGTTTATCATAAAGGATGTGGTATCGGTAAGTTACCTTATGGCGATATTTTAGTTTTCTCTAATTTTTTAGCAAATTTTTAAAAGAGAGTTGTCATTGTATAATCACCCTTAAAACAAAAGTAAAATTCTGTGTTTGCCGTATTTGGAGAGAAATTGCCGCTATCAGTGATAAAACTGCCAAAGTCAGCTAATCGGAATCACAGACAGTTTTATCCTTTTTTCATGGTGTATTATTTCTTTAAGTTTAGGCAGAAGTTTGAGGGTTTGTTTTATATTTCAGTGCCATTAGCTGTCGGTTGGAAGCAGAATTATTTTATTTATGTCAAAACTTTTTTTTCAGAAAAATGGTGTTAGAGCGGGTTAATGTAGCTCTATGCCGAGGAAATAAACAGTATACATTTTTGAAAGCTAACTAAATCAGTGAAAGATATCATCTATAACAAGCTGTTGAGCTCAGCCATTTTTTTCCAAAATAACGAGAGCTAATTACTCAACAATTCTTAAATTGTCATTGATACAAATACGCAGATTGAAAAAGTTGATTCAATTATCTCAGATTACTTTCATTTTTGCACAGTATCAGAGTGGTTGATCTAACTGGCTACGACTGGTTTAGTTGGCTACAAATCATTTAGTACACGTAACAATCTATTCATAAACTTTTATTTTAATTTCCTCCCCACAGCAGATTGTTCCATGATGCTTTAGAAAAAAATTCGTATTAGCTCAAATTTATATAAACTTTGCGTATTATCTGACCTTTAAACGCTACCTCCTCATAGGGCAACCTGTATAATCAAGAACCTATATACCCATCAATGAGCAAAAAACGCATAGCTATGTCCGCTTCATGATTACAGCCGCAACTTTACCTCGCTGTCTACATAACTCATGGTTCAGTGACATGCGGTATGGTTATAACGTTTTACAAGTGAAATCAAACATGAGAAAGAAACACTTTTGACATATCGAGAATTAGAAGGGGGAAAAAAGTTACCATCAGAAAAAAAAATACGGAAATAAATTTCGTTTGTGCAGCTCTTAATACGGCTGATCACGCAATGGTTTGTGAATATACCCATTTATTCTTCAGATGCTTTTTTTTCATCCCTGTTGATGAGGTGGGTTTCACGGAAGAGAATTTTTCATGGGATGAGTTTTCTTTTATAGAACTGTATTGATAAGGGAATTGTAAAAAGGCATGGATGACTTCGATTGCAACTTATTTAATTCCTTTTTTTATGATCTCACATGCGATGTAATTACAGCGGAACCTCCATATATCGAAGTAGCAAATTGCCGGAAAAAAATTCGATATATAGAAATTTCGATATATAGAACTGAGCTTAGTTTTATCATAATTCTCCTAAAAAAAATTAAAGCTAATTTTCGTATACGAAACTCCATTTCTAATTTATATGCGAATCACATTAAATGAAAGCTAATAACTAAAAAATGAATTAATATGAAAGACTTATTGAGTACTACATACCTTTAAAAAAAAACAATAATCCAGACAGTAGTTACAATGATCGCAGTTACATTCTTTAAAAAAAAAAAAAAAAAAAACCTACGAATGTCTTGCTGAACAGCCAGTTTTGCGGAAAGTTCAAAGAAATGTTCATATTTATTCAGTCTACTAAAAACTTAATCAGGGATATTTTCCGTGAATTTAAGTCCACGACATATTGTTTCAAAAATTTGGGAGATTTTATTCTAAAGTGGAATAAAATCTCCCAATTTGTCTTGAAAAAAATTTCGATATATAGAGATTTTTTTCGATATATAGAAACAATTTTTCTATGTAATGAACATGGAGATTTGCTAAGATTTCGATATATAGAAAATTTCGATATGTGGAAGTTCGATATATGGAGGTTCGACTGTACTTTCTTCTTATTTGCAAAATCACTGTGATTTAAACTAAGCAATTCAAATCACAGTGACTTAACTTGCGGAGATCCGAGATGCAAAATTAAACACAAAAGCACATTAATATTTCCTTTTCTTTAAAAAACAAACAAACACGATGAACACTTGTAATCGAAAAACATAATGATATTACTATATATAAAACTTTTATTCTGTACTTTGCATGTACCTTATTGTATGTCTGTATTTTAGCTTTTTTAAGATAGAGTATCGTCAGCAGAAGGTCATTTTGACGTTTCACTTAGACCATGACATGTTATCAAAATTACTTCAGCGAAGCAGATTTAAGAAAAAATGCGGGAAAATTTCCCTCGGCTTAGAGAGCTTTCTAGGGCCGTATTACGGAGCTACAGTTTTTATTATTATTTAATTTTATTATTTTTTATTTTTATATTTGTTTAAAACAGAGTTTAGTCGTTAGTAAAATATTCTTCTGTCAGGCGATACATAACAGCCAAATGAATTCGAAATGAGGCCATCCTTGTTCATAGAACTCTAAACTTAATGATGAATATACACATGAAAAAATATCATTGAAATTACCTATAACTGAATAACCTTATTTTAGTTGAACTTGCAATATACTTCTTCTGCTATTTCAAAATTACATTATTTTTACAAAAAAAAGGCACTGCTGTGCCATTATTTTTATCAAAATGAATTATAGGCAGACAAACTAAGTCACGTAAGCCTAAAAAAAACTCGCTGTTTTAGACTTACGTGAATTTGGAACGTCAGTATTACAGAAAAATACAAGCACTCGATCGATTAGGGCTGGAGACCGATAAATTTCAAATAATGCGTTTCATCAACATTAATATTTTCATTGAATTCGTGTCTAGACCGATTTAGTTATTGTCCAATATCAATTAGATGGGAAGTCAGAAGAAAATGAAGATGAAATGAATATTGAAAATCGAAGCTTCAGTTTCTTTTCTTATTAAAAGATGTCACTAGTCTTTGCTGTAATTTATCTTTCAATTATCTGAAACTTTGGGGATTTCCGCTCTGTTGTGGTGGTAATATGAAAATTTGATTGATTTTGACAACGTGTCTGATGGAGGAAAGAGTCACAATGCTCAACTGAGACATCAATATTGAAAATCTCCTGTGAAATACTAGTAGTACCGTGAATCCTATTATAATACAATCAAGAGCATAAAAGAGTCTGGAAGAGATGTCCTGTCAACTCTCCAACAGTAATAACAGGGATTTAATGCTATATTAAAATTTCTATAATAATGAAATGTAGTAATGGATCATGTAAATCAAGAGGTTATTCGGATCAGAAGAAGTAAGGGAACTTCAATAGGTAACTGAAATTGTTTCTCTGAATCCATAGGAAAGTTTTCACGTATAATCCAGTTCTTGGACCAGTTCTTGTGTTTTCCAGGATGTCTTTAATTAAGGCCCTACATTCGGTCACAGAGAGATAGGTCAGGAGATTGGGCTGGTTAGCAGGCAGCCCCCAAAGCTACGGAAGCAGTCATAGAGGACGCACGCTGGTTACGGTCAAACTTTTTTTTCCTGATTTAAAATAATTTTGGGGCTATGAACGGCAGAAACATAAAACAAGTCTTGGGATGGCACTTTGTTCATGTAAGTATGTCCAGGTGAACGGTTCGGGGCATGCAGAAATCAGGCAAAATCATTCATCATACTTTTTCCGAGGTTCTGAAAGTCGTGTTACCTTTCTGAAATCGATAACAATATTATGGTCAACGCTTCTCTATACACGTAATCATTGGATATTTTGCTCCTAATAAAACCATGATTCGTAATCAAAGACAACATCGGGTTGTGAAAAGCCAGTACGTGCTATTTATATTTGACACCATTGCAAACGGTACCGCCAGTGTATACAGGTAAGTGTTAACTGCCCAAACTGTCATGGAAGTAGTCCAACTTGATATGCTCGTCGTCCTTAATGGTCTATTTGGTACCTCAGAAACTTCTGATTGTACGTTTCCCCCCATAGTCCTTAAGGTTGCTGTGTACGAAACCTATTGGATTCGCTCACCTCAATGTTAACCTACGGAGAAAATTTATGTAATATTTATAGCTACATAAATGCTGATAATCCAATAAAAATGGTATTTTCAGATTACCCGAACTTTTCGGCACCTTGCAACAGGGTTCATTTTATAAATTTCATCCACCAAAGGAATTTATGAGCATAACGAAAAATACCCCAAGGTATAAAATTTCTTTTTCAATTACGGAGTATATAGTTTTTTTAAAAACATCTTTCAATCCCAGTCGGCAATCGTTGGACAATTTTTTTCCTTCGGTTATCATTGAGGTGGCCGAATACAATAGGGTTAGTACACAGCAATCTTAACGTTGTGTTAATGCTATTCAAAAAGCTGCAACAGCCGTTTTGGCTTAAGTTCATGTATCTGTGCCTCTCACAGTTTTCGGATGCTAATGGCACTATACATGTGTTAATTAGTAGATAACTGAACAATAGTATCACTGCGGTAAAATAACTGCTTTAGAGATTGTATTAAAGCATGTATTTACATTCTTTCCGATACTACGAAAATATTGATCGTTATTGGAGAGGGGGTATATTCATGTATGTTTAATTATGATAGATTTTTGAATTAAAATACAGGGTGTCCAGGCTAAAGGTATCCAAAAGTCATGACTTATTTTCTACGGAGCTATCCATTAGAATTAAAAAAAATTATTTAAACAGTAAGAACATCTCACCAAGTTTTAATATCAATCATAGATTTCGATGTGTACCTTTTGTACCATGACAAACGTCTAAATGGTAATCCAGTTCTCTCCAAGTGTTTCGTAGCATATCAAGAGTTATTACACGAATTGCTTGAATGATACGCTTCTTCACTCATCCACAGTTTCATTTTTTTGTTTATACACAACGGATTTAATGAATCCCCAAGCAAAAAAGTCTAATAATGCCTGATATGCTACGAAACACTTGGAGAGAACTGGATTACCATTTAGACGTTTGTCGTGCTACAAAAGGTGCACACATCGAAATCTATGATTGATATTAAAACTTGGTGAGATGTTCTTTCTATTTAAATAATTTATTTCTTTTTAAAATTCCTAATGGGCAGTTCCGTAAAAATAAGTCATGACTTTTGAATACCTTTAGCTCGGACACCCTGTGTATAGGAAACCTACTAGGTTTCTTATATATTTTAATCTAGATATATGTCATAAAATATTATATAATAGAATATTTAGAAAACTTGTAAGGGAAATTAATGCACTTAGTTAATTACATATTTTTTTCAGTGATTACTATTTAGTTTTCGTTTAATATGTGCGTAAATCTACCCTGCATTCTCCATATTCAGAAAACCTAAACTCAAGCGCTCTTCCCACACCCCACAAGTACCTCCGGCTAGTAATTATGATTAGTAACAAAAATACGTTTCTCAGTATTCCTAGCACGGAAAGTAGATTTTAATCTAGATATATGTCATAAAATATTATATAATAGAATATTTAAAAAACTTGTAAGGAAAATTAATGCACTTAATTAATTACATATTTTTTTCAGTGATTACTATTTAGTTTTCGTATAACATGTGCGTAAATCTACCCTGCATTCTCCATATTCAGAAAACCTAAACTCGAGCGCTCTTCCCACACCCCACAAGTACCTCCGGCTAGTAATTATGATTAGTAACAAAAATACGTTTCTCAGTATTCCTAGCACGGAAAGTAGAACTTTTACCGTTCACACCCAAAAAAAGGGGGGATACTCCCGCACATCACAATAAGCATTCACGGCAGATGCTCCGGAGACCCATACATCTCTCGCCAAAATTTGCGTCCCATCCGGTGCGGCACCCAGTTGACATGCAATCTGTTCCATCGCGACCCTCCCCCCTTTTAACGATGTTTTGTCACGGTATGATAACTTGCACCTAAGACAGAATAAATGGTGTCTTGGCCCCTGTAGGAAGTGGAGAGAAAGGAGGAGAGAGAGAGAGAAAAAAAGAAAAAAAAAAGCAGAACTTTTCGTGCTCTCCCGCTCGGAATTGGCGTGAGCGTACAAACTTGTGTGAAAACATGGATTGGACCCCGTGAACTGGAGAACATTTGTTTTAGCCGCAGTGTTTCTTCATGCATGGTTGAGTGCATTGATGGGCTTCCCTCTTTGTCGCCGGGTTAACTATTTCTTTTCGCCGGGACCTCTGTGAATGTTGCGTCCACGGGTTCCCACCTTTGTTGCTTTTTCTTTTGCTTCTCCCCTCGTTGCTGCCATTTGCGTCCGAGGTAATTTCCATGCCTAGACACAGAGTGGGCGGAATGCGTATGGACAGTCCGATTCAGATGCAGAGATATATATGTATTTCTTCTTCTATTTTTATTACTCTGTTCTATCTCTGTTTTGATTTAAATCACGTTGGTCATCAAAAGGCAATCTGTTCTGTGATAAACTTTCCGGATGAAGTGTTTTAAATACTATAGTTCATGTCAAAGGTTAAGAGAGGTAGTCATAAAGAGATTTAATAAAAGACAGGATAATTACGTGGAGTAATAATTTTTCTCTCCAATTTTCGTTTTCTTTTCCCTTGTCGGTGCTACGTGTTAAAGTTCAAGCAGATTTATTCATTCTTTAAGTTAGCCTTCAGTTGAGCACAGAGTTTGTTTTTGAGCAATTGGACTGCTTTTGGTGTATCCACTCAGTGAAGGGTGTCCGGGCTACAGGTATCCAAAAGTCATGACATATTTTTACGGAACTACCAATTAGAATTTTTTAAAAAATATTTAAATAGAAAGAACATCTCACCAAGTTTTAATATCAATCATAGATTTCTATCATAGTGTCATAGATTTCGATGTGTGCACCTTTTGTAGCACGACTAACGTCTGAATGGTAATCCAGTTCTCTCCAAGTGTTTCGTAGTAGCATATCAGGCGTTATTAGTCTTTTTTGCTTGGGGATTCATTAAATCCGTTGTGTATAAACAAAGAATTGAAACTATGGATGAGTTGAAGAAGCGTAACATTCAAGCAATTCGTGTAATAACTCCTGATATGCTTACGAAACCCTTGGAGAGAACTGGATTAACATTTAGATGTTTGTCGTGCTACGAAAGGTGCACACATCGAAATCTTTGATGCTATGATCGAAGTCTGTGATTGATATTAAAACTTGGAGAGATGTTCTTTCTATTTAATTTTTTTAATTCTAATGGGTAGTTCCGTAAAAATAAGTCATGACTTTTGGATACCTTTAGCCCGGACACCCTGTATTATAAATGAATAATCGTAGGTATCGTTACAAGGAAATGTAAAAATAATTTTTTAAGTTTTTAAAATTTTCTTTTATAAAATGCCTCTAAACACGACTTCAAAAATCATGTAATGAAATATAAGGCTTCCACCAAAAAATAGCAACAATAATTGGTAACAATAATTGGTTCATAAACATATATAATAATATGTTAGTCCATGAGTATTAGCATATATGCTCAACGAGCCAGCAGTTATAGGAAGAGGAACTGTTCCCAATCCACTGTGCTTTCCCTTTTCTAACCTTACCAGCTTCCTTTTCCCCTATTATCTACAAATAAAAACACCGCCCCCCCCCACAATGTGTTGGCGTAAATAAGACAATTTTAGAAAGTCCAAGGATAATTCCAAGGTTTCTCCTACTGGGCCCTTTCTAAATAGTTAAGTCAAGTAACCATTTATCCATCCATCATCGGTTGATATACATATAGTTTTTAATTAACGAAACATACTTGTATAAATTACGTATTATTAATTAACCTAATTATTTCAGACTAGCGGCCCGTACCGACTTTGTCCGGGTTGAACAAAATATTATACCAATAAATTTCCAGTTGATAGCCAATAAATTGTAAATCTCTTTTTACCTTAAAAATAACCTTATTAATAACTTAAATTAATATTACGTTAGTTAATAATTAAAGTTAATTTTTTAAAAGAAAAAGGCTTGCCGGAGAACGGCTAGATTCGAACCTCTAACGTCAGAGCAGAAGCCCACCGCGATAGCTCCACGCTAAGGATCGTTGAAGACTTCGCTACAAAAAGCGGTAGAGGACAGTAGCGGTAACAATGGAGATCGTTAGGATTAAGCCCCTAACTTTATTTCTACTGATCAGATATACATAATATATACCCTATG
>OU015492.1:175828656-175843656 GCA_907164885.2 Dolomedes plantarius
ACAGCCCAGCGGTATGTTCATGAAATCCTTCAACCACATGTGTTTCCACTCATGCAACGGCTCCCAGGAGCCATTTTCAACAAGACAATGCTCGGCCTCATACGGCAAGGGTGTCACAAGACAGTCTCCACACTGTTACTACCCTTCCTTGGCCTGCCCGATCCCCAGATTTGTCTCCAATCGAGCATATCTGGGATCATTTGGGACAATGAGTTGGGCATCCCACGAGTTTGAACGAACTAGAGGCAAGGTTACAGCAAATATGGAACGAAATGTCTCAAGACATCATACAGAACTTGTATGACTCAATGCCCGATCGTATCTCATCGTGCATTCGCGCTAGAGGGGGTCCAACGGAGTATTAACTCCTCCGTTCTTTTGCCTTTTTCTCTGAAATAAATTATCCTTTTTTTTTGATTTTCTTATTATTTACTTATATCAAAGTAGTCATTACGTATGTAAAATTTCGTTTCATTTTGACGACTCCTTCTTGGTGCGCTAATTTTATTGTCCATGAGTGTATAATATATATATATATATATATATATATATATATATGAAATGACCCGAATTGAGTCATCTCATGAAGAAACACAATCAAGGCCGAAATTAAATGCAATTCCAAATCATAAAGAAGAATTGAAGTTTATTCCATAAAAACAGCGACATGTTACTCGCTTCGAAGCCAGCCCGCGTCTCTTCGTAAGAGCGCCAAAATACAATTAGCTCAGAGAGGTTACCAGAATTGGCGGAGGAAGTTAGTGTGTGGAAAGGCGAGGCGTTTTCGCCAAAGAGTAGAAAAAGGGGTTACCAGAACAGAGATAAAGTTCAGAACGGGTGATTATAGGTTGTTAATAATATTACCATATACAGTGGAATCTCGATCTATGTTTCAGAACTTCTACGAGGGGTAGGATGAATCCTGACGACTCGAAATCCTATAGCAATGTGGGGTCGGAAATATTTTCCTGAAGCGGTGATGTACACAGAAAACCATAAAGAAAGAGACCGCAAGTGGATAATCGTTTTAATAATAAATGTACAAAAACAAAAGGTACGGGGGTCAAAGTAAGTGTTCGAAGTTTTTTTCCACCGACTGCAATGCAGACCTCACATCTCCGGCGCATGGAATTCCGAACATTCTGGAGTAATCCAGGCTCATCTCGAATTTTTCCGGCCGCTACTGCGATTCTTGCAACCAGCTCCTCAGCATTGTCAACGGGGGTGTCATAAACCCGTGTTTCATATGTCCCCATAAATAAAAATCAAGACAAGATAGGTCTGGTGACCGAGCAGGCCAACGCACGAAACCACCACGTCCGATCCACTGTTGGCCAAATCTGACGTCTAGGTAGTTACGGCGATTGCCCCACTACAATCTGCAGCCCCGTACACCAAATGCATGTCGGCTAACTCTGCGTTCGTATAATTAGCTATACTACTAGCTCTGAGTCCTTGTGCGAAATGACGATTCCCTGCACGAACGCTCGGAACTTTCCCGCAACGCCATCTGCCGCTTCAGGAAAGCATTTCCGACCCCACATTTCTATATGATTTCGAGTCGTCAGGATGCACTCTACCCCTCGTAGAAGTTCTTAAGCGTTTAACTAGGACACCCTGTATATACAGTGAAATTAATGTACGGCGGCCAGTTATGGTTCCGAAAAAAAGTGGCCGTTTTGAGAGGTGACCGTTGAAAAGAGGTTTCTTCCATAACATTGGCAATGAACATTGGCTTCCAGTGACAGTCATGCCAGTACTCATCCCTCCTTACAACGATGAATTCCGTCTTCACTAACACCTTCTGCCGTCAAAAATTTAATAACCACTCGTTAGGACAGTTTGGGCGAATCCATGTCTCGACCGTACATAGTTACCATCCTTAAACACGTTTAAATAACGCATTAACACTTTCCAACGATATCAGCTTTGTTTCGTAACATACAGGTACAACGTCATCAAACGCAAAGCTCTGAGTATTTTACCACTGCCGCTAAAACAAAAGCCTCACTTTCATTTGGGCAATCCTTATATTTTAATTCAGTATTTTTACTACCCCACCACTAAAATGAAAGATTATGAAGGATATAGCATTCTGAAAATTTGAAAAAAAAAACGATTTCGATTTCAAAAATTTGTGTTTAAGATTTAAAGTAATTGTAATTCACCATTTTCCCTCAATTGCTTGAAATTCTGTTGTTAAACTCTAAAATTATTAGACTTTTATGAAGCCGTTTATTTAAATGCCTTAAATTTGATTTATACTTTATCTATGCTCTTGGATAAAGTGTTTTCTATTTTAAGGATTAACGAAATCCATTTATTGATTCGACATTTCGGACCCAAGAAAAATTTAACTTTCTGGAATAGAGTAAAGAAAGATCTTAGAAGTTAAAGCACGAATTTACCATTTCCAATTACATTCCAAATGAAAACATTTTTAACATTCTATATTATAATTTTCCTCCCCATTTGGAGCAACTGATTTATGCTATGTCTGCTTCTCATATAGCGAAATTACGTGATCATGATTTCATTCTTAATTAAGACTATTTTATTAGATTGTAATTTCGCGCAATTTTGTTCAACGCCTTGTATGGATGTGCAGTATCAGAAAACTTTTCACTTGTGAAATTAATAACTGACTAAAAACTTGAAGTAGTAGTTCTCCAAGATATTTGTTTTGTAGACGGATATAGCTTTTTCAACCTTTCGAAGAAAGGGATTTCGAGAAAATTTATTACAGCCCCTTGGTGGTACGTTATGGCTCCATTGATGGCCGTCCAGCTAATTTTGTTTGTTTTCGTGATGACTGGTATTATTTCTGGTCAGCTTCAAATAATGGTCAGCTTATAAATGATGTAACCGAATGATGACAAATTGTAGTCCACTAGAAAATTTATCTTACATATGAATAAAACGAAAACTGGATAATTACAAATTTAGTACTTAAAAATCGAAATTACTTTCATAAGCTGTTTAAGTGAAAAAAATGTAATGAAAGCCTCTTGGTTCATGAGCGAAGTTATGAACTTTTATCTGTTTTAGGGTAGTAGAGAAGTATTTGTAAATAAAATAATGTTCTCACGTTATCTACATAAATTATGATTAAGGTTATGATAACACTTTCTTTCAGAATCGTTTTAACATTTTCCTTACGGGGTGGGATGGCGTGTATCCGAAGAATACGGGCCTAAGAAAGGATATATATAAATATATATATATATATATATATATATATATATATATATATATATATATATATATATATATATATATATATAATATATATATATATATATATATAAATATATAAATAAATATATATATATATATAATATATATATATATATATATATATATATAATATATATATATATATAAATATATATATATATATATATATATATATATATTTATATATATATATATATATATATATATATATATATATATATATATATATATATATATATATATATATATATATATATATATAAATATATATATATATATATATAAAATATATATATAAATATATATATATATATATATATATATATATATATATATATATATATATGTGTGTGTGTGTATACGTATATCCCTCTTAATGGCCGTTCTTACAAAGGGGGTGTGAAATTTCTTGTTCTAAAGAGGGAATCGGAAAAATGGGTCCCGTATGCTAAAGGCTAATGTAAAGTATAGTTGTGATAACAGTGAGTGAGCTGCAGTCCCACGTGTATTGTAAATTTGAGGCCGTTATATGTCTTAAAAAATTAATTAAAGAAAAAATAAACCAAGTGTTGCCTGAACTTTCAGGGCTGAAGTAAAAATACGAGCAAGAAATGAAGCGTACTTGGTAACCACAGTAACTTATTAAGTGCAAAGAAATGAAATCACTCAACACAGTATGTTATATTCATTTTTACTTTTGTTGTCAAATATTTTTGTGAACCTTCTACAATGCCTTTCTCAAAACCCAGATGCGGACCTAAGCGGCAGCCTACCCTAGGTGAAAAAAAATAACGGCATCCCTGCTGACACATGTACGACCGACGAGGGGAAAAGAAAGACCGACCTTAAAGGAAAATGACAGAATGGATAACATATGGAAGCAATGGGGATAAGCAAGATGACGTGGGATAGATTTCGCGCGTCATATGGGACTGCGGGTCGAATAACCCGCATTTATAATAGAGACAGCGAAATCCACAGAAGAGAGGATAATGCTTTTTAAACAGAATCTAGGGTTCATGCTGTAAAGAATTATAACTATATCCGTAACCTAAGGGATTAGTTGATGTGCAAAGTCCAATAATAAGAAGAAATTACGGTAATTGAATGGCAAGCTAAAATTTAATTGCTCCTCGACTTTTACATACAGCTAAATATAAGAACGAAAAATAGAGTAAATGCATCTGGCTTACAAAAAAGGTTCCTTCTCCGAAATTTTCCTACTCAAAGGCTCCTATTCAAAGGTTCATACTCAGACTTGTTTCCACTACTTAGCACACTTTCGTTTAAGTTCAGTTTTCTAACCTAATACTGTTTTACTAATTACTTCCTATTCTAAGCTTTTCTATACATGAATTCAGGCACATGTCTGTCTTATGGTGATCATCTGCTTCCTCAATCAAAGTTTCGATTTAAATGTCATCTGTCGCTGGTTGGGGCAAATTCGGCTCACCGCCTTCTTATTTAAAAACTCGCAACGTGCGTACGTTATCTTCTCCGATTAGCATTTTCTTCGCGTTCCTAACGGTGGATTGCAAGGTTTATATAACGATAGACCAGTAAAATACGGCTGAAAGAAAAGCAAACTTACTATAAAAAAACTGGCTATAAAAGAGTTAATCTAAAAAACTGGTTTCTAAATGGAAAATAATGTCGTACTGCGTAACAATATTTTGTGACGATCGTCTACCAGGTACAATGTTCGAACACGGAACTCCAAACTTCGATGATCGGTATCGCATTAGTTCAGCATTCCCGGCCTTCAGAAGAAGCCTTATTTCCTATGATTTTACCTCGCATATGTCTTTCTTTCTGAGGCTAAAGACACCGCGTGTTCGACTGGATATATTTTATTTATTTGATATGGTTCAGATCATATTTCTGCAGTGAGGTACTTTTGCTGTGCATTTGGCTGACGTTCCAGACACGTCTGACAAGCCACCTGTCCGATGGATTCAGGCTGAAGGCGTTAGAAAAACCTTTTAAAAACATTTGTAACTATTAGGCAAACAATCAGAACTGGTAACAAAATCCAACAGACTTGTGTCTATATATGTGAAACGGGAATACGAGAAACAGCTAATATCACCTACTTAGAGACATTGTATGAGTAACGGTCCATAATCTTTCTTTCCTGCCAGTGTAACGACCATCTGGTAGGAGTGGGGTATAACTTATATTCCTTGGTCTCGAGACCGGCATTTTACCAACCGAACTAACCAGGCGTTGTGAGGTATGTTATAGGCAATGATTTTTCCTCGTACTCCTGCATAAAACTTCTGAAAACCATGTTTATATTCGACCTCCCTGTAGAATGAGAAACATTAGGATGTAAAAAAAATAATAACAATAAATGTATAATAAACATCAAAAGGATTTGAACATAGATTTCCATTGCAATGAGCATTTTTTTCTCTAAAATAACGGCAAAACTGGTTGGTTTGGAGCACATCGGTCATCTTCTGCCTCACGAGGGATAACCTGACCCTGACCCTCAGCTACAAGACTATTCTGAACATTTACCTTCCCTATTTCTATGCCTACAGCGGCATCCAAACTCTCTGGTTCCCCAGACTAGTGCCCTAGCCATTCGGCCATCGTCTGGCCAAAACGTCAAAGAGAATGTTAAGTACTTACTCATTTGTAAATGAAGCGCCTGTCATAGATTAATCACCTACGTCTGCTGAAGAGGCAATTAAGGAGGGTGAATTCATTTCACCGGTAGCTTTGTGAACCTGCCGTAGCTGCATGTTCATTGTAATATATACCGGCAATTTCTATCAATATGGGCCTGCTGTAATGAATTTATTATTATTATTACTATTATTTTTATTATTACTAATATCTTACATCGTGGATCATGCGAGAAGCGCTGTGAGGTGGAAAATCGGAATTTTTTGATTTCGTTCGGGAATAAGGTAAAGTAATTCCAAATGTGGAACTGTTTATTCCTGTAGTCATCAGCTATGTCGTGACGAATGCAATGTCCAAGGAGGCAATATTGGAAATTGATAGCAGTATGGGTATGTGAAGGATATACGGTAGTGGAATTTTTACCATGTTTTTTATTAACTCGCTCTCTTGTTTGTGTGTTTGTGAGTTTGTCCCGTACAAATCATGCAATCGATTTTTAACTAACTTCCCGACTAGCTAGACATTTGAAACTTTTAGAATAGCTCAGAACACGATGACAATGCATTATTTTAATACTTTTAGCCATCTTTAAGCAGAATTGAATTCATTTTCAGTTATTTTCAGTTAATTTTGCTTTGTAGACTGGTGCAGCCATCTATCGGCCAGGACGGGAACGAAAAGTTAAACGCAAGTTAACTTCCAATTAACTTCATTTTCTTTCAAGTTGATGGGATAATTCATCAAAATTTTTTTTTAAAAAGTATTTATTAATACATAGAATTGTCAAGTTTATATGATTCAACAGAAAATTTAAAAACATGGTATATAAAAAGTTCTTTTTATCTTGAAATTATTTGAAGTTTAAGCTGCTGATAAAATGGACGACATGTTACCGAAACTCAAAATAGAGTTGAAGAGCCCAATTTAGTTAACTTACCTTTCTGTTTTTGAAAGAATATAGAAAATTGTCTTGTTAATAAATTAGAAAAGAAAACCGTTGTAGAAAAATGTCTTTTATAAAATTGTCTAGTAATTTTATAAATTTAGTTGTGAGATTAATCTTTAGATCTCTATGTACAAAAATTTATGGCACCTAATTTATTCAGACGATTTTTATGCATAAATTTTGCTGTTTATAAAGCATGTTGTTATAGCTAATTTACCCTTCTGTTTTTGAAAGAATGTAGAAAATTTTCTTGTTAATAAATTAGCAAAGAAAACTGTTGTAGAAAAATGTCTTTTAGAAAATTGCCTAGTAATTTTCTAAATCTAGTTGTGATATTAATCTTTAGATCTCTATGTACAAAAATTTATGGCAACTAATTTATTCATAGACGATTTTTATATAAATTTTGCTGTTTATATAGTCTGTTGTCATGGTTAACTTACCCTTCTGTTTTTGAAAGAATGTATAAAATTGTGTTGTACATAAATTAGCAAAGGAAAATGTCTTTTAGAAAATTGTCTAGTAATTTTCTAAATCTAGTTGTGATATTAATCTTTAGATCTCTATGTACAAAAATTTATGGCACCTAATTTATTCACAGACGATTTTTATACATAAATTTTGCTCTTTATATAGACTATTATCATAGCCCAAAATATGCATGCCATGGCATGACCGATTTTCCCGCTGTAAGCTTATCTTCCAAAGTTTTTTAATCTCTTGAACTGTCAACTGATGTTGGTACAAAATCTATAGAAAATAAATTTAAAGTTTCTCCTTAAAGGACACAATCCCATCCGTAGCTTTTCATATATCTTCGATAAGGAATTTATAATTTAGTCTGAAGCTATTAGGCAACTTTAAACAATGAACAATGGTAATAAAAAAAACTACGCTGTCTGCTTTTTTTCTCTACGTTACGTAGGGAATGCGTGTGGAAAACTTACAAACAGATTCGATAGTTTCACTGTTATTTTTTTTTCAAAAGTAATAAATGAAAATTCTTTGAGAGCTGTGATATGGGAGGGTCGAAAAATTCAATGTAAAGCAAAAATGTCTCTAAAGTCACTTTCGTCGAAATCCTTATTTACTTTAGTGTTTTCCTCTGAGTTTTCCTCTGATAGAGTATAGGGAAAGATTACTTTGTAAAACATTTTTAAAAAGCTGATAAATGTATTTCGCCACCAGCCAACCCCCATGTCGATTCTCTGCATTCGATTTTCACTCTCTAAATCCAAAAGTATTATGTAAGTTTATACTTTATCGAAAATATAAAAGGTACATTTGCTCACAAACAGACAAAACTTAAGTTTTAAACTTTTAATATAAATTCCAAGTTTAGAACTATAAATATAAAATGAAAATCATTCAATATGTATAAAATAAATATGTGAATAATAAATTAATATTTAAATAATAAATAATTAATTTCATAAAAATAAATATAAACAGTAAATATAATTAATAATTTTGCTGTTGTGGTTAATCCCCCAGTAAATCACACTGGATAACTGGCGCAGCGGCGAATTTCTGCCATAACATCATAAATAATAGAAGATAAATATCATATAATAAATATGATAAGTAATAAATAAAAATGTGCTTATTTATTTTTTCCTGACAACTGTATTTTTTTTCAAATCTTTATGTTGTGAATCATGAAATTTTAATGCTCTAATTCAAATCTCGTAGAATACTTCAGTTACTTATGAATCGAAATTAAAGAGAAAAATATGAGTGAATTCTTTGTTTCTTTCAATTTTTTTACAATCCTGAGTCTAACGTATTTTACCTACATAGCCATAATTTAATCAGCCATTATTCAATAGTAAAAAGAAGCTAAAAAAATTTATTCCAATAATAGCAAAATTTTTTTTCAATAATACAAATATAAAAAGGTTTTTTGTTATTCTTATCGTTTAAGGTAAACACAGTAGGGTGCAGAACATAAATAAGTAACCTCAATTAAATACAGTGGTTTAATCATAAGGTAAAGATTATAAATTTTGAAGCATCTTAACATCTCTCACTCATAACAGAGGATGGAGCAAGGTTAGCAACATTTAATAAATATGCTGGTAAGTTAGTAAATAAAGTTAGAGAGAATTATGTGGGCTCTAAAGGTTAATATTATGACACAGTTTAAGTTAAAATTTTGGCAATTACTTCAAAGTCACCAGGTCTGACCTTACCTTTGTATACACTATCTACGAATAAGAATTTGGACACCTGTGATAGAAAAGAAAAACAAAATTTATTCATGTTCAATCGTTGATAGAGCCTCCACGAGCGGCAATTACAGCCTCAACCCTTTTAGCATGCTTTCCACAAGTCCTTGTATGACGGCTAGTGGTATTTTCTTCCACTCGGCTTGGAGAATACATGTAAGTTCCTTCAGCGATTTTGGACGGTTTTTGCACCCCTTAATTCGGCGATCCAACTCGTCCCAGAGGTTCTCGATAGAGTTCAGGTCTGGGCTCTGGACAGACCAGTCCATTCAGTTAACCCCATTGTCACCATAACAATCCATGGTGAACTTTTCGCAACATGACGGCTGGTGTTGTCGTCCTAGAAGTAACATGGGTCCAACCAGTAAAACTGCCACAACGTAGGAAGCACACTGTCATCCAAAATAAGGCAGTAGGCGTCGGCGTTGAGCTTACCATAAATTGGGACTACGGGTCTCAGTCCATACCAGGAGACACACCCCAGACGATATTTCCACCTCCGCCAAACTTTACTATGGGCACAATGCATTCTGGCAGGAGGCGTTCTCCAAGCAGACGCCAGACCCAGACCTTGCCATCCAAACGTTAGAAGGTGAACCTTGATTCGTCGCTCCAGAGAACCTGTTTCCACTGATCTACGATCCACTTTCGACGTGTTTTGCACCAATTTAACCGGGCAGTGTGGTTGGACTTTGTGATCAAAGGCTTATGGGCGGCAGCACGACTGTGAAAACCAAGGAGATGTGCTTCTTACGGATGGTATTCATCGAAACAACACTCCCGGATGCCTGGTGAAACTGCTGGAGTATGTGGGCCATCGGTTGGTTGCGGTTCTTCCGAATTTCTCTGGATAGTACCCGTCGGTCTCTATCTCCCAGTTCCGTAGGTCTGCCGACTCGGGGTACATTTCGATAATCACCGCTCAGCTTCCACTCCTGAATCACATGGACCACTGTCGATTTTGGGTAATTCAGCTCGCTAGATATCTCCCTTAAGGATCGGCCATTTATGTGATACCCTACGATTCCACCTTTCTCGAAATCAGATAACTCTGCACTTCGTGGCATGTTGCATACGACTAATGCCAATGTTGTTTCCTAGACGATATTTAACTGCAGAGGGCTTGGAGTACATCAGGACCGCAGATATCGTCATTTGCATGGGTGTACAAATACTTATTGGTGCATAGTGTAAAACTGATGCGACCAAAATCCTTTTATAAGCGGGTTTCCCTTTTTTCGGAGATCTATATACGTTTCTGGGTTTGCGTGGAGCAAAAACTAACCTTTGAGTTAGTTTATTTTTTAATATTTTAGGCTGAAGTTCTTCAGCTTAATTTACGCCATGGATTGCGCCACTGATATTTCCTAAATATTATTACAAAATTGGCTGTTTCTTTCTCATATTTACATAAAACAATGCAACTGTCCTCGGAACTGCCATTAAAAGAAACGAAACCTCACATCTTTTACATACATCAGATTTGATTAATCTATAAAAAATTTGATGTAAAACTTCAGTTGACATCGGTCGCTTGTCTAATAAATGAGTTTTTTTAATAATAAAAAAAAATTACTTGCGTCTTTTCCTGTTTTCTTCCAGTGTTCCTACAACACTGATAAACACCCAAAAATATGTTTATATGCAAAGTATGCTTGTTTGTGTTCATAATCAGCGTTGTTTGCTCTATCTTTTAATTACATCTTTGTTCAACATACTACACTGCTCAAACGTTGTGCTAATCTTTTTTCGTTTATTTATAACCATAACCCTCGCATGGGTTTCTCCTCTTATAACATTCTTTGTTCCAACATTGCTATCGCTTTCCCACACCGAACGTTCATTTTTCCCCATTTCCAACAAAAACTGTGTACAATAGATAGTAAACTTGTTGTTTTGGAGACAAAAATACCAGCAGAGAAAAGAGATACACTAAAGAGCTGGAACAGAAAGAAACCAGTGTTTTTTCCCCCTCCTTTTCAAAGCAGAGTCATTCAATATATGAAGACATTCCATTTATCGCTTCCGTTTCCCGAGCTACTGCAAAACCATCACTTTTATCAGGCTAGAATTACATTGTGGAAGGGAAAATAAACGTTGCATTTGTTACATCTCGGGCTCTGTTTTATGATTCATTACGCCGCACTTCAGAATAGAACTGTGTGGGTATCGGGGGTAATTTTATGTGTGTGATTGGCATGCCTCGAGATTAAAATCATTATGCGCCATTACACAAAGGAAGAGTGGCAGTTAAGCGTTTTATGATACGATAAAGTAGCTGTTAAATAAAATTTAGCAGCCGAAGCATTTATTCTCGGCAGGTTACTTTTTTTTTTCAGGGAGCTTCTGCGATCATGAAGTACTTTTTTTTATTTCGTAACTATCCTAGGGTTACAAAATTCCCCACGCATTTATATTGAACTAGCTGAAAACCCGCGCTTCACTACGGAGTACATTCAAATTAAATACAACGGTCAATGTATGCAAATTATACCAAAATATATATATATATATATATATATATATATATATATATATATATATATATATATATATATATAATAAATGCGACGATCAATGTATACAATTGATGTAAAATATATATATATATATATATATATATATATATATATATATATATATATATATATATATATTTATATATATATAAATCGTAAGGGATATTTATTTTTTTTGGATAATATCCAATCGTCTGCCGCATTAGAAAGAAAATGAATATTTTTTTGTCTATTTAGTTGTTATGCACGTGACGATAAATTTATTTAAAGTACCAGAAAAGGAAATCACGTGATCAGCATTTAACAAATTAAATTCTAAAAATTAATCTTTAAAAGTTCATCAAAAATCAGAAAATCGAGGTAAAGGTTCAAAAAAGATTTCATTTTAAAGGAATTTTTATGATCTTTCTCGTGATATAAATTTCATAACCGTCAAATTATTATTTTAAATGCAAACTTAAAAAAAGTTACAAAAACAGCTTAAAAATTTAATTTTAAAAAATCTAAGTACCAATTTTTCAAAAATCTCTCTTAGTGCACCCCTACACCATAAGAAGAATCGCCATGCAAAATTTCAGCCCTTTAGGTCCAGCGATTTGGTCTGTGCGTTGTATGTCAGTCAGTGAGTCAGTTACGGAACTGTTTTGTATATAGATATAGAGATTAAGGGATGGTGGACTTTCAAAATGCATAAAGTACCTTGCATAATACTTGGTAAATATTTGTTATATTTTAACAGGTATTCATCATGAACATGCTGTTTTCCTGTTTAACACTAGATCTCATTTAACAAATGATAGACTTACTTTTATGTTGTTAAAATTGCACAATTTCTCATTAGCAATTTTTGAATAGCATCTCGTATGTATGAAATGTTCCTTGTAAATCTCTAATCGTCATATTCATTTCAAATATAAATATTAACAAATTTAATTGTGATACGGATGTACTTTACGTATAATTTTACTCTCAATTTGATAAGTATTCTATTGCATTTTTTTTTACTTAAAAGAGGTTTTGAATAACTTGTTTAGATAAATTTTTACAGTAAATTTTCAATTTGTTACATTTTTTATGGACATAAATAACTGTAAAATTAGTACAGTAAATCATTATGGAAATTCATGAAAAAATAATTTAGAAATTTTTTACCTTAAAAATATGTATAAAAAGGGGTTTGTCTTATAAGACGCCGTGTCCAATACACCTGCAAATACGGTATATGACGCTTTCTGTTTTTTTGCATATGAAGGTAGACGTTTAAATAACGACTGTGTAATTTTTAGAATTTGAAATTTTTACGTAATTAATACACAAGGTGCGACCATTAATTTCCAGTACTGATCTAATAACTCCAGAAAATATTACATGAAATACATACATATTTAATATGTTTCGAAGTAACTCCCACCTGTGGTAATGCACTTCTGTGCTCGGCTGTATAAGTTTCGGAAACAACTTTTAAAGTCCTCTTTTGGAATGCTCTTGGGAATGGGACGTCACCACTTTCTTGATGGCTTCGACATCCTCAAATCTTATTCCCTTCAACAAACCTTTCAGTTTTGGAAACAAGAAAAAGTCTGCCGGTGCTAAGTTCGGAGAGTATGGAGGATGCTGCATCTCCACGACCTCAAGCTCGGCCAATTTGCTGAAGGGAACAAGATTTGAGGATGTCGAAGCCATCAATAAATCGGTGGCATCCCATTCCCAAGAGCATTCCAAAAGAGGACTTTAAAAGTTGTTTCCGAAACTTATACAGCCGAGCACAGAAGTGCATTACGGCAGGTGGGAGTTACTTTGAAACATATTAAATGGGTATGTATTTCATGCAATATTTTCTGGAGCTATTAGATAAGTCCTGGAAATTAATGGCTGCAACTTGTATTACACTGCATTGCGGCATTGATGTTCGCTGTTAAAAAAAATGAAATTGCTTTTAAGAAATATCACATTAAAATAAAAAAAATATATATAAAAGACACGCGCATTGCATTTGAAGTTTTATTTTCATGTGTAGAAAACTGAATTCAAAAACATGTATATTATGTTAGTCTGCGAATAGAAAAAATATTAGAGGAAAATTCCCCACACTCTTACATCGGGCTGAAGATTTATGACGTGAATAGAGATGCTGCTCTGAGAGAAAATGTTTAGCGCAGTAAATGAGAAAAAATTAAGGGAAAATCAGTACATTCAGTATATGACTATTGGAGATGACCTTGGGGAAACTGGTTAGAAACTAAAAAAATAATGTAATATTACGCAAAATGCTGAAATTTTAAAGTTATTATGAGTTACAAACAATATTTGAGATCATAAAGAACTTTTCTCTCTTAAAGTTACTTAACAGCTTCTTCAAATATTTAAAATTAAGGCTATGCCTCTTCACTAAAAATCAAAACAATATTTTATGCTATGAGCACGTAATTTATGTTACATTTATATATTTTAGCCCTATCTTCTACCATTTAAAAACTACTGAAGAGGATTACATTTAGAACATTTTATACTATACCCTGCGCTTCCGGGTATCAGCAATACACGAATGAGAATGAAAAACCGGAAATTTCTAAAAACGCAGCCATTATTTTGAATAAATTTTACACCGCGCTTCAAATTACGGCATGATTAAAAGATGGAAAAACAGGTTTTCATTTTTTTTCTTTCTTTATTTTATGTCAAAGTCTGTTAGTTTCCTTTTGTTCTCAAGAAATGTTGACATTCTTTAGAGCTCTTTTTAATTTTTTTTATAACCTCTATTTTAATCCGACCACTAAAATCTGCAAAAATAAATAATCTATATAGTGATGACTTAGAGTACAACGTATAACTGAAACGGTGCATGAGATTTTGTGCTTCCATAAATGTTAGCGTATCGATGTCATCGAGGAATTATTTTTGAGGTTCCTAAGCTAAACTTCCTAAGGTTCCTAAGCTCAATTGTGGTTCCTTTTTCATGTGTAACATGTAAAATAATGCATTATTATCGTTTTTCCTTGTAAATAGGCATATTAGCTAAATTTCTGTTGTACCATGCATTTAACACAGGGTTTCTATGGTATCTCACCAAATTGGCGAGATATTATGGCGAGATAAATGGCGAGATCACCAAATTTGGTGATATAATATCTCGCCAAATATAGACAGATTTTGACATTTGGTCTATTTGAAATTATACTTCTAACAAAGCAGTCTCAGGTTACATGCTTTTTTTTAAATCGTTGTAGTTTAAAATGTGGAAGTCACTTTCTTTATTACGACATTTGCCCATCCCCACCGCGAATTTGTTGACCTTCAAAAGCTGCTGTGTACTAAACCTATTGGATTCACTCACCTCAGTGTTAGCCTATGGATAGAATTTGTCGTAGGATTGCTAACTTGTAGTTAATTATTTTTTTAATTGTACTCGGTAATAGAAAAAGATATTTACACACGT
>OU015492.1:175848656-175861156 GCA_907164885.2 Dolomedes plantarius
ACTCTCGTACGCAACACTTATTTTTTGTCTGTCTATGTGACACGCCTTTATTTCTACTTTTCTTGTTACCTGGAACGCACTTCCGATCGTAGTATTGTACTCTGTCTCAACTCGTAGATAAGCAGTTATTTACAAGAAGGTGTGGCCCCATCTGGCGGCTACATTAAATAGCACCTCTTCCGGACATAAAATACATGTGCCCGGGGTTAAATACCGTAGAGTGGCATTTGGACTGAAACTGTTTTATTTGTTATTTCCTTATACCATCTTTTATTTCAAACGCAGTCATTTTAGCGTTGAATAAAGAGAGAGTATTTGTCTTTGCATGATGGCTGGTTTGTTTGAAATATACTCAGTGAACTATTTAATCACATTATCTGTTATGATGCTTAAAGTGCACATCTATGTAATACTAGACGCACACCATCTCTTTAATACTAAAAGTAAACTATCCGTGTAATGGAAAATCACTCTATCTATACAATACTTTAAGCGCATTGTGTATATATATATAATTTTTGACAGCATTTTAACTTGTTCATTATTCTATTGTCTCTATGTGCGTTTTGTTACAAACAAGTGAATGCAGTGGCGCACCCAGGGGGTGGACCAAGGGGCCCTGGCCCCCTCCAAAGGAATAGAAATTGCATTATGAATATTGAATTTGCATTATAAATATTTTTATCCGTTCAACTCGGCCCCTCCAAGATTAAATACTGGTTGCGCTAGTGAGTGAATGAATGTAATTCAAGTGTTACTGCTAAAGACAAATTTTTAAAAATACTATTATTCAAAGCACACTATCTATGTAATTCTAAAAGCATATTGACAATATAATACTAAGCATATGCACTGTGCTATGCATGTAGCTCTAAAATTCTCAGTTTGTTTGTCTGTAATTCAAAACACCAAAAACGTTTAACAATGCTGCCGAATTTGTAAACTGTCCGTTTCAGAGGAAACAAGAGGGTCCTTCTGAAATGAGAGAAAAAAACAACATGAAATAATTCCATTATAAATAGGCCACTGATTTCTGAATTATAGGCAGTTACCGGGCTTTAGCGAATTAAGACTGTAGATCCAATTAGGGACTTTGGTGATTTTTTTTCTTGGTTTGCTGATCATACTTCACAAAAATCAGAGCTAGATAGACGTGATGAGAAATCACCCAAAAAAGTGATAAAAATATGAACCGTATGTAACAGAAACTAAGGATTCAGGCAGAAGGATGGGTATTGTGCAATGTTACTCACCAAAATTCCCTTAATTATGTTTTACCAGATTTTGTGCTGCCCCGCCCCCTGATTTTTTTTTTTGGGGGGGGGAGAGAGGTTGATGATAATCATCGGAACTGCTGCTATATTAATTATGTTTCATAGTAGATTCATCATAAAGTTTAGAAAGACGGTCTCATTTTAAATTGTATTTCTGCCGTCTGTTAGCTGAACTGACAAAAGTGCACTATTAATAGAAAAAATAACACCAAAGCGGGGCAATGCAAGTGCAAACCAAAGCAGAAAAAAAGGAAAGTGTATAGTATTGTCAAAAGATAGCATTTCAACTAAAAATGCTAATGATATCTTTATAAATCCCGTCTTTTAAGCTGTGACAAGTTACTTCTCAAAATATTAAGTAATACTTAATTTCAATTCTTGAATTATCAGTGACATGAATAGTTAGGATTATTTAATTATCTTAAAGTATACCTCCAATTAGGAAATTAGCAGGAATTCTACAAGATATGTAAATGATACGTGACCGAATGGATTACGGGAAGTCTAGTAGATATTAAATAAAGGAATAGTAGAAGTAGATATCCCGTAAAATATAATAATGATGGTGATTATTTTTTGCAACGAAAGCTAGTGCTTTGAGTACTCTTATTTTATCTTGACAGATCGGTATTCGGCTTTTTATAAGATAGATGGTTTAAACTATCTCCTCTCCCTGGGGCTTTTAAACTGACGCTGTTTCCCATTGTTCTGGTAAAAAAATCTCGTTTGTTTTTCAAGATACAAAAGTTTGTTTGTGATGTTTGTTTTCTCAGTAAATACAATTCTTTACAATGTTTTCTAACAGCTTTACAATAAATACCCTATAAGTTCTATTAAACTTCCTTTTGATACACACCAAGGAATTAGATACTTTTTAAGATTTATTCTATATATTATATAGAAAAGAAAGGTAAGCTTTCTTTATTTGCAACTCTTAAAATATTGCTTTTTATCAATGCTTGGTCAAAATCGTACTAGTCGTAACTGAACAGTAGCAAATACAACTGAATTTACTTTTAAATACAGGATGACCGGGCTAAAGGTATTTAAAAGTCATGACTTATTTTTACGGAACTACCCATTAGAATTTAAAAAAAATTATTTAAATAGAAAGAACATCTCACCAAGTTTTAATATCAATCATAGATTTTTATCATAGTATCATAGATTTCGATGTGTGCACCTTTTGTAGCACGACTAACGTCTGAAGGGTAATCCAGTTCTCTCCAAGTGTTTCGTAGCATATCAGACGTTATTAGACTTTTTGCGTGAGGATTCATTAAATCCGTTGTGTATAAACAAAAAATTGAATCTGTGGATGAGTCGAAGAAGCGTATCCTTCAAGCAATTCGTGTAATAACTCCTGATATGCTACGAAACACTTGGAGAGAACTGGATTACCATTTAGACGTTTATCGCGCTTCAAAAGGTGCACGCATCGAAATCTATGATACTATGATTGAAATCTATGATTGATATTAAAACTTGGTGAGAAGTTCTTTCTATTTAAATAATTTTTTTTAATTCGAATGGATAGTTCCGTAAAAATAAGTCATGACTTTAGGATACCTGTAGCCAAGACAGCCTGTATTCCTCAAGAGGCAGAATGTCTTCATTCTGCCTCTTGAGGAATGAAGACATTCTCTCAAATTTCTACCTCAAGAAGGTAGAAATTTGTTTCTTGACCCTTGCTGCTTGTTTTAGGAATTACTCAGTTAGTTCTATTACTTATGATTTGTACCGGACATAAGCAAGTCTAGTTTCTTGGTAGGAATTGTTTCTTGAGGAGGAATGTTAATTTCTGAACTTTGACACTAAAGTATGTTAACTTTGAAACAAACTCCTCTTTGATAAACATTATTTAGCATTGGGATTAATTAATCAAAGGATATAAATTTTAATTAAAAATAATTAAAAGTGAGTCAATAATTTTATAAGGCATGATTTTTGACAAATGAGAGTTCCTAAAATCTGTAGCATAGTTCTTCTAATAGAATACTTACCTCGAGATTCGAATAATTGGATTCCAATTGCGGTGGTCTCAGATGGTCGTTACAGTGGTACTCGGCCTTTTAAAAAGAATAATAGAGGACTTTTACAGATAATTTGCCAAAAATTCATAGGGAAATTTTTCAGCATCACACTTAATTGAATGGAGAAAAAAATGTAATTTATTTGCTTGGTTTTTCTGGGGGCAAGTTCTTTGAATCCTTAATAACTTCTGTTCTATTAAAATTCCCTAATAAATTTTATTTTAAGAAAATGCTATTTTTATTTTGGGGATCTTTCTTCCACTAAACATCAGCTTCAATGCTTCCCGTGGTATATTTATCCTTGGTATGGCTAGGGTGCTGGCTTTCGGTCCAAAGCCTGTGGGTTCGACCCAAACTGTTTGCATGGATGTTTGTTGCCGTTCAGAATCGCCTTTAAACTGTAGGTCCTGGTCTAATGAACCCTTGGGTAGCAAAAGTTGACTGTAACACTCTCAACCAACCTTTATAAAACTTAAGGACGGAGAAAATTAGAGACAAATAAAGGGAGCCTGATATTAAATATATGCCGGAGAGCCCTTAACTGTAATAAGAAAATTTTGATAAATGGCTCTTTATAAATCCTCGTATTTCAAAAGTATTATTATTACCAAATTTTTACAGAATGCTTTTGGTCTCTTTCATTCCCCGGATAAATTAATTTTCAGTGTATATCAAAGTGTTGTACATCAAAATAATATTTATGTCGATCTAAACATGGATAGCATCCTTTTTATTTCATTTTCGTAGAATCTTTAACAACTTAATTTACTAGAAATATCTGTTTTTCCTTCTGGGACCTTCTTTTCAGCATGCAATTTCCTCAAAGTGTTCTGCTGTATATATTTATCCTTTTCAATCTACAGTATTTTATTTGTAGAAAGAAAATCAAAGTGAAACTTTTCTTTTATTTTAGTAATTTGTACAAAAATTTAAAGTAAATACATGCCGCATTACCTCACCCTTATCTAAAATAAACAAATTTTGATAGCTGGTTTTCTATGAATTCTTGCATCTTTGAATTTCCTCTCCTGTATTTTTGCCCGATTCAAACATTTTTTTAACCTATATCTATGTAATTTTACCAAACAGATGTAGTAATCCATCTTTTTTTTAATTTTTATATAACCCTGAAAAGCTCTTAATGTATTTCAACTTATTATTTTTCTTTTTGGGAGCTTTATCTTTATTATACTTTTCCTTTGTATTTTCTTTGGCTTTTGTATATTTTTCCTCCAAAAATATTAGATTTCATTGCATAAAATATTAGGAACATATAAAATTAACTATCCTTTTCTTTTTGTAATTTGTGGAAAACCAAAAATTAATTACAAGCTGCAGGTCTTACCACTGCAATGAACCTATTTTGATGAGTAGTTCTTCAATTCCCAGAAGCTACTACTATTTTTTTGCGACTGATTATGGATGATATCGAGGCATTCTTTTAACTGCCTTAATTTTTAGATACAATAAGATTGTTCCTGATTAAAAGTGCTGTCTTATTTTTTCTTTAACACTAGAAAGACGGGAATTTTTTTCTTACTAAAAAGACTGAACGCCGTCATTTTGACGGTTGAAAATAAAATGAAGAATTCAAAATATTTAATTTTTTTTTAAAAAAAGGTTCAATATTTTAAATTTTGAACTATTTCATACCAATATATAATAAATTAGTAGATATTTAGATAGATTTTTATGCAGGTATGCCGAGCTGACAACCTGGTATGGTTTATCCGTAAAAATATATGCATGGTTTGTGTAGTACTTATTTTTCAACACCAATATTTCCGAAGAGCCAATATTTCTGTTATTTACAAAAGGGGGAAGAGACGAAAAGTAACTAACATTTTTCCGGTATTGTTTTAAAGATTTCTGCCTGTTTTCTATACTGCCGTCAAATCGACGGCTTTCAATCTTAGTAGGTATACAACACATTTTCTTTCCCTCTTTACCATCGAATATAATTTTGCAAATGTGTGAGCATATTTTGCGTAAAATTAGAAAAAGTCATAAAATTTCAGAAGCCTGCGGACATAAATACAAACAGCGCTCAATAGTATGTCCGAAACTGTCAAAATGATGGCAGCCGTCTTTCTAGTGTTAAACATTTTGCCTGCCAATTGTATCAAAAGAAAAAATCTATTAATTCTTTAATAGTATTATTATTATTAAAAAAATCACAACTGAAAGCTTGTGGAAATTTATGAATTCTTAAACTTAATATAACTAAAATTAAATAATTGAACAGAGCTAGATAATTATAGGAAGAATGTAGAGAAAAATAAACAGAAATCATGCACTTAGGACTCAACGCACCATAAGGAATCTTGCCTTATCGTGCGTTGAGTCCTAAGTGCATGATGGTTCCGTTACTACTACAGAATCTTGCCTTATGGTGCGTTGAATCCTAAGTGCATGATTTCTGTTAATTTTTTTTTACCATGTTTTTATTAACACGCTTTCTTGTTTGTTTGTGTGTGTGTGTGTTTGTCCGGTACAAATCTTACAATCGATTTTTAACTAACTTCCCGACTAGCTAGACATTTGAAACTTTAAGAATAGCTCAGAACACGATGACAATGCATTATTTTAATACTTTTAGCCATCTTTATGCAAAATTGAATGCTTTTTCAGTTAATTTTGCTTTGTAGACTGGTGCAGCCATCTATCGGCCGGGACGGGAACGAAAAGTTAAACGCAAGTTAACTTCCAATTAACTTCATTTTTCTTTCAAGTTGATGGGATAATTCATCAAAAAAATATAAAAAGCATAATACATAGAATATTCAAGTTTATATGATTCAACAGAAAATTTTAAAACATGGTATATAAAAAGTTCTTTTTATCTTGTAATCATGTCTACATTCTTCCTATAATTATCTAGCTCTGTTCAATTATTAATTTTAGTTATATTTATCCGTTTTCAATATGAGGATTTGTTGCAACTGCGCAATCTTTTATTGAAAAGTTAAAATTTTCAACGCTAGGGTAGGTTTTCAGTTAATTTGTTTGGCAGTCTATGCCCACTTTACAATTTTAGTTTGTGTTGAATTGTTTACATTATTATGTTTTCTTAAACTTAAGATATTTACTAGCCCTTAAGAAAATCGTACATTTAAAGAAGTAAGATGATACACCTCTAAAGATCAACAAAGTTAAATTAAGATTGATCACCAAAGTTATTAAGAGTCATAATCCAGACTGTTTAATTAACAACACACAATAAAAACTTCATTTTTTGCTGTTCCATATTGTTTCACTATATGCCTCGATCTGTTTAGCTATTAGGTTTATTTTTTTTAATTAAATTTAAAAAAAACATGATCGTAGTGCTCCAAAAACCAAATAACTACAACTCAATACTGTATTTTATAACCTGAAATGATTTTAATATAGCAGAAAGTTGCAAATCTTCTCCTTCTACAATAATTAAAAAATTTTGCAAATAACAAATACTCTACAGTTTTAAGGGTTCAGGAGGGGGGAGACGATTTAGACCACTATTCAGAGAAGCGTGATGTCCTGTAAATTATGTACAAGCTGTAAAATTGTTTTTTTTTTTTTTTAATTTAACCTATGGCATTAAATAAAGTTTTTTGAATGCCAAAGATTAAAATCAGTTCTTAAGCATGCAACATTATTTTCATTTGCAAAATTAAATTATTATTTTATTATTTATATATATATTATTTTTATATTATTTTATTATTTTATATTTTTTTCTATATATTTACTAATATAGAAAAAATAAACGTTTAACCCTCAATCAGTACAGTGGGTGTCGACCCAAGGTGCATCCGACCCAAGGTGCATCTTTCCCCTCCCATACTCTCCCCTTTCATTGCAAGAGATCGAGTTGACAAGGAACCCTATCAGATAGACCTACTAAACTACCCTACTAGACATAGGAATAAGTGAATACAAGTGTCTTTGTTGAAAAACATTATTCATGATCACTAGTCATTTTAAAATTTATTTTTTTTTTTAGATTTTTTTAATTTTTGATTTAGATTTTGAAGGCCAAAAATGTTAGTATATATTAATTTTTACATTTTTGTGCTTGGAAAGTTGGTTTCACCAACTTCTAAAACTAGGTAGACTAAATTGCATATATACAACGTAATATATACAACGTTCTATGTAAATGTCAAAGAGATTTTCTTTGTTTAAGAAAATCACAATTCGTTGGTCATTTTTTCCTACAAAAAGGGTTTTATTTCAAGTAAAATATTATCAATAAATGTTATTATACAACAAAAATGCTTATTGTGTACTTATTTCTACCAAAAACTTCATCAAAAAAGAGATCGGGTCGGATCCGACCTGACCGTACCATCTATTTCGTCTCAAACCACTGTACCGTTTGAGGGCTAACTATTAATATAGATAAAAAATGGTTAATTCCCAATACACGGTGCCATCGCCAAGTTGGCGAAAAGTTGGCGCCAAAACCCCGTTCGGAGACCTGTTAGGCTTAGACTGCGAAATGTAAACAAATGTGGCGACCAAGAAAGAACAAATAAATTGGGAAACAAATTTACTGCTGGCTTTATGAAACTCGTAGGCGCACACGGGATCTTCGCATCGCTCAGATACCCTTGCTTCACTCCGCTACGCTCCGTTATGCATCCGTACAAAAACATTATAGGAAATCCCCAGCCGCTGGCTTCGCTACGTACCTCTGGCTGTAGTACAGTAACAAAAAGCTTCTGCTGGCTGTAGCGGTCAGTAAAACAAAGCTTATACCACAAAAATTCAAAAAATATCATCCGATCCTAATGCAGGAAACCATGGACTAGCGTGTATGTCATTTTCAACCCCTTCTGTATGTCTCTCCTCGCAAAAATCTACATCTAACACTATCCAAAATCCTCCCCTGATATTTAGAAACAATAACTTTAACCAACATAGCAATAAACGGCTAACTGAAAAGCATTTAACAAACAAAACCCGTATTTGGCATTTTATCGCCAATTTGGCAAAAATCTAAAAAATATGCGGCATCGTGTATTGGGAATGAGCCAAAAAGGTTTTATATGCATATTATGCATATCTTTTGTTATCTACCTTTTGAGTTAGACAATCTTAGGAAGGGGGAATGAGCAAAAAAGTTTGAGAACCACTGCTCTATCATTTCCCTACATAAGTAAAAATTATATTTAGAAATAAAAAAAAGGGTTACGCCGCAGAAAATTTGCTTTTAAGGCAATTTGAAAAAAAAAAAGGATTTCAAATAAGGGTCTCTTCTCAGCTTAAAACATAGGATTAAAATTATATGCAATATAGAAATAAAATTATATGCAGTATAGAATTATAGAAATATATATATGCATATTATTTGGAACGTACCTTTTGAGTTACATTCCAAATAATATGTCAGTCTTAGGAAGAGGGAATGATAAAAAAAAAAATGAGAACCACTGCTCTTTCATTTCGCTACATAAGTAAAAATTATATTTAGAAATAAGAAAAAAAGTTATACCACAGAAAATTTGCATTTAAAGCAATTTTTTAAAAATAGAATTTCAAATAAGGGCATCTTCTCAGCTTAGAACATAGGAATAAAATTATATGCAACATAGAATTATAGAGAAAAATATTATATGCATATTATTTGGAATTTACCTTTTGAGTTACAATCCAAATATGTCAGTCTTAGGAAAGAGGAATGATCAAAAAAGGTTAAGAACCACTGCCCTATCATTTCGCTACATAAGTAAAAATTATATTTAGAAATAGGAAAAAGGGTTACGCCGCAGAAAATTTGCATTTAAGGCAATTTTTTAAAAATAGAATTTCAAATAAGGGTATCTTGTCAGCTTAGAACATAGGAATAAAATTCAGCGCAGAGATCGATAAAGTACTCCAAGCCTCTGAAGAGATAAAAATTATATGCATATTATTTGGAATTTACCTTTTGAGTTACAATCCAAATATGTCAGTCTTAGGAAAGAGGAATGATCAAAAAAGGTTAAGAACCACTGCCCTATCATTTCGCTACATAAGTAAAAATTATATTTAGAAATAAGAAAAAGGGTTACGCCGCAGAAAATTTGCATTTAAGGCAATTTTTTAAAAATAGAATTTCAAATAAGGGTATCTTGTCAGCTTAGAACATAGGAATAAAATTCAGCGCAGAGATCGATAAAGTACTCCAAGCCTCTGAAGAGATAAAAAGAAATCTTTTTTTTTTTCCCGATCGACGAGAGCAGGCGACAAATTTTCCACTGTCGGCGGAACAGTCGGATCTCTATGTCAGTAAGTATCCGCTGCTAGAGTACGAAGATGATACAGTTTCCAGCGTCGCTAGCAGAGCAATCCTGGAACACAAAACACAGGTGCACAAAGTCGGGTTGGCAAAATGGAATTCGACGACACGCCCTTGGCATTCAAATGCGAAGACTTTCGAGAGTTGCTCTCTTTTTCTCTGTCTCTCTGCAGCAGGAAAAAATAAATAAATAAAATAAATAAATTAAAAACACACGCCAACCCTAATGAAATGCGATCACCGGTGCCTCACGCTTGCCGAAGGGAAGGAGTAAGTAATAAGAATTGAAGCCCGAAAACTGAATTAAAAAATTGATTAGGGGTTGCATTGTTTTAAAACAAATTTGCCTACGTGGTTTCCGGAGGGCAATTTTTTAATCAGGTTTCTGGTTATGCGTTACGCGGTGAGCTCCCGGTTACAGTACTGAGTTAAAAGGAAAAGTTTTGTGGGACAGTTATGGTGAGAAGGTAAAATCAATTACTTTTACTCTTATTAGGTGGAAGCATGAAATTCTTAGAGGAATTTCATGTGTCCACATTTTGACCTTTTACAAAGATAATAAAGGAGAACCATAATCACATAGTCAGTATTTTCATCAGAATCTGAAGAAAAAGCATTGTTCTCATTATAGAGTATATCTACAATCGACTCTCGTTATAACGACCGGCCATTATAGCAACCGTTTCAATACAACGTCCGGTTACAAAAGTCCCAAATGGAATCCCCTTTAATGATATGTTATTTTTAAATTTTCGATACAACTACCACTCCTTATATCTCCTTATACACTGCTGGCCACTGTAAATGCAACACCCTGAAGGATAATGCAAATAACATGAAATTTACAACATGCATTAGCGGAGGTAAGATGTGCAAATGATTAGAATTTCAGCGCAGACGCACATCACGCGCGCCTGTGGCGCCACTTCAAAGCGCTATTTAAGGCTTGGAGATTTCGACGATTTCAAGTTCGGCAATTGTGTTTTTCTTGTGGTTTTTTCAACAAAACGATCAATTATGCCTCGTCGAAAACAACGATCATCTTTTGAGCAAGTATCCGAGTTCGACAGAGGAAGGATAGTGGCCTACCGAGATTGTGGATTATCTTTCAGGGAAATCGGTAGTCGTGTTGGACGAAACCAAACAACTGTAATGCGGATATGTGATCGTTGGATGCAGGAGGGTACGACGGACCGGCGTGTTCGATCGCATCCACCTCACCGCATCACTTCACGTGATGACAGGCAAATTGTGCGCATGGCAGTGACGGATCGCTCAGTCACATCACGAACCATAGCACAGCACATGCAGTCTGTAACGCATCATCCAGTGTCTGCGCGTACCATTCGACGCCGTTTACAGCAGAGTGGTCTGTCCGCAAGACGTCCATTGCTTTGTCTACCCTTGACGCAGAACCACAGACGTCTCCGCCGTCAATGGTGCGATGACAGCATGATGTGGACGGCAGAATGGAATGAAATTGTCTTTACTGACGAGTCACGCTTCTGTCTGCAACACCACGATGGTCGCATTCGAGTCTGGAGACACCGTGAAGAGAGGATGCTGAACAGCTGCACCGCCACACTGGTCCTGCACCAGGTATTATGGTATGGGGCGGTATTGGATATCACTCTCGCACACCTCTAGTACGCATTGCCGGTACTTTAAACAGCCAGCGCTACATCTCCGAGGTGTTGGAGCCAGTTGTCCTTCTTTACCTTTAGGGCTTGCCCACAGCCATATTTCAACAGGATAATGCGCGACCACACGTGGCACGCATTGTCCAACGGTTCTTCATCAATCGCCAGATTGAATTGCTTCCCTGGCCGCCTCGCTCTCCGGATCTTTCGCCGATAGAAAACATGTGGTCCATGGTTGCTCTACGATTGACCCAGATTCCATCCCCAGCTGCCACAGCAGATCAACTTTGGCAACGTGTGGAAGCTGCTTGGTCTGCTGTACCCCAAGAACTCATCCAAAGTCTATTTGAATCAATGCCGAGGCGTGTGGCAGCGGTGATATCCAAAAATGGCGGCTACTCTGGCTACTGGTTTTGGCAGGAACCATACTTCACAGAAGTCTATAAATTTAATCATTTGATACTTGGTCAACATGTTATCTACAAAATAAATTTTGTTGTGATATCTTTCTTGGTGTTGCAGTTTGGGTGGCCAGCAGTGTACTTCTTATATATATATATATATATATATATACATAAAATTTGAAAGGATGTTTAACTCTAGAAAATATCTCATTCGAGGATTTTTCTAAAATTTCGTAGGAATTTTTTTCGTGTCATGTATAGGCAATCCAGAGGAGTTACTTTCAAAACAATGGGGTTTTTTTACGACAAATAGTTATCCTACGGTCATTCTACTATACACACGATGAAATCAGTTGTCTAGTTTTAAATGGTCACATTCTCTAAGTGGACCAACCAAAGGCGTCTCCAAAGGGGGTGCAGTGGGAGCAATTGCCCACCCCCACCCCCATAAAAAAGCCAGGCGTATGATTTTTTTTTCATAGCCTCGTAGACCTAATACTACATGAATTTAAATTTAGAATGAGAGGGTGTTAACTCCTTATATCTATCTCTCTCTCTCTCTATCTATATATATATATATATATATATATATATATATATATATATAACCCTAAGATCCGACATTTCTCCCCCCCCCCCTCCTCAAATCTCTGGACTGGAGTCGTCCCTGGGATCAACGTTGGATCCCATCATGAGTTGACAGTTAGCTTTATAACCCTGCCTTTATCATATATGAGCACGAGGCTGTGCAGTAGAAATTTGTTACGATTGGCTCTATATAATGTTGGCGATAAAGATATCCTACTTTTACCTGAATGGGAGGCCTAAAAACTTTTAAATCGTAGAGAGAAATGAGAGAATACGTATTAATTTATAAATAAAAG